>JANRMJ010000020.1:862181-872222 GCA_025584955.1 Alethe diademata
AGAGCCACACTCAGAGCATTGAGCACTCAGAGCATTGAGCACTCAGAACCACACTTAGAGCCACACTCAGAGCACTGAGCACTCAGAACCACACTCAGAACCACACTCAGAGCATTGAGCACTCAGAGCATTGAGCACTCAGAACTACACTCAGAGCCACACTCAGAGCACTGAGCACTCAGAACCACACTCAGAGCCACACTCAGAGCATTGAGCACTCAGAACCACACTCAGAACCACACTCAGAGCATTGAGCACTCAGAGCGTTCCACCAGCAGTTCCTGAGGAGAACTGAGTCATGGCCATTCCCCACTCTCAGAGCCAGGAGTTTTTCCCCTTTCACTCAATCCCAGGAAAGCTGCAGCCACAATCCTGTAAGCCCAAGAGGGAAAGCAGCACTTGTTGTCTTTAATGGCACGCTGACAGAAGTGTGGAAATGGGGGACATCATTGCAATGTGACGTTTGTGCTTCACTTCCCAGTGAGTCACTGTGTGCCCAGCCCAGCTCCCAGCACGGTCACTCCCAGCTCCCAGGCACTGAACACGCTCTTTACCTTCAGCCTTGGCAGCTCTGTCCTCACACCTGCACAGCCTGGACACCTCCTGGGCCAGAGGGAAGCAGTTCTGCTTGTCTCACCCTCAGAATGCCACGGCAGGGAGCTCAGCACTGGGGTTTGGTGCACTGGTACCACTCCAGGCAGTCCCAGGCACTCACAAGTCTCACCCATGTCTCACCACAGCACCCTCCCATTGCCCGAGCCTTTGCAGTGCTGGGGACACACTCCATCTCCCTCTGGGGAGATTTGCTTCACCAAAAAAAACAAAACAAAACAACAAACCACCAACCCCAAAAACACAGAACAAACCAAAAATTCACCAGAAAAAAACCCCAAATTCAACCAACAAACGCAGCCCAAGCCTGATCTTTTTAGCGAGAGAATTTGTTTAGAAGTAAACGCTGGTTAAACACATCCATCCAAGAGAATATTCAAAACCATTTCTTAACTTTCCTGCCAAATTGCTACTGGATAAGCAGAGAGTTTGCCAGAAGGGAAGGGGCCTCTTTGCTGGCATCCTTCAGGGAGTGGCGTGATCTCCATCACAGGAGGATCTACTGTCAAACCTGCTGTATAATTAAACATTGCCTTTATCTGGGCAGCTGGCAGAGCAAACACAAAATCCCCTTACAGCCAACCAGTGGAAGCAGCCCAAAGAGTGGTGGGCCAGCAGGAAGGAGGAATAAAACAATCTTTCAAATACTGGAGATGTGGCAGAGGCTGCCAGGCAGGCAGAGGTCAGCTTGGACAACTGTAATGGACGTGGTACAAGCAATTAATTTGTTGGGTGAAGTCAGGCTTGGGAAGGCAGCCAGAGCTCCTGCTTATCTGCTGTTCAGAAAATAATGGATTTTTGGAGCAGAGGCCAGCGAAAAGCTCAGATCCTTAACTCAGGGCTTTGCTGTTGCTGTTTACAAAGAGAAGGTGTCAGTGAGACTCTGGTTTCCAGGGAGGACAGGGGACAGCAAATTCCCTTCAAGGGTATGGTCGCTTAGAGACCTTGCTAGATCCCTATTTATGTAAGAGAAACGCTATTTTTACAGTTGTAGCTTATTGAATTATAAAACATTAAAATATATTAAAATTACAAATAGATTGTCATTTATAAAATATATGAAGTTATTAAATCTACAAGACGTTATGGATTGTTTCCAAGAAAAAAACTGCAATGAACACGTTGTGCTAAATGAAGTATCTGGGCCTAATTCTGTGTTGCAACGCTGGTGTGACCCTGTGGAAGAGCAAAGCCAAGCTCAGCCATCCTGTGGAGAGAACATTTCCCTTCCTTTGATGCTCTCAAAGGGCCCCAGCATCACACTCAGAGTTCTTTTCCATTTGCAGGCACCTCCCGGGTGCTCCCTCCTGTGCCCTGGCTGTTGCCACTGCTTTGGGCAGCAAAAGGATCTGGGAGGAGGAGGAGGAGGAGGAGGAGGAGGAAGAGCCCCTGGTCAGGCTGGTGACTTCAGTCTGGAGCTGGCAGTGCCAGGTTCACCCTTGGATTAACGATGTGAGCCTCCATCCCAATGGTTTTGTGACTGCAGCACATGGTTAAGGGAGTGCAGGGATCAGGCACCACCATCCCCACCCCAGGGAAGGATCAGAAGGGCAGGGGAGGAAGGCCCTTGCTCTTCCCAGGCAATCCCCCCTCTCTGAGCAGCAATTGCCCCTCTCTGAGCAGGAGCTCAGGTCACTCTGTCACCTCTGCCTCGGGGACAGGACTGGTGGCATTTCCCAGAGCCTGCAGCCCCATCCATCCCTGCAGCCCCATCTATCCCTGCAGCCCCATCCATCCCTGCCCCGGGCTCTGAAAGCCATGCAAGCCTTGGAGAGGGATGGGTCAATCAATTCCACAGGAGACACTTTGCAGGCTTTCCTTGGAGATCACAAATCTTCCAAGCAGGCAGCTCTATTAGATGGGCACTTCAGCCAAATCATTAAACTCGCTGCCACTCATGGGGAACAATAACTTCTTCTTTCCAAACACTTATTATTCTCTCAGTTACTTATTTACTAAGAATATTTTGATTTGCTTAATGCTTGGAACATCTTCCTCCACTGCTGAATTAGAAATGATGGAATTGCACATTCAGGATAATTAAATAAGACAGCTTTCTCCAAATAATAATAGTGTTGTAATGTCAGACAATGAACAGACCCAGCCAGTGCAGGCAGGTCTCCTCCTCCCCTTCTGGCTGTGCTGCCTGGACTTTTCCAAAGTGACATTAGAGCTGATGGAATCACTCAGGGTGCTCTGGAGAGGCTTTTCCCCCCCAGCCACCAACGCCCCTTTTCTGTCCTTTACAGCTCCACCAAATTTTAAGCACAACACTCTAAAAATATTTGACAGATTTTTTTCCCCCCAAAGAATGCCGACAAAAAATGCTTTCTATATTTCTGAAAATACCTTTAACCGGTGACATCTGTCCCAGCCCCTGATGAGGGTGTGGACTTGGTCCTTTCAGAGGAGAGGGACACACAGCTCACCCCGGGAAGCTTCAGCAGCCTCCTCCTGCCAGCCTCTGGGGGAATTGCCCTGGAGGAGCCCCAGGAGCTCCTTGGGAAGCAGCAGCTCTCCCAGAGCCCAGCAGTGCCAGCACCGAGCTGGGATTGCCCCTGGGCCAGCCCCACCCCTGGAGGACCCTGCTGGGAAGGGACCCTGCAGCCACCCCAGTGGAGCCACAGCCCTGGAAATCAGCCCCTGATCTTTTCCCACTGCTGCCCAGAAATCAATGACTCTTAATTATTCTGGTTTTAATAGCAGGGTGTGCACAACAGCAGCACAGGGGTTCTCTGGTTGCCTGGATCAAACACAGGTCAGAAAGGCTTTGTTGGGAAACTGCTTCCCCCATTTGTGAGCCCAGTGCTCGTTTCATCCCAGCGTGGAAAGCCTGGACACGAAATCACAGAACCATGGAATTGTTTGGGATGGAAGGAGCTCAGAGAGCACCCAGCTCCAAAGCTCTGCCATGGCAGGGACACCCCCAGGGACACCTTCCAGAACCACTCATGGTCCCACTCACACCCTCCTGACTTTCAAACTGTGTCCTTTTGGGAGTTTAGTGATTTTTGTTGAACTGAAGAGAGGTTGCTTTTAGCAGAGAAAAGAAAATCATCCTGGGAGCTTCCCAGATTTTGTTGTTTGCTGTAATAGAAAACTCCAGTTCGTGCACTTAGGCACTAAATGCATTCCCTTTTGGACCAGCCCAGCCCAGTTAGCCCCAAACACTGAGCCCTGGCTGCTATTCCCTCCATCTCCAAGAGCAGGGATCCCAGCAGGGTCCCCAGCCAGGCAGGTGCTGTGGCACCCAATCCTATCACAGCTGGCACTCTGCTTAATTAGTCCTGACAAATCCTGATAATGAATCATTGAGAATATGAGTTAAGCATGAAATACAGCAAACAGCAAGGATCTTATGTAATTCTTCCTACTTCAATGGCTGCAGGAATTGAGTCATGAGATTGTTGTGGAACATTTTATGACACAAGTCAGGAGAGCTCTTTGTAAATGAAGTTTTAACTTTTTTTCCTTTAAGAGCTCTTCATGGCTGTGCACATTTTGTACAAGTGGAGATTTTCTCCTCATCTCTTTTCTTTATTCCCATGATGTCCTCCTTCATTCATTTTGTAGCAAGCCTGGTCTGTGCAAGGTTTTACCCTGTGTACAACAGGAGCAAACTCAGGCAAAAAGCATCGACAGCCTGGTAATGTCAGCAGCTCCTTTCTGTTGATGTGGGTTCAGAGTATGGATTTTTGCCTTTGTTCTCTTGCTCTGATAGAGTGAATATCAGACAATCATGCCTTTTCCCCATTTGCTGGTACTTAACCATGGCTTTCTTTCATGCCTATCACACTCCATGAAATGAATTTTCCCTTGGCTTCACCTCTCTCACTACTCACCTGGTGGGTCTCTAGATCCTGGTATTCCAACCACACCATGTGGGGCCATGGAAAAGCCTCTCCAAGGTACTCCCATGGGCAGAAATGTGGTTTTGGATCACAGGGTTGAGCTCAGGGTCTACCCAGCAACTTTTGACTCTTCTTCTTTAAGATTCACTGTGTTCTCCACAGAAAATAAAATAATTTACAGGGACTGGGAACATCTCCATCACCTGTGAGCTGCTCTAATAATAATAAATGTTTTATTTGAGATGTTTCGTTATTGTAATGAACGAAATCAGATTTTTCAAACCCCACTTAGGGCTTTGGGAAATGCAGTGTTTCCTCTCCCAGGAAACCCTGGGCTAATAAAAGCTTTCTAGACTGGTTGCTTGAGCTAAAGGAGTGGAGAAAGGAACTCAAAATAACCCGGAGTCACCGCAGACAAAATCAAACCTGTGATGATTTAACCCTCTTTGTCAGGAGCAGCAGGCACTGAGGGAGCCTTTAATGAGTTCCAGAGGACTGGAACACGCAGGAGCCGTGCCTCAAAGTAGGTGAACTACTTTTAGTGAGGCACTGGGGTGGGCTGGCAGCCTGAAAGCTGATCCACTTCCAGCCAGGTCGATGGAAAGTCATTAATTTCCAAGATTGGAGCGCTAATTGGAGGTGTGTTGGCAGAGCAGGGGGAGGCAGCCTGGAGGATTAAAGGACACAGGACAGGACAGCTCCTGACAGGGATCCTGGCACTGGGCACCAGCAGAACCAGGTTAAATTCCTCACTCCGGGGGTGAGCTGAGCCACAAGGGTTACAAACAGGCTCTGTGTGTGTATCTGTACTTTTACACCCAGAGAAAATGGATTTTATCCTCTGTTAGTCCAAATCCAGGACTGCCCTTAGCAGGGCAAGGCTCAGGATCCACTGTGGTACAAACTGCAGTGCCTGAGGGTCAAAGAGGGGAACTGCCTCAATACCCCCCAAAAATTCCACCCAAACCTCAGCCATACTCATGAGCCCCCTTGGCAGACAATTATTGAGTTAGAGAAAGGTTTTTATGAAATGCAGCAGGACAGGGTGGCTGTGAGAACAGAGCTCACATTTCCCAACTTGTTGGCTCTTGGCTTCTGTTGGATCCTTCAAGGCAATCAAAACACTTTGTCTGACCCAAACCAAACACATTGGAATGAATATTTAAAATATTTTCCTTATTTTTTTCCAATTAAATGGAAACAAATATTAAAATTTCTTGATATTATGAGGGCATTTTGTTGCCAAAACGATGTCAGAACGCCTGTGTTTTCTGTGCAAGCTGCAGTGCAGCCCCTGGAGCTGTCCCTGGGGGCTGGGGCTGTGTCACCCAGCAGGGCTGGGGCTGTGTCACCCAGCAGGGCTGGGCTGCAGAGTGAAGCTCCTGGCTCAGGACACAGCCCTGGGCTTTGCCTTGGGCCAGCTCTGGCCGCTGGATGCCAGTGGATTGTGTTAGGGACACTGCCAGGCCCACCTCCCATCTCAGCTCTCCCAAATAAATCCATTTTTGGGGTTTTTTTGGGTCAGTTTCTGGGTTATTTTGGGCCATTTTTGGTGGTTTTGATGCAGTTTTTTGGAGGTTTTTTTTGATCAGTTTTAGGGAGTTTTTTGGGGCATTTTTGGGATTGTTTTGGGACAGTTTGGGGTTTTCCTCACTTCAGAATGACACCCAGTGGAAGCAGGGTGTGGGAAGGGGATTTGGGGGAATCTGTGCAGGAAATGTTCCCCAGCCCTGCAGGCTCCAGCCTGGCTCCATCCCTGCCCTCCCTGAGCCAGACACAGCACAAAAACCACCCTGAGAGGGGCTCCTGCAGCCTTTCCTCCTTTAAACCACAATCAAACACTGAGAGCAGGGAACTGAGAAAGGGAATTTCAGCCTGGCCCTTCCCCAGCCCCTCCCAGCTGAGGCAGGAGCTGCTCTGTGCTGAGCACCTTCAGCAAGGATTGTTTTATTGTGATGTGCAGAGCTGAACCCCAAATCTCATCCAGATATTGGATCAAACCTTGTACTCCCTGGCAATCTAATTTTATCCTGACATGTTGATTGCTCGCTCTTCATCTGTGGCTGCTGTCCCAAAGGGGGTTAAGTGAGAGGAGCTGCATTTTTTTTTCCTTTCCTGTAAGAAGATGACACGAAATAAATTCAGAAGAACACACACAAGAACAATGTGGGGTTTGTTATTCACGAGACAGCTCGGAGAAGGGAAAAAATTGGAGCTGAGATTTGTGAAGGATGGTACAAAATATGATGGAATTTCTGACTAATAAATCACAGAGAACCATTCCAAACCAAGGGAACTGGTCCATGCAAGGGCTCTTGAAAATCACTCTGCATTGTTCTCGCTGCTCTCCAGAGGTGGGAAATGTGGAATTCCTTGGAAAAGCCAGGCCTGTGCCTCATGAGGTCTATGGGCAGATGCCAATGGGGAATTTACAGCTCATAGACCAAATCCAATCCCAGCTTTGGGTGCAGAGTTTCCTCAGGGATCTGGAATTTCCAGGTGGGGAATGTCCCTCAGAGGCAACACCTTTAGGAAAGGGTGCTGAGCTTTGCCACAGTGGAGAATTAATTACATTTAAATAAGGGCTTGCAAAAATTCCAAGGATTTTTACAGATTTCCATGGATGTCAAACTCCAGGTATAAAGCTGAGGAATGCCAGCAAGGGGCACAGCACCAGACTTGAGCAGCAAAAGCAAGAAGAGCCCTTGAAAGCATCCCTGGCCCATCCCTCTGGGCATTGCCCTGGGGGTCACAGGTTCAGTTCAGCAAATGTTGGTCCTGCTAATGAAAGAGGAAAACCTGGTGTCGATATTTGCAGAACCAAAGCGCTGCCCTTAATTTTCTTGCAAATATTTAAGAAAAAAAGTCAAACACAAACTCACCAGCCCATCAGGAAAACCTCATTTGCACCACTGGCAATCCAGAATTTCTCACTGAACCTCTCTCACTTCTAATAACCTAAAACTTAGAAGTGTTTCTTAATTTTAGCAGCTTTTTTTTTCTCTTGACCCAGATACAAACAAGCTTTTACTACTGGGAAATGCAGGGCTCATGCAGCAGGGCTAAACCCATCATTTATTTTTGTATTGAACCAGGAGAATTTCTCTCCTTCCTCTTTAATTACCCACCTTGATGGTGCTCTGCATTGTCTCTAGGTTTAGAAGGTGTCTTACATTCCCACTCTGGCTCCTCCATCAGCTCAGGCTCCAACTCTGCCCAAATCAAACTGAATATTTAAGACACACCAAGGGTGGCTCAGGGTTGGTGTGAGCAGACAAGAATAAAATTGTTTTTTATAAGGCTTTTATTAAAAGCAATTCAGTTTGGAGGACCGGAAGGTGAATTAACAGAGTGATGCTGGGCTGTGTGTTAATTGCCACAGTTGATTTAATTAGGGATGGCTGATGAGTGTGGGGCAGTGCTGGCTGGAGATTTCGTGTGGGCTCCAGCTCTGCCACAGCCATGGAGAAAAATCCATGTCCTCAAGACATCCCCTAACTTTTCTGGTGGTTTGACTCATGAGCAATTTTCCTTTTCATGCTCTTTGAGGTGAAAAAAAAAAAAAAAAAAAAAAAGAGTAAAAGCATCTGCTTTTAAGAATCTTCTGTGCTTCCATTTTTGAGAGTCCTCCTGGTTGGTTCCCAACCTACATCACAAGGTTGGCAGCCTGGTTGGCTTGGCTGTTCCCCAGTCCTACTGGTGTCAGCAGGGAATTAAATTCACTCCTTTCACCTCCTGCCTACAAAGACCACAACAACTCCCATTGTAGCTGCTGACCTTGGCCTTAGATTTCAAAACCTCAGGGACACAGTGGAATTACTGAAGTAAATAAATAAAAGGGGACACATGCCTCTAATATGCACTGGACATAGGGATGTGCTTTGGAGCTCTTCTTCATATTGGTCCTGTCTGTGATGTGTTTGAAGGAACTGTAAAAATATGGAACTCCCAGGGCACTTCTTGTAAGTTATAGTGAAACCTTGGCTGTGTTATGACTCCAGCATCGACACATTTCTGCAAAAAAACTGGCCTGTGGACTTGAAGAAAAAGCACAGTAATTGCATGTCCTTTCCAAGAATGTTAAAAAACATATGAGATACTAACCAAGTGCAATCTTTCCTCTTGTTATGTGCTGCCTATTCCATTAGACAGCATTCAAATCCTGTGTCATATTTGGGTCCTTTCTTTCTGTGAAATGCAGGTGGAATTGGAAAACTGGAGCTCAGTTACCCAGATGATGCAGACAAATATTTTTTGCTTCTTTTGGCAAACAAAAAAAGATTTTTCTATATAAAGGACTACTATAATAAAGGAAATTCAAGAGGCACACTAGTCAAACACAATCCCTCAAGAAAAGAATTGCTTTCCCCAAAAAGAGGGAAAAAAGCAGAATTTGGGGGAAAAAAAGGAGGAAAAGAAGCAGCATTTAGGAGAAACACTCCTAAATCTCATGAGTAAATGATGAGTTAGTGCCTGCTGCTGATCTATTCCTCCTTTTGGTTTTAAAGAACTGAAGTTCTTGGGGTGTGATGGTGTAGTGGTGGTTGGAACTTTAATTTCAGTTTGCTTTTCCCTCAGACATATTTCCTCACTCCAAGTCCATGGTGAAGCTGTCTGGGGGAAACTTCCACTCTAGATGCTGCTCAGATATATTTACAAGAAGAATCATGAATGTTCATGTTAAAGCACCTACACAGGCTCTTGTTCTTTAGTATTAGAAAACTAATTCTGGAGCAGCTTCTTGTTTTCAAAGGAGCAAAATGAACAAGTGGAAAAAACATGGTCATTAATGACAGCAGAGCTGCCTGTGAGTGATCACTGTAGCATACCTCAGGTTTCTAAAGCATCTGTTGATAAATGACACCAGAAGGTGTCTTTTGGCTCAGGAAGCTGCCCATTTTCATAAAGATTTTGTTCTGAAAGCCCTGCAATTATATTATACTGCTCTTGCACCACTCCGTGGAATTCTGCTTTTGATTTCTTACAGCTTCATGCAGACTCAAGCAGTTTGGCCTCTTTATTAAACCTAAGCATCAATCTGTAAAAAGCCTCTTGATTGTCTAGACAACTATTTGTGAAAGTCAGCTTTGTTTCATTGGCTCTGTGTCCCTGGGGGTACCCACACTGCTCCTTCTGTTCTTGTCTGTCAATACTCTTTTGGCCAAAATTTTGTTGTTTTTTTTCTTCCCTTGTATCTGCCAATTATTTTTGTTTTGGAAACCAACTGAAAAAAATATTTCAGTGATGTTTCTTGATACTTTTTCACTTTTTAATAAATAAATGCCAACAGCCTGGAGCTTATGATCAGCCCTACAGTAATAAAAGGATGTACACAGCAGGCAGTACTCAATTTGCAAAAGAAAAACAGATTAAAATTTCAGGTTTCTGAGGGCTTTTTGTCAACAACAGAACATTTAAAAACATCAATCTAGCAGTAATTGCATTTATCAGTGCATTCTCAGCTGATTCTTTGGCCGATTCCCTTAATATCATGGAATGGAGTAGCTATTGGAAGTATTTTTAATAGAGATGATAGATAGATAGATAGATAGATAGATAGATAGATAGATAGATAGAT
>JANRMJ010000020.1:887816-903759 GCA_025584955.1 Alethe diademata
ATGGGAAATGCTCCATCCCATGGGAAATGCTCCATCCCATGGGAAATGCTCCATGCCATGGGAAATGCTCCATGCCAGAGCTCTGGGATGTCTCAGGGCTGTGCAGGAGGAAGCCAGAAGCACCAAGGGCAGCTCTGCTGATCCAGCACCCGGTGCACCCAGTCTGCCTCTGCCTTTAGGGCTTTGTTGGCAGCTCCAGGTTCCCAGAGCAGCCCCTCAGGAGCAGCTCTGCCCTTGCAGGGATGCACAAGAAATCCCTAAATTCACACTCAGATTCAGTCCAGCCCTTCCTCCTGGAGCCATCGACACAACAAATGCAGCAGCAGCACTCCACAGGCTGCTGGACTCCTCTCAGCCCTCACTCAGCCAAGAACTCCCACAGAAACGCTTTTATATCTCAAGACTACTTGAGAGGAACCTAAGTACTGCACTTTCACTGCCAAATTTAATTTGTTCGTGGAGCTCTCAGCTCACTTAAGAGCTTGCCAGGCTCTCTGAGGGCTGGGAGCTGCTCAGGGCATGGCCTGGGCTCTGCCCTGGGCTCTGTCCTGAGTTCTGGCTGGGTTCTGCTCTGGCCTCTGCTCTGGGCTCTGCTCTGGGTTCTGATCAGGGCTCTGCTCTGGGCTCTGTCCTGCAGCCCAGCCAGCTCTGGAAGACCAAGGAGCCCTGGGCCCTTCTCCTGCCCCCTTCTCCTTCTGCATTCAGAGAGCAATGAGCATCTCAATTCTCCTGTGGTGGCTGCAGAGTCCTCCTCCTGTGAGGGGAGCACCCTCTGCAATCCCAGGATCACTGAGCTTGGAAAAGCTCTCCAGGATCACCCAGCCCCAGCTGTGCCCCATCCCCTCCAGAGCTGAGTGCCACATCCAGGAGCTCCTTGGACACTCCAGGGATGGAGATCCAAACCTCCCTGGGCACTTCCAATCCCTTTCCATGTAGAAATTCCTGCTGTGCCCCACCTGGACCACTCTGGTGCATTTTGAGGCCATTTCCTCTCATTCTCTGGGAGAACAGGACCCCCCTGGCTGTCCCCTCCTGTCAGGGATTTCTGCAGAGCCACAGGGTCCCCAAAAACCCCTTTTTCTCCAGGCTGAGCCCCTTTCCCAGCTCCTCACTGCTCTGCAGAGCCTCCCCAGCTTGGCACATGTGGAGGGGACAGGGCAGATCCTCCTGCGTGGATTTTCATGGCTTGTCGTGATAAAAATCCTCCGGAGAACAGAGGGCGAGGACTGAAGCAGAGATGGTGCAGCACCCAGAGTAAATGGGAGAAACAAAATTAGAAACAATCTGTGTTTCAAAAATGTGGTCAACAGAATGCATCACCATGACAATTCTTGCTAGAAGCAACAAGAGAGGCTTCCTGGCAGTGCTGAAGGAGGGCTGGTTCAGGAGTGAAGATTCATCAAAATGCAATTTACAGCACCAAAAAAATATATCTGTAGTGGCATTTCATTGACTTTTATTCTTAAAATGTGAGAACTAGACTGAAGAAGCATTACCTTACACTGAATTCTGTGAAAATCCTGGTCCTGACAGAAAATCAGAGACATCTTTAGCGTGTTCCTTGTAGTTGCATTCCAGACAAAGCTAAAATAAGGATCAAAGATTTATATCACAGATATAAAATAAAATCAAACGAGAGACTCAGATTAAGGCACACAGAGGTGGGCTTTAAATTATAAATATGGTTCTAAAAGGAAATATAAAGAAAGGATTAAAATACCCACACAATGAAAAATCATTCCTTTTAAAGGTGCCACCATCTCCCAGCTATGGCAGAAACACAGCTTGCTGCAATTTTAATGCTGGCTCTCTCCAAACATCCCATCCATGGGCTGGGCATCCCTGCCCCCCAACTGCCCTCCCTGGCACCTTGGGTGAGGATTCACAGCCACAAAAATGGATTGTTTCCATTTGGGGCAGCTCCCCTGATAGATGAGGTCACCCAAATGTGTTTGTGGGGAGAGGGCTCAGCTGGAAAGAGAGAAAAAAAGGGAGCAAATCTACCTGGGGAGAAAGAGAGAAAGCCCAGAGCAGCTGGGGCTGCCCCTGGATCCCTGGCAGTGTCCCAGGCCAGGCTGGACATTGGGGACTGTCCCAGCCATGGCACTGGGTGGGATTTAAGATCTCAACTATTCTGGGATTCTGTGATCATAAAAAACCCCAAGGAAACCCAGCAAGGTTTTGATGACAAATGAAATAAAGAGCAGCTCTGGCTGGGGGTGGTGGTGGGATGGAAATCACGTCTCCACCTCTGGAGCTTCACCCAGCAGCTCTCCCTCAGGGGTTACTATTTACTACATTTTAGGAGGGCAGGCACTGAGGATAAATTTCCTCTCTTAAGGCCATAAATCTCTGCAGGTCTGACTGAACGCTCAGCATGGTATATGTGTGTGGCTGGGCTGACCTTGAGCTGGGGAAAAGTTTGTTAAAAAACTTCTCCTTTTGGAAAAAAAACCCCATTGCAGGCTGACAAATCCTGCACAACTGTCCATCAACTGCCACAAGTTGTCTTAATTTTTTAGTGCTTAAATAACATTTCTTTCTTATCAAAATACCTCGTGTCAAATATTTCATTTTGAATGTTATGCTACATTAAAAAATAGTAAATCACTTAGCAACTACAATGAAATATCTAACGTGAGGTCAGATTGGCCACTTTGTTGATTCTGGATTGAAATAACAATTTTTTATCATTTTTGCTTTTAACAAAGCTTTTTTTTTTTTTCTTTTTCCCCCAGGCAATTTCGAACTGCCAGGGAATAAAATAAATATATTACCCCCAGATAGGTACTGTATAAGTAATATATGGTAGAGTTATAATAGAACACTGAAAAACTCCATTACATTCCTGTTCCTTTGTCAGAGGCAGGACTGGTTGGAGCAGCACTTGTATATCTCAGTGATATCTAATTCCCAGGGAAAACCTAGCAGCACTGAGAGCACAGCCAGCTGCAGGCAAACAGCATCATCAAACACTGTCACAAACGGATTATTCACAGAGCCCAAAAGGAAAAAAGAAACAGGAAAAGAGACAATGTCTACAATATTCATAATTCATACTAAAGTGTTTTTACCTTAATGCCAGAGCCACTCCTGGTGCAGTTGGAGGTGCAGAACAGAAATGGGGGTCAGGCACGGCGAGGAGCTGAGCAGGACCAAGGAGCTCCCACCTTGGGCTTTTAGGGGAAATCTCCCCTGGCAGCAGCCTGGCCAAGTTCTCAGCCCTTCCCACTCTGGGCCTGGGTACTGCACCTGCATCCCATGGAAAACATGTCCTGTGAGAGGAAATCACAGCACACACCATGGAACCACTGGGGCTGGAAAAGCCCTCCAGCCCAGTGAGTGCCATCAGAGCTTTGGCACCAATCACCCCATGAGGACATGTTGTACATTCCTACAACATCTGCACTGTCACACTCCCCAGACCTGTGTGTGCCATCCTGTGTGTCTGCAGCTCCTGCTGACCTGAGGGGAGAGAGGTTTGCCAGACCCACAGGAGGTGCAAATTCTCTGTTTGTCTCACAAACCTCTTCTCTGGAGCACAGGAAGGAGAAACCAGCTGTTCCCACAAGGACTGTGAGGACAGGAATAACTGTGAGCATCTGGGAGGGAAGAAAACCAAGCCAGGGCTGTGAACCCAGAGCTGAGCTCCTCCAGCTCCCCAGGGCTGCTGACCTGCGGGGATGGGGACCCAAATGAGCTTTGGGGGGACCCAAATGAGCTTTGGGGGGACCCAAATCAGCTCTGCTGGACCCAAATCAGCTCAGATGGACCCAAATCAGCTCGGATGGACCCAAATGAGCTTTGGGGGGACCCAAATCAGCTCGGATGAACTCAAATCAGCTCAGCTGAACCCAAATCAGCTCAGATGAACCCAAATCAGCCCTGCTGGACCCAAATCAGCTCGGATGGAACCAAATCAGCTCTGCTGGGACCAGCTCAGCTCTGCTGGACCCAAATTAGCTCTGCTGGACCCAAATTAGCTCTGCTGGACCCAAATCAGCTCTGCTGGACCCAAATGAGATCTGATGGACCCAGCTCACCTCTGCAGGACCCAGCCCAGCCCTGCTGAGTGCTATCCCTGCAGAGCTGGGGTGACCATTCACAGCCACCACTCTCTGTCTCCTCTTCCCCCAGCGCCTGGCACAGGCAGGGCCACATTCACAAAAATGCAATGCTGGAATATTTCCTGAGCGGGGCTCTGCCAGTGACGTCAGCCTTTCCCCCAGTGCTCCCAGTTGTCTCCGTGGGCTGGGCTGCCCAACACCTCCCTCGTGGAGGGAGCCTGGCCCCGGTGACTCACGCTGCCACCAGCGAGGTGACAAAGTGCTGCATTTCCATCAGTCACACAGGGGGCACAGCTCCAGCCCCCCCGCTCTATTTATGGGTGCAGGGAGAGAAAAACATGCTCCTGCCACGTTTTAAAATAAAATGTATGCGAGTTTGGTGAAAAACACCAGATGACTGCACGCAAGGATGAGGGGATATTAATGGAGACAGTGACACCTCCAGTTTTTGGGCTGCCTGGAGAAGGCACCAGCAGAGCTGCCAGCCTGGCCTGTGGGCACCTGGTTCCTGCCCTGGCTTCAGCACAGGGGACACACTGGAAACATCAGGAGCACCAAAAAAAACCACAGGCAGGCCAAATTCTGGTCTGGCTTTGAAGCCAATCTGACAAAGAGCACTTGAACAGGAACACTTGAAAATTTCAAAATATTGTCATTTTTTCAGGAATTTATAAATCTACAAAAGCCTCATTGATGCATTTGAAACAGCTTTGGCTTTCTAGTATTTATTCAAAGCAGTAATTCTTCTGAGTATTTTACAGGATGTTCAGCCCTTCAAGTGAAGCTGTACAGCAGCAATTATAAAATGCAAAGGGCAAAACTGCTCAAATGAGAGACCTCAGCCACAGAGAGGTTTTAGCTTCTCTAAACCTCATTTGTAAGCAGGGATAAAATGGAAGAGTAAATGGAGGAACCTGATAGCTTCATGTCAGGAAAGACATGAACCGTGACACAGCAGTGTCAGCCAAAGGAAAATGAGCTGTTAAAGCACCTGGAGTGGAACAACACACGGTTTCTGAAGTGGCAGATTAAAAAAAAAACCTGATAATGGGTCACGAGTGATGAAATTTATGCCTTGTTTCTGCCGTGCACGGGGACTTCCACTTTCAAACCTGCAGTCAGAACAGATTAGATTGCCTCCAAATGAAAGTGTCAAGGTAAAACCCAGCAAGTGTAGTTCAACAGCTCTGTAAAAACATTGGCAGCGAGGGAAACAAGAAAACAAACCTCATTCTGCTTTTCCAGGCAGCCCCCGCACCTGGAGAGTAAAATTTTAACAGAGGCAGCAGAAAAGGGATAAAAACCCAGGGCCTGGAGCAGAGGGCTGGAAGGAGGCCTTAAGTGCCTGTCCAAAGTTGTTAAATCAGATTTTTTAGAACTAAACCATGATTCAGCTTTTCTAATATCACATAAAACTAAAAATTGGAAAAAAGGTGAGGGATTTTTTATTGACCTTCAGGAGGGAATAAACCTCTGGATGGCTGGTGGCTGCAGAGAACAGGCAGTTCCAGCCTGGCTGATTACTGAGCAAACCACTCTCCCAACCATTGCTTTTCCTCCTGCTTCAAGCAATGCCTCAGCACAATTTAACAGCTTGCAATTCACTAACTAAAATAACTCAAAGGTCTTTATTTTTTTAGGGTGGGGAGGGCAAAGGACAGCCCAGCAGCATTTCTGCCAGAACATTTGTCTGGCACAGGACGTGTCTCGTCACAGCCAGGGCGCCCACGGTGGCATTTCCACGCTGCTGGGCTGGAGGAGGGAAGCTGCACTGCCTGCAAATATCCCCAGTGACACACTGTGGGGAGGAGGAAAACTCCTTTTCCTCCTGACCCTGAAGGACTTCTGGCAAAAAATCCCCAGGCTTGGGTTCATTATTTCTCCGAGCAGGCGGATGGATCACACCCCAGCTGACCCCTCTGCCCTCAAAGTTTAATGCAGCTTTTTGGAACTCTTATCAATTGAAACAAGAGATCTTCCTCGGATCATAAACTCTGAGGGGAATCAGTAAATTCTGCTATTTTATTGTGCTGACCTTTAGACCACCATCTATCTTTTGGCTCTTCAGTTTATATATGAGAAAATACCATGAGGAACTGGTGCTTTCCTTCCACCACCACACACAGACCTTAAACCCTTCAGCACTGAGCTGGAAGTCACATTTTTATTGAGTGACTGCTTGAAGCAATGGATAAGAATAAAAAAAAACCCTGCTCATTTATAACCACTTTTAGTTAATGCCAGTGAGCAGGATTTTTTATTTGCTTACATCATCTACTGCTAAAGTCCTATTTTCTCTGTTGAGTCTATGTTTTGAAAAGTCCTTGGCATTTTAATTGGCTCAGTATTTCAGTTCTCTGTCAAAAAAGAGACTTGCTGAAAAAACACCACCTGATTTCTGCGTGGATTCCTCAGAGCCCCCTAAACGCTGCTGCCCTGGGCAGAAGTTTGCAGTGCACTGGCTGCAGTTCTCACCTAAACTTCTCCCTCTGGAACAGGCTGGCAAATCCAAAATCCTCTCCCCAGCGTGGAGCAGGAGCTCTCTGCCTGCACCTGGCTCACAGTGAGGGATCCCAGACCCAGCTTTGCCTTTCTTCTCCTCCACCACAGAGCGACAAAGAGCGAGCCAGGGAAAGAAAAAGCTACAGGTGCCTGGAGCTCTGCAGAGCTGCAAGGGAACATTTCTTGTGGGAGTTGCAGCTAAAAACGTTACCTTTGGTCCTCAGTTCCTCCTTTCCTGCTGTCCATCTCCACACAGCTCTGCTCTGGAGATTGGGGCTGCCATTCCTTGGAACAGGGCTCTGGAGAGCAGGGAGGGGACCCCACAGGAGCTGCAGGTTGGAAAAGCCCCAGAGACACTGAGCCCAACCCTGCCCCAGTCCTGCCAAGGCCACCACTGCCCCTGTCCCCAAGTGCCACATGCACAGGGCTTTAAACCCCTCCAGGGATGGGGACTCAGCCCCTGCCCTGCTGCAGGAGGGACCCACAAGGGTTGAGTCCAACCCCTGGCTCTGCACAGGGCACCCCCAAAACCCCACCCCGTGTCTGGGGGTGCTGCACTCAGTGCAAGTATCACAGGCTGTGAGGAGCTGCCTCACACCAGGGAAATGCTGGCAAGTGACAATTATTTCCATTTAATCTAGTGGAAGTAATGACAACCCTGGTTTTTAACTCAGCACTGCCCAGAGCTGCCTCCAGACGTTGCTACCTGAGGGCTGGGATGAAGCCAAAAACCCACCCCTCAAAAAGGCAGCACCCTGCAAGCAACACTCCTGTTTTCAGCTCCCAAGGATTCAGACAGATTCCAAATTTCTGCTGCATTTCAGCCATTTTGCATTATGCAACCCCCAGTGTGCATTTTATTTTCTCCCAGTATCCTGTGCAGGTTGGAACCATTAAGATCTGCCAAAGCTTACCCATTTTCAGATGTCTCAGGAGAACATAAGAGAGGCCAGAGGTTTTTTTTTTTTATACTGGCAAATTACAGTTTGCTTGCTTCAGTAAGTTAGAGGTTAATGGCTCTGCATGAGAAAACAAGGATCACGGCCAGTTCTGAGCAAGATTCAGTTTCCAGTTGCTTGAAAACTGAAAAGAAGGTCAGCACGCCCAGCCAGGTTCCTCTGTGCTTTTGTTTTATTCAGCTTTGCAAATCAGAGCTCTCTTCATTGCTTCGGTCTCTGGTGTGAGAGCAGAAAAAATGAAGTTGCAAGGCTGAACTGTTATGCTATTATGTTCCCCATCTTATTATCTAAATTGCTGTGCCATGAGCAGATCCAGCCCAGAAGCCTCTCTTGATCTATAGCTCAGGGACCAGGACTGCTGGGTTTTTCAAGCCCTGGTGTGTGTACACGGGGCTGGAAGCATTTGGAAATCTGTTTACAAGCTGTCCAGTGGAATTGAGAAGGATTTTTCTTGTGCCTTTGAGGTCACACATGTCCAAAGGTGAAACTTGCTGCAGCAGCTGTTTGAAAAGGATCAGGGAGGGAGAACAATTATTTGTGGCCTGGGGATCAGGAAGGGGGAATCCCCAGAGAATGGTAAAAAGTAAGAAATAATGTAGATGATGCACTAAGAACAGAGTGAGCCAGGAGAGGAGAACCTGGGAAGAAAGTTAATGAAATTGGACAAATTGCATATAGAAAGAATTTCTGAATCTCCACAGCTTCCTTGCCTTGCCTTTGCCTTCTCTCACCTGTGGATCCCAGCTGGGAGTGGGGTCAGGGCCCTGCCACCCCCTGCTCTGCCAGGGGGAGACCTGACCCACCAGGGCCATGGATTCTCCATGGATTTCCAGTGCAGGAATTTCAGACACAGCATTTAAAGCCTTCAGCCAGTGTTTCCTCCCCAGAGCCACGGGGGCAGAGGGGTCAGGGACAAAGCAGGGGGCAATTAACAGGAGATCATTCCATAAGTGCATCAGTAATAAAGGGAAACTGCAAAAGGAGCAGGAAAGCCATTAACCAAGGAAGTTGAGTGTTTAATAAGCTTTCCTTGCCTCAATCTTCATGAAAAGGCTAACTGAGAGCAGATGGTCGGCACAATAAAGCTGGAACAAAGAGGGAAGTTTATAATCTCCCACAAAGGCAACGGGGAGAGTATCTGGCTAATTTAGATGTTTGCAAATTGGTTATGCTGATGAACTTTATCTTTGCATGCTTAAAGGACTGTCTGAATCAATATCAGAGTTTTAACTGTTCTTGGGGGAGGCTGGAGAGGGAGAGATGGGGAAAGAGGAGCCACATCTGTAGAATCATAAATGGCTGGGCTTGGAAGGACCTTAAAGCTCATCTTGATCCCATCCATGGCAGGGACCCCTTCCCCTGTCCCAGGCTGCTCCCAGTGTCCAGCCTGGCCTGGGACACTGCCAGGGATGCAGGGGCTGCTCTGGGCACCTGTGCCAGGCCTGCCCACCCTCCCAGGGAACAATTCCTGCCCAGTCTCTAACCCAAACCTCCTTCTGTCACTTTGAAGCCATTCCCTGTGCCTTGTCCTGGCACCCCATGCCCTTGTTAGCAGTCTCTCTCCAGAAGGATGAAAAGATATTGCTTTACATCGCAGCTCACAAAACATCCATTCCCAGAAAAACACACTTTCCAAAAAAGCTACAAGACACCAGAAGTGTGGGCAGCAGCAAACAGCATTGCTGGACTGCACCATGCCAGCTGCACCCTCCCATGGGGCACTAAAGATCCAGAGCTGGCTTTAGCCCTCTGTACCAGCCTGGCCTGTGGTCACAGAGCTGCTGGCAGACCATTCCTTGCCAGAAACAGCTCTGCTGGAAATGAAGAGATGAATCAAGCTGCTGAGAGACCTGCCTTGAACTGAGCATTATTAATTTCTTCATTATTGACTTGCATGACAGAGGAGGGGTGTGCTGGTTAAATTGGCTGCTGGCACTGCGCAGGGAGGGACTGTGAGCACACGAGAGCACGGGATGAAAATCCAAAAAGCTCTTGGCATTGCAGAAATCACCTTTAAAGAACTCCTGTTATTCAAGAGAGACAAATCAAACCCCACACCTGGGCAGAAATAATCAAAGGTGTCCTTGCAGGGTGGGAGAGGGAGCTGAGGATGGGAGGCCATGGCTCTGGGACAGCAAACAGAACTGTGGCCATCAAAACATGGGAAATGATCCTTCTGCTGGGCTCAGTCCCACCAAGTCCTACCTGCAGAAATGACATCTACTCGTACACTCTGTGTTAGTGAAGTTGGGAGCAAAATGAAGGGAATCAAAGCAGGACTAGATCAGAGGACTGGAAAATATCCCCAGTGGATGAAGCAAAGTTGGGAAGTTGAGCCTTAAACCTGACAGAGACTGAGGAGGGAGCTTAGAAACTGGAAATACAGTCAAGGTGACAGCAGAGACAAAACAATGAGCTGAGGAAGATGAGGGGTAAATCCCAGGGACCCCCTGGCCATGGGCAGAGCTGTGAGTGTTGGACACAGGGACCCTCCACCACTGCCCACTCTGCCAGGGGCTGCCACCGACCCCAACACCCTGCAAACCATCTGCCAACAGCGTCTTGGAACGTGACATGAAAAATTCAGGAAGGTCAATTAAGATGTTCATGGATATTTAATAATAAGGAAGATAAGAAAAA
The DNA here is from genome assembly GCA_025584955.1 of Alethe diademata. Lineage (NCBI taxonomy): Eukaryota > Metazoa > Chordata > Aves > Passeriformes > Muscicapidae > Alethe > Alethe diademata. The sequence goes on from JANRMJ010000020.1 coordinate 897,985, forward strand.
TAACCAAATAAATGACTTGTTCTGAATTAGCTCTCCATTCTACCTGCAGTTCATTACTGACTCAGATTAATGAACGTTGAAAAGATATTACTCTTGTCTGAATACTCAGACTTTGCTACCCGATTGCAATTTTTGAAATGAAAAATGCAGTATATCAATTCTGGATGAATTTTTTAATAGAGTCAAATGCCAAATGCCCTCCAGTAGCAGAGCTATCATTTAAAGGGATCCCGTTTCTCTCTCAGGCTGTGAAGTTCCCAGATTGCCCAAATTCCCTGAAACACCAAGCAATGGTTAACACAGGAATCACCTGGGGATGGGGCTGGAGCAGGGAATGCCTGCATTGCTCCAGCCAGCTCAGCACACCTCACTGGGCTGTTATAAATAGTGGGAACTGTGAAAAGACCTAACCCTCCCCTCAGGGCTTTGTGGGCTTATTTTATTCATTTTCACCTTCAGCAAAGGAGTGTTTGCCAGGGAAAATGCTTTTGTACTTAGCAAAAAATAAAACCTGTGAATCACCAGGGAAGCTGTGAGGGAAAGGTCAGCAACTGGCTTCTCCAGACATTTATTTCATCCTTGTAGGACCTGCACTCCTTCATGTGATCACTCAGCTCTAGATTTTAATAGACAGGACCTGGTGAAGGTGAGAATCTGGTGTTTGCTCAGGAGAAGCAGAGGGGAGGTGACAAACAGCCCAGTGCTCAGTGCCAGCTCCTGCTGAGGGATTTATTCCAATTGCTCAGCTCGGGAAGAGGATGGGGACAGAAATCCCGGGATGGGGACAAGAACCCTGAGCCCTGGGGACACAGGTGAGGGACCAGCCCTGCCCAGAGGCTCAGGCTGGGCAGCAGCAGGAATTTCCCCATGGAAAGGTGGTCAGCATTGGAAGGGGCTGCCCAAGGAGGTTTGGGGTCCCCATCCCTGGAGGGATGGACGCTCCTGCTCACCCCTCTCCCCCTCCCAGGCCAGGCTGGGTGTCCCAGCTGGAGTCTCAGAATCCCCCAGGATGTCACTGCTTTCTGTCCCCAGAAACCAGCATGACCTCCTGGCACTCGGCTCTTAGCCCCCCTTTTCAGACACAAACACACCAAATTCACATCATTTGTGGCACAATGACTTCTTCCAGCAAGAGCTGGTCCCCTATCACCCAGAAATCACCCAGTGCTTCTCACCCACTCACGTCTCTCCTGTGCTGAGGTGTTTCTGCCCAACTCCTCAGTCCATTCCTCTCCCCCATCATTCTTTTTATGGAATTGAGTCCAAACCAGTTTTTCCACAAGCCCCACACTCAACACCTCAGCCCAGCTGTGTTTATGAGGTGCCTGATGCCCTGATTCCTCCCCCTGCTGCTTTCCTGGCCAGGTGCTGCTGCCCAGGTTCTCTCCTGCTTTGCTTTAGGACAGCCCTTTCCTTTCACCAACTCCATCTCACTGCGAGTTTTCAGTATTTCATTACCTCCGAGTTTTCTGTCAAATCTCCGTGATTTTCCCTGTGAAATCGCCTTGATTTTACAGAGACCAAAACAGCTGCAGAATGTACAGGAAGCTGTGTTCCCAGGGGCAATAGGGCAGAGAGGGAGCTGGGGTGGGGGATTTGGGGGAGCAGAGGCACAGGGAGCACAGCCAGATCCCTCCCGAGGGAGCAGAGGTGGGTGCAGCAGATCTCACACCCCAGAGCACCCCAGAAAGGAAACAGGAACATTTCCCTTCACCAGTCAGATGAGTCCACACTGGGCCTGAGCAGGCACAAATTGCCAAGATGGGAAAATTGGATCCAAGATCCTTAATGGCTGGGATGAGGCGGAGATTGCTCTGCCCATTTCTGCCCAGCCCTGCTCTGCACACCCGGTGCTTCCAAGGAATTATCCCTGATAAATGACTTGTTTTCCTCCTGCTGCTGCTCAGGTGTCGCTGGACTAGGAGAGTGGAGAATTACAGCCCGTGCTGCTGCTGCTATTATTATTATTTGGCAGTAATTCCTCTAACTTTCTTCCCTGGAGGAAGACACAAGGAGCTGCTCTCCTGCTCCCAAGGTCATCCCACCAGAAAATATTAGCTATTTACTTCTATTAGTTTCAATTATCGAGCTGCAGAAAAGCAAATAATAGCAAATTTACACCATTTCATGGCCTGCCTTAAATGCAGGGCTGGAACATTTACCCCAAAGCAGCTCCAGGAAAGTCTCCACAAATCCTGCTGGCTCCAGGAGGAGGATGGAGGGTCCCTGCTCCCCAGACAGGCTGAAGGAGGCTCCAGCCCTTCCATGTGCACACCTGTTTAAAAGAGGAACTTTGGGTTCCAGATTAGACTGGGTTTGGGGAGTGCCTGCCCTCCAAAAACATTTCCAAACTTTAATTTAATTAATTTACACCTACCCAGCACTGCCACCGTTCCCCCACTGCTCCTGCTGCCTGCACTGGTTGGTTTGCAACAGCAAAATTGAGTTTCAGCTGCTCCCCCAACACGTCATGGACTAGAACAGGCGAAATCTGCAATACACCACCAATGTTAGTGGGAGTTGGAGGGGAACTTAAGGAAAAAAAACACTTAGATTTTAGTTCTAGGCAAAAAGAGTGACTAAATAACAAGATTGATTTGCCAGCCCAAGAGGAAATGGAAAAGAGCCCAGATAGTGACTGAGGGAGAAGGAAACTTCAGAGGGAATGACCCTGAGCTGGAGCTGATGAGCTTCAATTCCTTTTATTTTTTTTTAATTTCCAGCCTGGCTTATTCTTTCTTGCCTTAATTGCTCAATGGGAAAGTGCAATCCTGAAATTGTTCCTAAAGTGATTTTTCCCAAACTGTTATTCAAATTATCCACAATCTAAGCCAAGCCATCGATATGAATTATAGCTCTTGGTATTAAACTACCAAAACAAATTATTAGCATATAAAAACTGATCTGATCTATTCAGAGGCGTTGCTGTGAAATATGGCCCTTAGCACAGTGCACCTATCTGGGATCATAAAACTTGTCAGAGGTACCCAAAGTTTATTGCCTTGGAAGATTCATGCAGCAGCCCTGGAACACTTGATTTAGGTCTGAGCAGCCGTTTGTAATTCTTGCAGGCATGCAAGCAGTTCAGATTTATTTAAATAGAGAAAAAATAATTTAAGAAGACAAAGCAGCCTTTTCTCCTAATCAGATGAGATAGAAATTATTTCAAGGCACTCTAAGGAACAAATTTGTCATTTTTCTTGCTCTAATTGTATACCGCAATAAATCCTTCCGTGTGAATTCATTTCTTAAACTTAACAGTTATTTATGAACACAACAAAGCGTGTTCTCACTGTGCTAATGTGTGACCCACCCCAGTGAAGCCCTGGCAGTGATTTGCTGGCTGGCTGGGCAGGATGGAGCTGCTGAGGTGGGCAATGCCTGCTGCTGGCCCTGTGCCCCCTCCACCCCCAACTCTCAGAAGAGTTTTTGCTGTCCCCACCCAGCAACTGCCTGGGAGAGTCTGAAAAAACCCAATTTCTTTCACTGATGTAGCTCTGATAGAGTTTTTGTTGCATGAAGGAGGAATGGGGAAATTTCTTAATACGATAAAGACGTGAAACAGAGAGAAGCAGCAGCAAACAGAGCAGGCCACAATAATAAAATCTCTGACAGCACAATTTCTGTGCAGCTTGGGATGGAACCACTGCTTCCCCCCACAGCCTGGGCTGGAATCACCCCCCATCCCCAGAACTTTTAACCAAATCTCACAGAAACCAAAACGGAAACTGCTGTTTTTAGGATGCTTCTCCTCCAAACACACTGCTGCAGCTTTTCCTGCCTTCACACAGACCCCAGAGAAGAAAACCCTGTGCTTGGTGTGGGATGTGTCCTGCAGCTCCTGCAGTGATTAAAAAGATTAACTTCAGTTGTCGGCAGTTGTAGTGAAAAGCACCGAAGGCTCACCACTTAATTACAAAGGGAAACAGAAAAACGAGGCAATTACCCTTTGTTCCCGCAGAGGCAGGGGCAGCCTGCTCAGTCTGCTCCCACAAAGGGAGCCCTGGACACCCCCCTGCCCAGCAAGGATGCTCAGGATTTTACTGCCAGACAAAGCAATGCTCACCAAGCCAGGGACACAGAAAAACCCCTCTGCAACATCTTAATGATCCATCCCTCCAGTGGGCTGTGCACAGCACAGGAGGAGCTGGGGCAGGGCACTGGGAGCACTGGGAGCACTGGGATGCTCCTGGCAGAGCCATCCCCACGTTTCACAGCCCAGCTGTCTCGTTTCCAGCAGTGTCTGACACACTTTGTTCAGCTGCCCAAGAGAGGAAATATCCCCTTTTCCTTGGAGGTGAGGGCACAATTTGTGGAATCACAGAGCAATTTGTGATGGAAAAGACCCGTGGGGTCCCAGCAGCAGCAGCAGAACTCCATCAGAGCTCACCTGGGACCCCAGAGCACAGCATCCCTCACCCTGGCACTGCCAGCAGCCACAAATGATTTATTTCACTGCCACCTCAGTGTAAATAGAAATGCAAGGGACCTCCAGTGCACCCAGGGACTGCTTGTGAGAGCATCACAAGGCAGCAGCTGCCAGGAAGGGATTCAGTCTGTCAGCACTTACCTGAGGGTGGCTGCAGGAAGGCTGGCAGGGACAGCAGCCCTGGGCACCAGCTGCCAACAGCCCTGCACCAGCATCTGGAGCTCCTTCAAAGCTTTCATCATGAACAGAGAGTGCAAGGCAGCAAAAACCTCTTTTTTTTTGTCTATAAACTACATGGCTGCAAAGGTGTTTAAAATTACCAGGATTTCAAATTATGGCACAAAATCATCTTGCAGTGCTATCTTAGAGCTGTAAAATGGGTTATGGCAGCATAAAAAGATATAAATTTAATATTTTAATATATGATATATTAAGGTCCTTCCAACCCAAACCATCCTGGGGTGCTTTAGGGCCACAGGAGTGGGGTTTCCTGGAGTTTCCTGGGGTTGCACTGCTGGCTGGAGGAGCAGGGCCAAAGGGGCTGGAGGAATCCCATGGTTGTACCAGACCTCCACCAACCAACAGCCAGGGAATGGATGAACAAAAAATACAAACTCCTCTCTGAAGGAGGCAAAAAGACCCAAATAAATCACAGCTCAAACCTACTCCTATTTCTGTTCACGCAGCACCAGACCAGATTTCCCGCTGAGAATAAGGTCAACTTTAAAACAAAGACTTAAGAAATGCAAAATAAAAGTGGTTTTATCAGCTGGTTGCACTCTGGAGGCTTCACCTGACAGCACAAAGTGCAGCCCAGGCACTCTGCACTGCCAGCCCTCCCCTCCTGCTCATCCTCACAGGCAGAGCCCTGGGATTATTGATTACAGGAATCCAATCCCAGCTGCCTCTGGGATGCTGGCTGGGATGGAGATGGATGGATCTGTCCCCAGCCTGCTCCTGGGGGACAGCAGGAACCAAGGAAGTTGTGAATGTTAAGGATTTTTCTAAATGGCTGTCAAGTGGTTTCCCGAGTGCAAGTAATGAAGTCACTTCTCTCTATTTGTTTTGTGCTCAGCCCAAACAGTGAAGAACTCGAGCCTGAGATATGTAAAAGCCCCACATTTGTGTGTGCCAGGCATTGTTTAAATGCCCATCAGAACAAAACAAAACTTAACTGTGGGGGAGAGGGGGTTTTGACACTTCTATAAGTTTGGTCCATTTGCATTTTGGGGGTTAATCCCAGGTAATGAAGTCATTTACCCCAAGTTTGCTCCTCCACTCACTTTTGTTCCCATCTCTCAGGCCTGAGGCAGTGAGGTGTCCTTGATTCCCAGCCTGGAGAGGAA
>JANRMJ010000020.1:903859-922591 GCA_025584955.1 Alethe diademata
AGGTTTTTTCTGCCTTGCACTCTCAGTTCATGAAAGCTTTGAAGGAGCTCCAGATGCTGGTGCAGGGCTGCTCCCCAGGCTGGGTCAGGGCTGTTGGCAGCATGGTGCCCATGGCAGGGCTGGCACTGGGTGGGATTTAGGGTCCCTTCACCCCAAATCACACAACAGTCCAGTGCTCCTCCACAAACAGGAGGGGTTTAATGCACTCACCACGGAAAGAACTTTTCTGGGTGGTTCTGGGTCCCCAGCAGTGGGATCAGAGATCCCACACAGGCAGGCAGGGGCACAAACAGCAATATTGCTGTGCCACGCTCCAGTGCCCACCCCAGGGAGGATCCAGGAGTGCTCTGTGCAATTCACTTGTAATGAGATACAGTCGAGACTGCTAGCAGCACAAAATCTATTTAAAGGATATTCCAGGGATTCTCAATGAAGTTACATTATCTCAAGTTAACATCCCTTTAAAAGCACATAACTCACTCTTAACCCTTCCAGTCTTTAGTGCTCTAAGGAAAGCCACGGCCCATTTTGTGCTATTTGAGAGCTAAACCAAGCCCCAGCCTCACTACCCAATCTGCTTTTCCATCAATAGGGCTTGCCTGCCACGCTAACACCCAGCAGGGCCCCAAAAAATCCCCCTCATTTGTTTCCCTAGGGGAGAAGGAGTGCAGGCTGAACGCCAGCCCAGCCCCACCATCCTCTAGCAGAAGTTTCTGCTGGCCCCAGCAGCAGCTCCAGACATGCTCCCCCTGGGCAAACAGCCCAGCTCATTTCCTTCTTCAAGAAAACGAACAAAACCCAGCTCTCCATATTCCACAATATACAGAGAGAGACATACACAAAATAAACAACTCCAGCAGCTTTGTGGCTGTTTTTCCGATCCATTCAAGGAGTATTAATTGACCCAGAATTTTGAAAATAATGTCAAAATGACTGGCAAAGTATTTACCATCCATCAGAACTAATTCCCTCCGTGGCAGCAATTACAGGGCTCCCAGAATTATTGGCTTCACCTGCAGCAGATACAATCACAGGCAAAGGCTGAGCACGGACGAGCAGCTCGTAATTTTCTACTCATCTGACCCTCCAACTTGGTAATCTTCTCTTTTATAGCATTCTATGAAGAGGAGGGAAGATGATGAGTAGGGTAAGGAAGAATAGGTAACAGGAGATAATAATAAAGAGAGTCAGAAAAGAGGTGATCCATAATTTACCATGAACAGCAGCACAAGGATGTCAGGCTTCACAGGGACAAAGCAGGAACAGAATCTACATTCTCAGTGTGGACATTTTCTTGCACTGTGTGTCCTTTCTTTCCCCTTATTTCAGAATATATTTTTTAAGGATCTATTTCAGCAAAAGAAAAATATCTTCTCTCCTGTAAGTACCTGATGTTCCTTAGGTAAAGTGATCTTGTCTGGCCATTTGGTGCCACAGTTCAGCAGCTCTGGCACTGGGGGAGGAATGGCAGAAATGAAAGTGCTCAACAAAACTCAGCTTGTGTTAATTTCGCGTTCTGCATGCTCTGCTGTGCTTTGACATGCATATGAAATCATAGCAGCAAAAGATGTTAGTGTCAGTTCTTCTAGCATCACCTGCAAGGCCTGACCATGTGATGGTGGGAATTCACTTTAAATTGGTTTGTATATTTATTTTTTAAAGTTTTTAAAAGGTACAATTTCGCTAAGACAATAAATGCAGTGGAAGATATTTCATCTTTCTAAACACAACATGGAACTGAAATTCAATATATTCTTTCTGTCTTATTCCCTAAACCTTCTTTCCCTTCTTTTGCTGTGAGCATATGGGTGAAGCTAATTGCTCTTAACAAATACAGCTCTGATTACTGATGGAATTCACAGCTGAAAACCACCTCAAAGCTGGCTCAAGCCTCTCTTTATCTTCAGGCAGCCACATCCACTGCTCATCTCCCTTTCTGTGGTTCCCACACCCGAGATCCTCATTCCATGGCAGGAAGGAGGATCTGCCTCCTGTGCCAGCTCCTAAAGGAGCTTGGTGCTGGTTCTGACAGAAAACTGCTGGGGATTGTGCCCTTGAGGGCCTTACCAAAAAAAAAAAATCCTGAAATTTGGATTCCCATCAGAAATGCAGCTCTTTAAACAAATCCTTTTTTAAAAAAAGCTACATCCACAGAAAGCTTTTCAGTCCAGCAGAGTAGGCACCTAAATAAACTGCTTGGGATGACTTCCCAGCAGATCTGCCCACTCTGAGCCACGCAGGGAGCTCGGGCAGGGACAGGGGACCAGCAGCACCCCTGAACCTGGAGGCCCCCAAAAAGCCCAGGAAAAGGCTCTGGGAGGTGGAGGGAATGAGAAGTGAGGCTGAGGAAACCTCCAGCAGCATTACCCACACAAAGGCTCGCTGAGAAGTGTAAATAAACCTGAATATTGTGATTCCCAGCGCTGCACTCATTCCCAGTCTCCAAGGACACCTAGCAGGGCTGCTCCTTTCACTCTGAATAGCTGATCAGCAAATTAAAATACTTTCATTAGGCTCCTTTTGTCTGAGTGGGAACAATTGTGCTGAGCCCCCAAGGACTGCAGCTGAGGAACAATATCCCAGAGCCAGCACACAGATCATTGCAGTGCTTGTGCAACAGGGCCCTTCCCAGCTGATCTGAATAGCTCTCCAATTTCCTGGCTATCACACCAAGTAAATACAATTCAGAGCGTTTTGTTGGTAAATCCATGCAAACTGAGAGGGAAAGGAGAGATAAGAGCAGGTGGGGAGGGGGGAGCAGCAGGATATTGCTCAGGGGTTCCTCATCTGAGCAGGGGCAGCAGGACAGGGGGTTCTGTGCTCAGGTGAGACCTCACCTGCAGAGCTGCCCCAGCACATGCAGAGGAGGCTCCAGGGGGATCAGAGGATGGAGCAGCTGGATGGGAGGAAAGGCTGGCACAGCTGGGATTGCTCACCTGCACAGGAGAAGCTTCGGGGTGACCCCAGTGTGGCCTGAAAGGGATCACAAAAAGATGGGGAGAGGCAATGACAAGAGATGGAATGAGAAGGAATGGCTTCCAGAATGGGAAGAGAGCAGGTTTAGGTCAGATATTGGGGATAAATCCCTCGCTGGGAGCTGTGGCTGCCCCTGGATCCCTGTCCCAGGTTGGACACTGGGGCTGGGAGCAGCCTAAGCAGGGGGAGCTGCAGTGGGATGAGCTTTAAGGTCCTTCCAACTCAAACCTTTCTATGATTTTGCTGATCCCCCAGCCCAGCTTGCCAAAGGAACCAGGGGATTTCTGTGGTACAAAAACGAGTGAGAGCCGAGCCATTCACCTGCAGTAGTTTTTGTAGATATTTACAGCAGACTTGCAGGGAGGTGCACTTCCAATATGGGCATTCACACTGCCTGAAGTTTCTGTTTCAGTTGTTACCTGTGCAACTTCCAGCCTCATTAAATTATAAAATCCAGTTTTACATTGAACTCAGCTAATAAATGCAGAGATGCTTCTCTGTTCCCTTGGAAAAAAAAAACTTCCACGTGACTACAAGCTGGGGATGGAAAAAAAAATCCCAACAAAGCATAAACCCAAACAGTTCCCAGAGAAAGCCAGCATGCTCCTTTTTTTAACACATGAAAAATTATCACAATCAAATTCCATTGTAAAATGCACTTCCCAGTTTGTTTCCCCAGCTTTATTACCTACACTACTGGGATATTTTTATTTTTCCTGAAGTAGGAGTGAGTATCTAAATGAGACGAGAATTGATGATATACAGCTGGAAAATGGCTGTGAAAAGTAAGGGGCCAAAATTTATCTCCATTGTTGCACACAACGAAGCTCACGTGCCATAAACAGATATTGTAACAGAATAAATCAGAATGGCACCAATGATCACAATCCTGATTCTCTGTGCTCCAGCCCAGGAGTCAGGATCCTGTTTTTCTTGGCATTGCAAGGAACAGAGCAGAGGTGCTGAGCAAAGAACCTGGGATGGACAGGAGGGAAAAACAGAGCGTGGGAGACAGGACTGGGGAAAAAAGAGGGAACAGGAGCTGGAGTTTGTCATTTCCTGGGGCAGGGATGAGCTGCAGCCATCAGGGAGATGCCCAAAGGGATGCCAAGGTCACAGAAACCATGGGAATTCTTTTGGCTGAGCACAGGGGAATAAAGGGAGATCAGGGAGGCAGGCCCAGGGCAGAGGGGGAGCACTGGCAGGGCAGGACAGAGAGAATGATCCTCCAGCTTTTCCAGGGAAAAAGGGGCTTTGATGGACAGGGATGGATGGCTGCTGCCAGGGACAGATCCACTGTGCTCAGGAGGGCAGAGTGCTCCTCACTGCTGCCCTAGGAGCACCTGGGCTTTATCCAACAACTGTCCCCAGGTGATGATCCTATCCTTTTTCCTTTTCCTTTCTCCTTTCCCTTTCCTTTCTCCTTTCCTTTTCCTTCACTTTTCCCTCCCAAAAATCTCCATTCCAGGCCTCACTGAAAAGCAACACACAGCCATTCTTAAACCCAGGGCAGCTGGCAACGAACTCCAGGGATTGTTCAGTATTTTTGGAGGTGTTTTTCAGGAGGGGCCAGGTTTATAAAATCTGTTCCCTGCAGAGCTCCTGCCCTGTGCTGTGCCAGCAGCTTCTCCCCAGGACAGCTTTGCTCTGGGCTGGTGAGGATGCAGAGGTGGGAGAGGCAATGAAACCTCCTTTAATATCCTTTAACACCCCTTCCAACCCAAAACCTCTGTGATTCCTCCATTCTCTGTGCTGCTCTCCTCTGCTCACCACACTTTTGACCTCAGGGAAGAAGTGACTGTGAAAAACTGGCCTGGAAGAGAGAACATTTATTTTCTGGCATAAATATAATAATAGTAATAGAGTAAAATCTGGCTCAGAAGCCGAGGGCTTATGTATTTCACATTTTGTGTATTAAATATTTAAATTCATGGAAATGTTTACTAAGATACTTATATTTCATGGGCTATAAAACAATAATAACCAACTCCAAATTAGTCATTTCCTTTCAGATAATAAAGTCACAATGAGAAAAAATTTGTAGCTTCCAGTTGTTCCAACCAGTGTTTGAAACAACATGAAAATCTCTTCAGCAGTCATTACAGCATAATTGCTTTGGAAAGCTGCAAAAGAATTACCACAGCTTTTTGTTGCTGTTTGTTTTGCTAAAGGAAAGTTAATTTCATTCAAAATTATTAACTATTTCCATCTCCTTATTCAAACAAAGCAGCGAAATGAACTGGGAATTTCTGTTCAGTTTTGTAGAATCATTACGGCTGGAAAACACCTCAAAGCCCCAAAGTCCATCTTTGATTATCAAATTCCATCAAAAGACTTTTGTACAAATTAAATCACAGAGTTCATTTCTCCCAAACCTTGCAGAGAGCAGCTCAGACCTGCCAGGATGTGCTGCCTTGAGTTCGTGGTAAATGAAATATCCACGTGCACCTTTGCAATGCCAGTTTGGTGTGAGGCTCATGAATGATGCATTTCCTTCTGTGAACACAAAAGGAAATAGAATTAGTAATGGTATTTTATCAATATCTATTGGCATAATTATTTGCTATTTACAAATAGCATTACATTTTAGCTAATTAAGAGACTGTAATTCATTTCTATTATTTGGGGGATACTCAAAATTCCTGTTTGATGCTGAAACACTCAGGATGCCAGGTGGGATTTTTTTGGCTGGGATTTTTCTGGCACTCTTAAGAAGCTTTTTTAAGGAAAGCAAACGTGAAGTACCCGAGCTGGGAGACAAAAACCCGATGTTCAAGCACAAGTCTGAGGCTCTGGATGTTCCCGTTCTTGTCCCTGGCAGGAATTCCCTGGGGCATTTCCAGCACAGGCAGCATTCCCTGCTTCCCCCAGCCTGGGCTGGCTGCTGCTGCCCTCCCCAAAAGCTGCAGGTCCTGACACAGTGGAGAGAAATTCTTACAATCTCAGAATTATTTGGGTGGAAAGGCCTTAAATCCCACCCATCCCCCCCATCCATGGGAGGGACACCTCCCACTGTCCCAGGCTGTTCCAGCCTGGCCTTGGGCACTGCCAGGGATCCAGGGGCAGCCCCAGCTGCTCTGGCACCCTCCCAGGGAATAATTCATTCCTTATAAACCCCCTTGGGCTGGAGGGTGCTGACCCAAAAAGTCAAACCTGCTCCCGCTCGTCCCATTGCACACCCAGCTGGCAAATCAAATACCAAAAATACCATCCCATGGCCAGAATGCTTCAGTAGTACAAAAAATCTCATCATAACAAAGAAAATATCCCTGTTTGGGTTTTTCATTTGGTGTTTGGGCATCATCAGAAGCCTTAAATACCACACAGCACCCTGAGAACTGCAAAGAGGTGCTGTTGCCATGCTGCTGCTGCTTCCACTAAGAAAAAAACCCCTCAAGTTAAAGAATTCCAGAGAAACCTGCTCAGTATTTAGCCAACATCCTGGTTTCTCCAGGAGCTTGCAGCAGCAGCCAGCACCTAAGTCAGTATGATTCATTGGATCAATAATTCTAAGGTCTTGTACCTAAAAGGTTGAAAAATGTGATCTAACCTGGCAGAAGAGAAATGATTGTAATGTTCAGCAAAACGGTTAATGAGGCTTGGAAAAAGCAGGCTTGGAGGGGAGGGAAATCTGTCCAGGTTTAACCTTGCCCAGAGCTCCAGCACAACGTTCCCTCCTCAAGGTTAACTCTGCAGTCCCCCTGACACCTTCAGTTTTTCAATATTTCCACGCTTTTACTGGCTGCCTTTGCCCCATTTCCATGCTCTGGAGGACCTGGTCTCTTTTCCAGCTCCCAGTATCCCTCATCATTTCTTACTGAATGCTTCATTTCAGTAGCACACTTACATAAAGGCACAGAAAGGGTTTTTCCTTCTCCCCTATCTGCAAGTTTTGTTTTTAAGTCCTTCTTTTTCTCCCATCCGTTACCATCCAACTCCAAATTTAAAAAATCCCTTCCCAGATCCCTTTTGCACTCTTTGACTCCCCTCAGATAAGAAAATGCCATCTTATACTCCAGTATTTGTGCTCAAAGCAAAACAAATAATAGTGATACTGGGGGCCAGGACTGGTGGTGTTGTTTTAGCATTTCATTATTCTAAGGAAAACAGACACTGGCAACTCCAATTTCCTGGTCCATAAAAGCACTTCCCACAGCCAGCCCCATTTGGGATGTGTGTGTGGGGTCTGCCCCAGCCCTTACCTGGGGCTCATCCTCACACCAACATCACATCAGCCTGGAGAAGGAAATGTCAGAGAAATGATTTTAAACTGTTTATCCACTTAGGAGGACTTTTAAAGGGCATGGAGTGGCAGGGAAGGAGGGAAGGGCTTCAAGTGGGGAGAGAGCAGCTTTGGGTTGGGTTTGAGGGATAAATCCTTTGCTGGGCTGGAATTCCCAGAGCAGCTGTGGCTGCCCCTGGATCCCTGGCAGTGCCAGGTTGGACACTGGGGCTGGAGCAGCTGGGACAGTGGGAAGTGTCCCTTGGGGGACACCACTGGGGGATCCTGAAGGTCCTTTCCAAGCCAAACCCTTCTGGGATCCTGTGACAATCAAAGCCCCACTCTGCTGCCCCTCTGAGCCCCTCCCTGCCTCTCAAAGCCATTTCCCAGCAGTTCCTTCTCTGCAGGAGCTGAGCCCAGGGATGTGCTGGGGGCAGGAAATGTTCAAATGGTCCCTGTTTGCCAGGCTGGAGCTCCCTCCCTGATCCCAGAGCATCCCCAGCCTGGAGCTGCACATCCTCCCCTCTGCACAGCATCCTGCCCACCGTGCACACAATTACATGGCTCTCATCTCATTTCTATAATTCACTTCCCTATCTAATCAACAATTATCCCTAATGAACTTTCCACTGCTCACTCAAACTCAGCAGCTTCTCCTTCCTCGTGTGAGACAGAAGGGAGAGCCCGGTGGCTGCTGGCATATCATGTTTTATGAAGTGATTTCTGAATAATCACACTTGAATTTTAAAGCTGTTTAACAGCCAGAGCAAATGGCAGGCAAAGGAACTGGAGTGAGGAGTGTGACCTATGAAAACGAGGCAAATTCATTTGGAAAAATCCGTTATTAGGGAAAGGTCTCCTGGTCACAGCTCTATAAATCACCCTGTAAAAATGCAGCACGATTGGAGAAGCAAATAGTTGTATAATTCTGTATCCCTGCAGTCATCTGAACGGGAATAATGGTGTAGGCAAAAGGAAATATTTGTGTCCTGGTTGAAGATGCGTGAAAATGTGGAATAGGTTATGAATTACCCTGTTCCTTGGGATCACTCAGATAAATAACTGAGGTTGCTTTGCATGGACACCTGACTTAACTGACAGCCCAGATTCTGAGGTTAAGGTAATCCAGCTGCTCCCCTTAACACAGATCCCACTGCTCCTAAATCCACTGCTCCCAAATCCCACTGCCCCGAAATCCCACTGCCCCGAAATCCCACTGCCCCGAAATCCCACTGCTCCCAAATCCCACTGCTCCGAAATCCCACTGCTCCCAAATCCACTGCTCCTAAATCCCACTGCTCCTAAATCCCACTGCTCCCAAATCCCACTGCTCCCAAATCCCACTGCTCCCAAATCCACTGCTCCCAAACCCCATTGCCCCCAGATTCCTCTACTCCCAGATCCTACTACTACCAAATCCACTGCTCTCAAATCCCACTGCCCCACAGCCCACTGATCCCAAATCCCTTTGGTCCTAAATCCCTCTGCTCCCAGACCCCACTGCTCCCAGGGACTTCAGAGGGGCAGCCCCTGCTGAGCAGGGCAGGAGGACAGGACCAAACACTCCCAAGTTTTGGTGAATTTTCAGGCAAGCACCAGCTGCAATTATCTCATCAACAACAGGGTTTTCTTATTCTTTTTTCTTTCTTTTTTTTTTAAGGGGAAAAAATAAAAATAAAAGCAGAGCTGAGTAATTTCAAAAGAATTCTGAGTTGTTTTGCTTTCCCAGGTACAATTCCCCTCCTGAAAACACAATAAATGCATTGTGATGGAATTGCTGCCAATTGTAACACATCCAAAAGGTATTGCAAATATTAAAACACGGTGTAGGAACAGGACAGAGGTGTAAACCACTCCTCCTTTGTATTTCTTTTCCAACACATGAACTTGCAGTCCTGGCCACACCAGGACAGCTCAGACCTGTGAATTATCTGATCAATAGCAAACGAGAATGGAAGTGTTTTCAGTTCACTGGCAAAAGTCAAGGAACAGAGAAATAACAACAGCAGTGATTCAATCAGAGGCAGCTGTAGTAGGTGGCACAAAAACGTAGGACAAATGTCAAGCACCCAGACAAATGGCCCTGCTGGAGGGAGAAACGTGGAGTTATCTGAGTGCCTTTGGAAATCTGGGGTCAGCCTCCTCCTCCTCCAGAGGAGCTCTTGGTGCAAGAAAAAAAATTACTCATGGAAGCAAAATCATGTGAGGCTGCAGCATTTGTCAAATTCATGGTCCCAGGTTTTAAGCCACGGTCACATCGACCTTACTGTCATTTTTACTCAAAAAACAAAGAAAGGAAAAACCACAGAGCTCTGGAGCAGGCAAAGAGGAGCTGTTCTGTAAATGCCCATGTCTGTAAATTCCTCTTTGCTTAGCAAAAATACTTTCCTTCCTCTAAGTTTAAATTAATGAAGAGACAAATATGTTCTAAGTGGCAGGGGTGGGGCAGCGTCTCCTGTGACAGAAACAGTTCATTCTGGCTGGAGACAGATCAGAGCAGGCTCTGGGGTGTTTGGTGGCAGAGATTTACTGTAAAACATTCTGTTCCCACTGCTGAGTGGAGGTTAAATGGGGAGTGCAGCTGCACTGGCACCTCCCAGAGCTGAGCCAGGGCTGCTGCCCTGCCTGCAGCTCTCTGAAGGATGTGCTGGCCTGAGCCCAGCTGAGCTCAGCTCAGGGAAAAGCCCAGCTCAGCCTGCCCCAGCACCAGGCAGAGGAGATGGGCAGAGAGAGACAAATTCCATTTGTCTGCAAGAGCTGTGAGAAGTATCTTGTGGAGAACTGGCTGGAGGGCGAGGGACAGGGAAAACGGGACAAGCACAGAAAATCCCAGAGCTAATTAGGCAACTGTCCAAACCTGGGGTCCATCCTGAGGGGCCTGTGGGGCTCATCCCATCCATCCTGAGGGGTCTGTGGGGCTCATCCCATCCTGAGGGGTCTGTGGGGCTCATTCCATCCATCCACAGGGGTCTGTAAGTTCAGGTACTTTCCTCTTCAGAAGTTATCACAGAGGATTTATTTAAGCTTCAGAAATCCCTCTGGACAAGAAATCCCAAATGCATCAGGCATCAGGATGTGGGAAGCTGCCACTCAGATTTATTGGATGAATGCTTCCCAAGTGCTTTACAGCCAGGTTCTCTCGAAGCATTTGGGTCTGGCTACACAGGAGCAGAGCAGATCCCATCCTTTTATCCAGGTGTGGTTGGTTCCTCCTTCACAATTTTCTTAGTTGAATTAAGCAGTGCTGCTTCATTCAGTGCTTTCTTCACATGGTGCATTGACAAAAAAACTGCTGGAAAAGTGAAAACCTTCAGTGAAATCATCTTCCCAATCACTCACAGGGTGCTGCTCCCACATCTGCTCTCCAAATCACTGCAGAGGACAAATGCTGTTTTAATAAACCTGTTCACAGGTGTGATAGACTCCCTTATCAGAACTCCACATTCTCCAGAAATATTTCCCATTGCATCCAGTAACAAGAATGAAAAAGATCTTCCAGCACTGTGCTGGGCCCTGCAGGGGTTCTCTTCAGCCCTTTCCTAAAGGATAAGAGGGGGAAAAGTTGGAATCCAGTCCTGGGAAGCGTTCCCAGTGCAGGCAATGGGATTCTGCTTGAGTGAAGCCTCAAGAGTTCACCTAATTGTCAGTAATTCTCTCCTTTCTTGTCCAGCATGATGAAAATGCTGTGGAGGAGCAATCAGCCTGCTGGGAAATTACAGAGTGAGGAGAAAATGGGAGATTCCTTGGGGGTCAGGGCCGCTTTCAGGGGCAGCTCCAGTCTTGCACAGATTTAAAAGGGAACTTTTCCAAATTTCTGCTCACTTGCCAAGTTATCATCAGCTCCTTGATTTCCTCCCAGAGCCCTGGGAATGTGATGGCTCTCACAGCCCCCAAATCCCCTCACCTGCCTGGTGTTCTCCTGGAGGACTCAGCCACACCAGTGCTGGAAGAGCATCACACCCAAAAAAAACCCCAAAAATCCATTCTTTTCCCTCCTCTTCCAGTGCCACAATCCCTGGAGACACTTGGAGATTTTCTGTCCAGTTTTGTCTTACCTGCTTTTTGATCCACGTGAAGAAAACAGAGCCACACCTCTCCTAATTATTGCTGCTGACAAAGGGGACAGACAGATGGACACAGCTGCAAACCCCAGAAGGGTTTCCAGAAAGGAAAAGGGGCAGAGCAGACCTTGCACAGAAGGGGCTCCCAGCTCCTCATCCTCTGGGAATATTGGTCCTCATTCCCCCATGAAACATCTGTGCTTTGTACCAGCCCTGGGATTTGGAGTCACTTCTGCTGTCCCCTCCTGATGCATCTGCAGAGAACAAATGGATTTATATTTATATAAAAATATATTTATATATTCATATATTTCTATATTTATAGAAATTATTTATGTACTATGTACTGTATATTATTTATTTATGCATTATATATCTATATAAATTACATCTACGTATTATACATTTATATATAGTATATAGCTATATTATATATGATGATATATCTGTATTATATGATTATGTATTTCTATATTATAAAATTATATATTTTATATTATACAATTATCTATTTCTATATTATATGATTATATATTTCTGTATTATATGCTTATACACTTCTGTATTATAGGTTTATATATTTCTATATTATGCATTTATATATTTCTATATTATATGTTTTTATATATTTCTGTATTATATATTTATATATTTCTAGAAAATACTGATATATTTTATATTTATAAATATTTCTATATAAGCAGGAAAACAAGCCTGCATCACTGAGGCTCTCAGTGCTCCCTGTGCAGTGGCTCAGCCTCCCCCAAACACCAGATTCACAAAACCTCAAAGCTGATCCCAAAGGCCCTGTGGGCTCAGGGCTGGGATTCCCTGGGGGTTGGATTTCTTTGGGAGTGCTGTGCAGCACAGAAGGGACAATCGAACCTGCACACCCCCACACAGGAGGCAGCAGCCCAGGCCTGCAGGGCAGGGCACAGAAAACCCCAATAAAATCAACAGGAGCCGCTGGCACAGCTCAGCTGCCAGCTCTGATCCATCCATTCTGTTTTCCTGCAGCCGCCTGCGGCACATCCCAGGCTTAATGTGAAATCAACTGCTCGTTATAATTCAAGATATAATTCTTAATAATTCACTGAGCAAATCTCAGCCTTATCCTCTGGAAAGCAATGACTGCATTGCAGCACCCCCAAACCCTTTTCCCCTCCCCCCAGGAATCAGCTCCCCAAAGCAGCAGCAGGCAGGCTGGAAATGCAATGTGTCCCCTTCCATCCTGCAATGGTTTTGGTAGCACATCATTTTTCTTTTTGAAGCATTTCCCCTCTGCTGACAAGTAAATAAATGTGTAACTTTCCGCTCCTTTTAGTGCCCAAAAGAAAAGGAAGGAAGAGAAGGAAAGGGGGAAAGGAGCTGCAACAGGTTTGGTGAATATTCGTTATTCATTTTCTGAAACACAACAGGGACACTTTATAAACTAATCCAGCTTTCCAGCGGCACCAGCGCTGCCTTCACTTCCCTGTTATTGGATCATTTGTCAGTTCTGGCGCTTTGGCAAGTAATCAAGTAAGGAACAACTACCAGAAGCAGAAGGAAATTATTGAATCTGGTTCTTCTTCCTCCTCCTTCTTGTATTCTAAACATAAGCTGATTTTAAACAAAACACTGTTGGCAGAAACAAAACAACCTTCAGGATTTACGAAAGACACAGCACTAAAATAAGATGCTTGGGTTTAAGGGGGTTTTTGTTTTGCTTTCCCCCCCTCCTTTCTCCCCAGATAGATCACTTTCCATTAAATGCTTTGAGCTAAACATGGAAAATCTTAATCCTTGCCCAGGTGAAACTTCACTTTGCATAACTGGTAGCTCGGAGGGGAGAGAACATCGCGGTGACTCGGGCTCAGCTCTGGCCACGGCTGCAGGGAATTCTCCTGAACCTAAACCCAAAGCCACACTTAGACCCCACGTACCTGCCTTGTCTCACTGCAGTTCCACCTGCTGATGGGCAGTGGGGGTTTTTGGCTGGCTGCTCCAGGGAATCCCATCCTCCAGAAAGAGCAGAGCATCTCTGAGGCACTGAAAGCTGCTGCTGCACCTGGGGTTAAAGGGATTCCTCAACAAATCCGAATTTCTGCACACCAGAGGGGGAAAATAAACATCAGTGGATGAAGCACTGGGGCACTGATTAGGTAAAGTCATCCAGGGTCACTTCAGCAACACTTGGAGTTTATTTACCTTAGAAATCAAGTGGTCACTCATCAGCTGTGAGCCTTTTAAATGATCGTGAGAGATTAAGAGCTGGTTCCACAAGACCAAGAAACCATCAAGCAGCAAAAGCTTCTGCATCAGCTGCTGCTTCCTCGGGCTCACCTGCAGCTCCTCATGTCACCATCAACAAAGAAAACCAGAAAATTCAGAACACGGATTTTGAACGTGTGATTCTCTCACTGCAGGTCCTCAGGGAAGGAAAGAAACCTTCATCCCAAATGAATGGAAAAATCCCATCCCAAATGAAGGAAATGGACACAGAAAGAGCTGTTAAGTGTTCTAAGGTTTAATGTGCTGCTGAATTATTGTGTGCAGGCACCAGCCCCCATCCCTGGCAGTGAGGAGCAGAGAGGGATGTTTGCAGCAACAGCTTTGACAGGAAAGCTTTAAATAAATGAGTGATATTCACTCAAGCAGCTCATCTTTGGGACGGGAGCAGGAGGCAGGAGCTGCCAGGAGCACACAGAAAGGGGCCCAGCTCTGAGCTGTAAGCTGCTGGATTTGTTTCACTTTGTTGGTTCAGAGATTCCACTGAGAACCAACCAGAGCCTGGCTTTGCTATCAAAACTCGTGGCAGAGGATGGAAATATCACTTTAATGTGGCAGAGATCTCCCAGGGCACTGAGCTGCTCCCAGCACCCAGAGCCCCAAGCTGCCCTTGTGAGGAGCTGTGGGAGATGAATTCCTCACAGCACAGAGCTGGCACCTGTGTGATTATCTCATCCGTGGCTGTCTCTGGGAGGAGACGATGGCAATAAATCATTGTCCTCTCTGTGCTTGTGCTTGTCCCACACCCCAATCACACCAGTCAAAGATGACTTTTGAAAGCCCTGCATAATTATTGAGACACCCAGCAAAGGAGCTGTTCACACACTGAGATGTGTTCAGTGAGCCCTGGCCCTCCCTGGCCCCTGCATTTCTGACACCTCTGCTCTGGGAGAGGAGAAAATGAACACACCTCACACTGACCCCAGAGTTCCCCCTATGCCCAGAGTGACAACTTTATGAACAAGAAGTTGAATAGGAAGAAAAGACTTTACAAGCCAGAGTCTGCAGACTGTGTTACCCTAAAATCCATGTGGGTACAACCTTTGAGGACAGGGCTCAGCAGTGACCGTGCTGTGCTGGGTTGGACCTGGTGATCCCAGAGATCTCTTCCCACCTGAATGGTTCCATCATCCTGCTCCTTTCCAGCACAGCTCCCTGGGAAAGGCAGCAATGGGCCACAGGCAGCAGCCCAGGCATTAATGGAGGGAGCAGCAAGGGCAAGGAGCTGCAACTGCATCCTTGTATCCATCCCAGTATCCATCCATCCATCCCTGCACTCATTCCTGCACCCATCCATCCTGCATCCATTCCTGTATCCATTCCTGTATCCATCCATCCATCCTTCACCCATCCATCCATCCATCCATCCATCCATCCCTGCACTCATCCTGTGTCCATTCCTGCATCCATCCTGTACCCATCCATCCTGCATCCATTCCTGTATCCATCCATCCATCCTTCACCCATCCATCTGTCCCTGCACTCATCCTTGCACTCATTCCTGTACCCATCCATCCATCCATCCATCCTGCACCCACCCATCCATCCATCCATCCTTGTCCCCATCCCTGCACCCCCAGAGCTCCCCACACCTCTCATGGTTACAGATTGCACTGCTGGATCCTGCTCAGGCAATTCTGCCTTTTAATGCTCTCCTGCACGATAATGATCCCACCTTTGCCACTAATTAACACCCTCCTTTGTTGGACAGTCCATTTGAAAAATTAGATAATGGGTGTGGATTAAACATTCCTGAGAGGAACAGCCCAAGTTCAAGAGCAGCAGCAGCAGCAGCTCTGCACACACAGCTGGCCCAGGCCTTGCTGCTCACTCAGAGCTCTCAGCTGGGAGGCTCAGCCAGGGCCAGTTCCACACCCAGCTCCCAGGCTTGGCAGGAATTGGGGAATTCCACACCCAGCTCCCAGGCTTGGCAGGAACTGGGGAATTCTCTCCCCAGCCTGGCCCCTGTGCCCGCCCAGACCAGCCCTGCCTGGCAATGTCAAGGTCGCTGCTGAGCCATGGGGAAGTGAAAATGGAGTTGGAGCATTGCTGCCAGAAATCTGACTCTGCTCTGACAATTTAGTAATAGAATTGTGCAGGGATGATGACACCATTTCTTGTTTTCCCAGGGTAGGGAAAGTGCAGCTACTGCAGCAAGGCAGAAATTGCCACTTCTTATCTAAACCTTCCAAAAACATCTTATAATCCCCTCATTTGTTATAATTTCAATTTTTAAATT
The DNA here is from genome assembly GCA_025584955.1 of Alethe diademata. Lineage (NCBI taxonomy): Eukaryota > Metazoa > Chordata > Aves > Passeriformes > Muscicapidae > Alethe > Alethe diademata. The sequence goes on from JANRMJ010000020.1 coordinate 919,629, forward strand.
TATTTTAGTTTTACTAGAATACTAAAAAAAAACCAAAAACCCCCCAAACTTCCAAATATCCTGTCAGGATAACTTTCATAGCCAGACAAGAGAGAAGAAACATTGCCTGAGTCTCTCTGACAAGTCTGAGCATCCACAATAAACAGACTGTCAAAATCCCAGCAGAGCTCGCCAGGTTGGAGGGAACAAGGTTCTTCCAGACCCTTTTGGGAAAAATTCCTGTGGAAAAACCTGCAGAGCAAGTCCCACACCCTGGGTACCAACAATTCTCCATCAGGTCATGGTTAGCTGCAGAGCAGAGGGTCCCACACTCCATCACTCACAAGAGCCCTGGGGGGACAGAACTGTCCCCTGCCAGTCCCCAGTGGCTTCCAGCTCCACTCCCAGCTCCCCTTTGGCCCCACGTGCTTTGTGCTCGGGTAAACACAAAATTAGTTCCAGTTTCTAGTTCAGCCAAACGCTGGAATCCCAGCCCAGGGAAGCTCAGCCTGCCTTGGAGCTCCTGGCCAGGCTGTGGGCACCTAAAGCTGCAAATCAGGGGTGGTAATTGCAAGAAAATGCTTTTTGTTTTAAATTGTGGAAGAGGGGTAGGAAAAAGAAAAAAAAAAAAAAAAGAGGAAGATTTCCAGCACTTCAGTAAAAACAAGGTTAATTTGAATATGAAATTCCACCAGGACAGAAACCACTCCTGGCTCTTTCCTGCTGAGGCTGGGCTGCAGTGGGGCAAGGACAATGAGATACTGAGACCTTTCCAGGTCTGAGGAGACAGAAAAACTCAGCAAATCATTACCAAACCCAAGCAGAGTCATCTAAACCTCAAGGCAATGCTGGTGCCACCAACACCAACCTTCAGTACCTCTCCTAAAAAAACCTGAAAACAAATGTTGTCCCTCAAACTTTTAATAGAGCAGGAGAAGAAAGTGGACTTTGCTGTCCTTGTGTCACCACCTCGCTGAGAGCTGACAAGTGCCTGAGGGAAAGATCTGGGCTCCTCTGTTCTTGCCTCTTCTTTTATCCTTCCTTCTTCTTTTTTCTATTTTTTTATTTTTAAATTTTTTTTCTGTATCTCTCCTGCCTTTGTGCCAGGCAAAGGCTGCTCCTGCTGGTTGAGGTGGGACCTTCAGCAGTGCCCTGAGCACCCAAGGAGGGTCCAGCCCACGCCCAGGAGCTGAGGATGGAGGGATCACCCCCAGAAACCTCCCCTGGCCCCTCTGCACCCTCCAGCCCCTGCCTGTTGAGCACAAGAGCCCAGCCCAGGTCATTTCCTCTGTTCAAAGAGCACAGCAGAGCTCAGATTATTTCCAGTGTCACACCAAGGCACTTCTTGCTATAAATCCTACAGGCAATGATGTTGCTGAAGTTCTTTCTTTACAGTCAAATCAAGAATTTTACCTGTTTTCTCTTCTTTTTTCCATATTAAAAAAAAAAAAAAAAACAAAAAAAAACCCTTCACAAATATTTTCCAGCACAGCAGTTGCAGCCACCCCCAACCCCTAAAGAGCAACACCCATTTACTGGCAATGCCCCTCTATTAATCCTGATGACTCCACCACAGCTCTGGGAAAACACGTGGGAAGAGGAGCCCGTGGCTTTGAAAAGCCATTTCCTGGCAGCCTGGGCAACTGCAGAAACCCACAAGAGTTTGAAACCCACAAGAGCTTTAAACCCACCCCACTTTGCTCACCTTGCTCTGTTCCAGCAGATAAATCTGCTCTCAGGAGAGGCAGCAGCTTCCTCAAGGTCCCACTTGCCCAGCAATTCTGATTTCCCCGCTGCAAGGAGGCCAAAGCAGCAGATTTGGATTTCCTGGGGCTGGTGAATCCCTGAGAGCAAATTCCTGACCCTGCTGGGAGAGGGAGAGATGGAAAAGGAGCAAACATCCTTCCCCCACACAGCCAAACAATCCTCAGAGCCCTCGTGCAAGAGTTCAGGAGGAGGATAAATGAATGCATTTCTTTTATCCCTCTTTGCTCTCAGGGGTTTCACTTCACTGAAAAACAAAACAAAACAAAAAAAAAAAACAATGGTGTATGATCATAATTGAAATATGTTAAGTTAGAAGAGTGGAATAATCAAAATTCTTCACTTTGTTTGATGCTAAAGCAGTGACACAAACTTTAACCCAATAAAGTTAATTCATAGCTCAAGCTGTCCACTATCCTACCCTTAAAAAAACCACAATAAACCCCCCAAATTTTTAATAGATGTAAAAAACAGCCATTAACATCAATATTTTAACAAACATAAATGTAACCTTGATCTTAAAACTTTGATTCTAGTTGCAGCTCCAGCACTGTAACCATAGAAATAATCCAATTCCCTCCCACTAAAACGTTGTTTGTCCTTGATCGTTATTTTTCTTAATTGAAATACTTGAGCCACTTGGAAGTAAATTGCTTTGCAGCACAATACATTGCAGAAAAGTTGCTTCATTTTGTAACCTGCTGGTACACCATGTCCTACATTTTCCCAGTTTTCTGGGAAGCTCCTTAAAGGCATCTTTAATTTTTAACAGCTCCCTGGAAATGTGAAACGGAAGGAAAGGTAGGTCAGGATTTTGGGCATCCCATTTTTGACAGAGCTCTCTGAACTCTGCAGCCGTGGTGGTGCATGAGGAGTGTCTGTGACTTGCACTCTCACCTAACCATCCTTCAAAGGCAGCCAGGCTAATTCCAGGAGGGCTGAGGAGTTATTTTGGCATTTTCACCGGGATGGGAACCTGTGCCATCTGCAGCTGCTGGCCTGGAGGTGCCAGCCCAGCTCAGAGCCTGGAGCTGCTCCCTGCAGGGTTTGGGGCAGGGTGAGTTCCTCCTGACCCCACCTCAGGGACACTCATGATGCCTTCACTTTTAGCTTTCGTATTTCCAGACTCTGCACTGCATTGGTGTGTGACTCTGAACTCCATATCAAGTGTCACAAGTTCTCCTCCCAGCTCAGGCACACAGAACAATCCTTTTCCAGCC
>JANRMJ010000020.1:937904-958676 GCA_025584955.1 Alethe diademata
TGCCACCCCTGCCATGGCAGGGACACCTTCACTGTCCCAGGCTGCTCCAGCCCCAATGTCCAACCTGGCCTGGGACACTGCCAGGGATCCAGGGATCCTGTGCCAGGGCCTCAACCCCTCCCAGGGAAGGATTGATCCCTAATATCCAACCTAATTTTCCCCTTTCAGTCTGAACCCTGTCCTGTCTGGTGAGGATTCCCTTTCTGCTTTCCCCTCCCAGCCCTGGAAGGATGAGCCCCTCATTCCCTGCAGGACTGCTGCCTTTGCCTGTGAGCAGCACTGACTGATTGCTTCCCATTTCCTTTATGTTGTGGCTCAACAATTCCAATTCAAAGTAGTAATAATAATAATAATAAATTTTCAGTACGGGAGCCCAGAATCGACTGTTAACTCTTTATCCATAACAGAGCCTTGCTCTGGAAGAAAAGAAAACGCTGCTACAATAACCTTCAAAAGAATTGACTGTAACAATTATTTCCCATTACACGAGAACTTCTTCAGCTGTTCCACGGGGTTTTGCTGTGATTACCGAAAGCTGCAAACTCTGACACAGAAAAACAAGAATTTTTTTTTTTCCTTTTTTTTTTTCCCTTTCTGGAAATAGCACAGGGAAAAAGCCCTTTCTGTTCTCTGCCGCCCCCTGAGCAGATGGCGATGCAGCACCGCCTCCCCCGCCAGCTCCGGGAGAATTCCTCCCCCGGCAGAATTCCCCCCCGGGCTGGGCTCCGGCGCCGGGCCGGGGCGGGTGGGAGGTGCGGGAGCCCCGCGGGGATCCCCCGGCCCCACCAGCACCCAGCGCCTTCCAGAGGGGCTCCTGCCCCTCCTGAGCTCGGCTCTGAGCTCCAGCAGCTCCCAGACCCAGCCCCTTCTCCCTCCTCTCCAGTTTATCCATCAGTTTTCCCCTCCATCAGTTCATTTCCATTCCCTCCCATTCCCATTTCATCCCCATTCCCTCCCATTCCATCCCCATCCCCATCCCCATTCCTATTCCATCCCATCCCATCCCATCCCCATTCCATCCCATTCCCTCCCATTCCCATTCCACTTCATCCCCATTCCATCCCCATTCCTATCCCACTTCATCCCCATCCCCATTCCATCCCCATCCCCATCCCCATCCCCATTCCATCACCATCCCCATCCCATCAGCACAGGCAATGGGAATTTCCCCTTTCCCTCTTCCCCTCCCATCCAGCTCTGTCCTTTATGGAAAGGACCAAACATTTCTGCAATTTCTCAGCATCACAACCTCTGTGCAGCAATGAGATATTGTTTCTCAGACAGTGAGCACAGAATGGGGAGGAAAGATGTTCCAGGATGATCCCTGTGCTCTGCCAGGTCTGTCTGACAGGGGGGATGGAGCTGGCTCTGCCCACCCTGCTGAATGATGAGAGACCCTGCCCTCCTGGGCTGAAATCCCTGCCCCAAATCAGCCAAAAAACAGCCCCAGAGCACCTTATCACCAACTGAGATTGCAGCAATCAATAAATACACAACATCTACCCCCAAAATTAACTCACGACACACACTGGCATTGCAAACATTACTGTTCAGGCACACTGAAGCACCAGGAGGTTCAGCACACACAGAACGAGGGCCTGGACACTGAATTCCTACCAAAGCTCAGCTCTGTTCTGCTGGGCCTTTTCCTGCATTTGTCTGAAACGCTGGCAAAGCAACAGCTGCTGGTTCTGATCAAGACAAGACCACATTCAGGCACTTCAAAAACGTTCTCCATTCTGTAAAGCACAAAGGGGTTTAAACAGATTATATCTGTGTACAGACAAGTACCTGGTTTGCAATAATTATCCTCTAAATGGAAATTATCCTCCAACATTTGTTGCTGCTGTACAAAAGGAGCTGTGCTCTGATCAATAATTAGAAATCAATTACAGAGCTCTGTGTGCCAGTGATGATTGCTCTCGTGAGTTGGGCACCTCTTACCAGTATTTGTAAAGGTGTTAATCCATTTTAATAATTCTTAAATCATGTATGAATACAGAAGTGCCTGTGGCATTATTCAATTCCTATTTAAGTCCAAGGAAAGCTGCCTGTTTAAATTTTACAGAAGTTAAAATTTCCTCTGAAAAGCACTTTGAAGTGGTTCTGTGCAAATACACATTTGCCACGAAACCACCTCCTTTTTTTTTTTTTTTTTTAATACAGGTAACCTGGGAATGCTGCTCTGATTCAGGCTCTGGAACCAATTCTGCTTTTATTCTCTCCAGGAGGTGATTTATAATTTTTGCTTTTCCTATTAATAAATCCCAAGGCCTGGGCAGTGCCTTGGCAGGTCCCCTGGCCAGGAGCAGCCCCAGGTCTGCAGTGATGGGCACTAATGGGATGTGTTCACATCTCAGCCCTACTGACTCACCCTCCTGAGGCATAAATCCCATTTCTCTCACTCCCAGGGGCTGCTCCACTCTTCATTTCTATTACAGGAGCTCTAGTGACCCAAGAATGTTGGAGTATTGAGCAATGCACGTTCAGTTGTCAAAAATTTGGCAGCTTCCCCACTCTCTCCTTGACAAGCAGACCTGAATTCAGATTCCTGGGGAAGCCCATGGCTCCAGGAACAGCTCCCACCATGCAGCCCTGGACAAGGTCCTGCTGCCTCATTTTCTGGCACAGCTATGGCAATTTCTGTGCTCTCTCAGAAAAAATCCAGGGCTTCCTCTCCCAACAAATTCATACATTTCCCATTGCCACATTTTTTCCTTCCTCTGTAAGAAGACAACCCTACCACACTGTAACTCTCAGATACTGGAGCTGGAGCTGAACTGGTCCTCAGTCTCCAAAAACAATTAAAAATAGGGTTGGGCTCACTTTTCAGCAATAGAGACAATTTCCTGAGTGGCTCTTTGGACTCCAAGGACAACCTGAGGGTCCCACAAGAGCAGATTTAAATACAGCAGCAGCTGCTGCAAACCCAGCCAAGGCTGTTCCTGCACAGTGATCCACCACAAAACCCTGAGCACCCCAGCACACCCAAAGGGAGGAGCCCCAGGGCCACGAGAAGAGCCCCAGGGTGCAGTTTCAGCTTAACTGAAATAGGCATATCAGAAACTACACTGAAAACACGGCTCAACCCACCAACAGCATTCACTAGAATGAAAATTCTGCATAATTTCAAACTCTAGTTCAAGGTTTCTTAAATAGGCCTCAGAAAATGGTTCATGTTTGAAGGTGTGACTTTGTTCAAAGTTGCTCTTCTAACAGAACAAAACAAGGGGGGATTTATTTCCTTTGCCAACTCCAGCACCCACAAACTCCCAAGGACGTGGAGAAAATGGGAAGCAAAACCAGTGAGTGCCAAGTGAGCAGCTGTGACAGGAGGGGCACTGCAGGTTAATGACTGGGGAGTGCAGCCCATGGGGTCAGCCCAGGTTAATAAAACCCTTTGTGCTCTTCTTCTCCACATTTTGCTTTCCCTTGGAGCATCCCTTTCTCCAGAATGGAAAAAAAAAGAGATTTCCCCTTCCCAAGCCTTGCAGCAAGGCCCTGGGTGACTGACAGAGCATTAATTCCTTTATTCCTACTTCAGAGCAAAAAACCAAGGGATTGAAAATCATCTCATGGAATTATTCAGAGGCACTGCTCATATGAGGGGGTTTTGTGCTTTTCCAGATACTGAAATGGAAACATCTCCCAGACTCTTCCCCCTGTAAATTACTCCTCAGCCACCTTTGCTTATCTCTATTGTTTCTGAGAAAAACCTGTTCCTTTACAGACACCTGCACTGGTGATAAAGTGTGATTGAAAAGCTCGGCCTGTCAGATAGGGAGCTGTTATCACAGCTTGATTTGGAGCTGTGGAATTACACGGGATAATAGCAGCTCCAAACAACACTCCTCTCAAATGAATTTATGAATGGCCTTTGCCAGATCTGAGGATAAACTTCTGGTAATAGGAAAGAGCTGATGGATCACCCCATCACTGATGAGGGCTGGATATGTTTATGCTGCTCTGGGAATTTCATGGATCAGGAGAAGTCCCTTTACACTAATTAAATGTCATAGATAAACTTCTTCAGTTTTTAAATAATTTATCCTTGTTTCCATTCGGTTGAAACCCCAGGGACAGAAGGGATGGAAGCACATTCCTTTCCAGGATGGAATTGCCTGTGGGAGTGGAGAAACCCCTGCAGACCCTCCTGGGCAGACTCCAGGCATGGAGGAGCAGGGACAGGTCCCAGCAGCATCACCTGGAGCCTGCTCACACCTGGGGGGTTGCTTGGAGCAAAAATCCACAGTGCCTTGTGCCTTCTGCCCCCAGCAGGCACTGGAGGATCCCAGCCCCTCTGCCCAGCTCCCAGTGTCCCTCTAGGGCAGGAGAGCAGAGCTGGACACCCACAAGGGTCTCTGAGGCTGAAGGAATTCACAAATGCAGGCACCTGCAGAGAGGGATTTTTATAATCCCAGCTTTGGGCACAGAGGCACAAATGCCCCCCAAATCCTTTTGCATCAACCCTTCCTAGAGCAGCTTTGCCCCAGCAGGGCCTGCCAGGGGCTGTGAGGACAGCTGTGGGGCCACACACTCTTTAGGGAATTACTTCCTTAATAAGATGCTCAGATACAACATTAATAGGATCTGACATCCCATGGAGAAAAGCAGCAAAGCTCCAGAATTTTAAAAAGGGAGCCACAAAGCCTTGAGCAAACTCCAACTCCCATGAAAGCTTGACCGCCTTGATGTTCAGGACTGAGCAGGGATGGTCTGGGACAGACTTGTCCCCATGCAGGAGATGAAAGGTCTACCAGGAGGTCACCCAGCCCATCTCCTCCGTGCTCCAACAGCAAATAAACCACCTCAAAATGCAACAAGGATTCTTCACAGCTTCTCTGCTCGGCCAAATCAACTCCCAACACTGAAAATCATCAACTCAAAGTGTCTGTGAAGTTTTCCTTTTGCTCTAAATAAAATTTATCACCACAAAAACATTTTAGGATTATTTAACGACAGAAGAGTGTTTACATTCCCAGACAAGAGAATGAGTTCACACAATTGGCCACAGTTGGCTGAACAAAATACCCTCCAGTCGGTAGGAAATTAATAATCTCATTTCTGGGGTGAACCAGCTCCTCTGAGGTGAAGCACAAACACCCTCCCTGCTCTTTGGGTCTGCAGAGCAGGGCACAAGGCTGTCCCTGGGATGGACATCCCATGGAAATCACATCCAAGTAATTGCACCCTGCCCTCCCCACCTGGAGCAGAGTTTGATGGATAACTGAGCCACACAGGCTCAGTGCACAGCCAGGGACAAGCCAAGCCCTTGGTGGGTGCAGCTGCATCTCTTCCTTTTGGTCAAACTGCTCAGCACAACAGAAATAAAAACATTTCTCAGCCCTGATGTGAGAAAAGTCAAAGAATCCCAGAATGGTTTGGGAGAGAGGGACCTTGAAGCCCCTCCAGAGCCATGGCAGGGACACTCCCACTGTCCCAGCTGCTCCAAGCCCCAGTGTCAGCCTGGCCTGGGACACTCCGGGGGTCCAGGGGATTCCACAAACACCCCAGGCTGTGTTCCAGGTGGAAAGAAAGCCCAAGTTGGAGATGGGAGGGAGGAACCAGAGGCTCCTGAATGAGAGCTCAGAGCCACAGCACCAGGAGCACACTGAGCACAAGGAGTGCAGCAAAAGGAGAGGGATCAGAAAAGAAGATCAAACCACAGCATCCCTCCTGCTGCTGTCCCAGAGAGAGCCACTAAAACACTGAGAACACACCCAGAAATTCAGCCATAGCTCTCTTGCTGTGTTACTGCAGCCCTCAGACAGCACCAGGGCAGGCAGGAGGGGGAAAAGCAGCCAGAGATCTGCCCAAAGCCTGAAAATGCTTTAAAAAAAACTTCACTGCAGTGAAAGTTTCCTGACACCCCAAAGAGCTCTTGGGGGAGCAGCCACACCATCACTGTGGGGTTTCAGCCTCCCCAGAGCTGGATTGCTGTAACAAACCCCAAGCTGACATCAGCAAGTGCTTCCCTGCTCTTGCCTTCTCCCAGTCCTCATTTAAGAATCTTTCTTATAAAGAACAGACACTTCCATTCACAGTAAGGTCATTAAAAAAATTTACAAAGTAAGAAGGGGTAAGTTCTTTGAAGTTACTCCATCTCTGCCTTACATAAGCCTCCCACAAACTCTGCTCCTCCCAAGGTGCCTCCAGCCACATTCCCAGGGCCAGCTCCAGGGGCAGCTCCACAGGATGGAGTGGCTGAAGGACCAGCCCTGACATGCTTTATGAGTTAATTTGCTGTTATTTAGGGCACTGCACAGCAGCACTAAATCTTCACATCCCTTTTACTGCTTTAAGTAATGCTTTAACTTCTTGGTAGCCACACAAGCTGGTGTTAATCCTTCTCTATTTATTTGTTCAACACCCTGGGGAGCTGCAGAGCACAGTCTTTGCTAGAGGACGAGCAATCCAATCTAAGTTATGGGGCTCGACTTTTTCAAGGCACTTTTCCTAATCAAATACAGATAAGAGGACAGGAAATAAGGGGGGAAAAATACAACCCCTCAAATCCATTAAGTGTTCTCCCTTTGGAGATGGCTGCTTTATTTCATAACCAGATAAAATAAAATAATTCTGCCTTAGTCACCCAGTGGAGGGAGAGCACAGATGTCCCCCAGAATTTCACTGCTTTTTGCTTTTCTTTCTGCCAAGATCATTTCCTGCTAACATTTCTGCAGTTTCCTGATGCAGAAGCTATACATTCAGATGTACCTGAAGGAGTGAGTGATAACCAGACAGAAGGAAATGTATCATAGCAGGAATTATCTCAGACTGACCAGGACACTGCCAAAGGTTAGGGTGACACAGGTGAGCTGCCATTGAGGTGTAAATGATACAAACCAAGATAACACTGGGTGAGCCACAGAAAATCTCCCCAGCTGTGATCTTGCTAAATCCACCAACACCACAAAACACCTCAGGCCTTTAACTCTGCTGTCTGAAGCTCCAAGTTGGAAATGTTTCCTTATCCAGGAACTGTTGGATAAATCCATTAATCCACCAAGTCCATCAAGTGCCATCCTGTGATTAGTGCTCAGGGGAGCTTTCTGCCCATCCCTTCATAAAAATCCAGGGTGAGATTCAAATCTTTCTCATTTTCAGTCCAGACTTCAGCAGTTTAACTCAAAAGTTCAGCCTGAAAACCTCACAGTTCACAGCCCACAAGAATCTCAGGCACGGCTGGCCTTGGTTCCACTGGACATCCTGCACAGGAGCCTTTTGGTTTTCCTTTTCTAATTTATTAGCAGGAGCTCCTACGCTTGAATAAACTTAATAGAACAATTTCATTGTTCTACTGCTGGCCATGAAAGTGGATTATTGTTGTTCAGTGGCACCAGCCTCACACAGGGGGAAATGCAGGTTGATGGAATTCTGCTTTTGCCCAAGAATCCAGAGGCTCCTGCACCCAGACAGCACATGCAGCATGGAGCCTGAGTTTTACACTCACAGCATTGTCAGAAAGGAGCAGAGTGGGGAAAATCTCCTACTGCACAGGGCCAGCAAGGAAAAGGGTGACAGAACAGGCTCCCTTTTATCACTTGCTCTTTGATTTGACATGCAAACTCTATCCAACACAATTCTCCTTTTTTTGACTGAGTGAACATGATTTTTCTAAGGACAACAAAGACCTAGAGACTGGAGCTCAGCCCATGCTATCAAGAAGACTAAGCTCAATAAACACATTAAATGAATAAATACATGACATGGGTTTATCAGAATTCAGGAGAAGTTCAAGTTGAGAATTTAAGCTGGACTCCCAGACAGTTCCTGGCAATAAAGCCAACAACAGAGAGCCTTGGAATCCCAGGAACTGAGGCTGGAAAACCCTCTGAGCTCACTGAGCCCAGCCATTCCCCAGCATTGCTAAATGGGGACTGTCCCCAAGTGCCACATCCAGATGGGGACTCCACATTGCTCTGGGCACCTGTGCCAGCGTTTGCCAAGGTTTTCCATAAGAAATGGTTCCTGATGTCCAGCTTCAAGCTGCTGGCACAGTTTGAGGCCGTTCCCTGGTGTGCCATGGCTGGTGTCCCACCCTTGGGGCAGAGCCCAGTGCCCAGCTGGCTGCAGCACCCCTGGGGTGGGGAGGGCAGGACACAGCCCTGGGCACCCAGAGCCACCAGTCAAACATTCCTCACTACAGGGGGTTCTGACCTTTGCTGGCAATCTGCAATTTCTCCACTTAAATAAATCCAAACATTTCCTAATCACTCTTTCCAACAGGAATTTTATGATTACTTGGGTAATTCCTTTAAAATATGCAATTACTCTTTCCTAATATATTCATTACTCTCTCAACACAGTATTCTTGAAACATTACAGTTTCCCATTGAGAACATATTTCTGTATTCACTTCCATAAGACAGTTTTAAAAACTAGATTAATATACTTTGAGCACCTCCCAGCCCCAGCCCCACAATCAGGGATCCCAGGAGCTGCAGGAGAGAACTCAGGGGTGGAAGGCACGAGGCTGTGTCTGAAACAGGACAGGGAGATGCAAACACACAAGGCTGAAGTGTTGCTTTTGCCAATAAAAGTGTGTCAGGATGTACTGCTCAGCAAAGCAGGCTGCTCTGGGAGGTCATTAACTGAGCCTGGGCTAATTCCTGCCACAAGAGGCCAGTGCAGAAATAGACACTCTGAGGACTACAGAGGTGTCCCAGAGGTTCCCAGAACTGCTTTAGAGGCTTTAACCTTTCACCAGAGAACACTGCTTCTGATCAGAGCACTCAGTCACTGGGGAAAAAAAAAACACCTCTTGTTTTTAAGCTTTACCCAAAGAATATTAGAGCAAGTATTTTTTAAACCCACGTTAATTATAGGCCAAAAATACCCATATAAAAATATCTCATAAAGAAGGTGAAACTGTTCCAAGGTAGAGCACATGTGATGAAGCAGTGCTTCTAATTACTTCTAAATAAAAATCTGCAGTAAACTGCCATGAATTATTTAAATTTATCTGGAAAGTTAGCCAATTTTTAGGGATTAAAAAAAAAGTTATTTTACTCTGCATTTACTCTGCTCCCTTTTCTCAGCAACAAAGCTGTCTGATCAAAGGATTTCTCCCTGCCTTGCCTATTCCACAATGCCACGGCATTTCTCAGATGAGAGCACTGAGCACACAGCAGCACACACTGCTGAGCTCCAGGAGACTGTGCTGAATAATTCACTTTAGGAAGAGAGAGAGCAAATTCCAGCCTGGAATGAAATGAGAGCCATGACGTGATGCAAACTCAGGCCTAGCACAGAGCTGAATTAATTCTGGGGATTGGCAAGGCCCAGTGCAGAGAGAGTCATGGAATGGGCTGGGTTGGAAGGACCTGAAATCCCATCCCAGCCCTGCTCTGAGCTACACCTGGAGCTTGGTCCTGGGGCCAAACTGTACAAAGTGTGCAGGAAAATCTATGTGATGAGCACTGGAGATGGATATTCCTGAATTGCACATTCTGATCCTCTCCTGTCTGAGTGAGCCACTCATGGAGAGGTAGCCAAAGTTCACCAAAAAAATTAAATTGAAAATCAATACTCTTTTACCCCTTTTCTCCCCCTACATTTCTCTGCACCTCCTTTTCTTTCAGATGGCCTGAGCCCAGTGTTTAACTCCCACTGTAGGGCAGAGGGAAGGATAGGGAAATGTTTTAAGGAGCATAGATAGATAGATAGATAGATAGACAGACAGACAGATAGATAGATGAACCATGCACAAGGGAAATACACACACAACACACACAGAACCTGCTTTAAAACAGCTATTTAAGCAGGAATTGCAGGTTATTTACCTGCCCATCACAGCACCACCAGCAGGCAATTAAGCCATTAGGGCAGAAAATCAGAAAATTTCCCCAAATTCCAGCGCAGTTCCATGGAAGGTTTTGGAGCAGCTGCAGTGAGAGCTGCAGGAGAGCCCTGGTGCAGAGCCAGGGCAGCAGAACTCTGTGCCAGCCCCTTCACTGCCATCAGGGCCTGAGCATCATCTCCATCTCCATTGGTCACTGAACACAAAATCAGGATTTTAACTGGAATTAGGGCAGAGCATCCTGGGCAGGCTCAGCCTGGGCTGGGCACTGACATTTTCCCAAGGAATTTCCAGTTCATCCCTCCCTCACCTTTCCAGGTCAGCTCCCAGCTGTGCCACACTGAAGGGAATGGATTCTTCACTTTCCATCTTTAAACACAACAACTCCTAAAAGTTATTTGTGCAATCCTAAGGGTCACCCACCAGGCAAACATTCCTCATTACAGGGGGTTCTGACCTTTGCTGGCAATTTGAATTTCTGTACTTAAATAAATCCAAACATTTCCTAATCACTCTTTCCAACAGGAATTTTAAGATTACTTGGATAATTCCTTTAAAATATGCAATTACTCTTTCCTAATGTATTCATTACTCTCCCAACACAGTATTCTTGAAACATTACAATTTCCCATTGAGAACATATTTCTGTATTCATTTCCATAAGACAGTTTTAAAAACTAGATTAATATACTTTCTACTTCCTATATTTAAAAATCCTTTCTGATTAAATCTGAGTCAATAATTTGCAATTAATATCTCATTTGATGGGTTTAGGTTTTTTTCTTCCCCCCCCCACCCCTGAAATTATCCTTACATGGTAGAAATCCTTCATTACTTAATTCAAATTCCATCTGCAAGCCTTGAAATCTGAATTGTGAATAGCTCATAATAGCTATTAGCTCATAATAATCACCTAAGTAGATATCTTATAAAATCATTTCAAACAGTAGAGGAATGGAAAAGCCTGGTAGTCAAAACAGCTGAGAAATTTTAAAAATATCAATAAAAGCTGCTGAGAAATTAGCAACTCTTAGAATGAACTTATTTTGCTAGTCTAAAAATAAAAGGGTAACTTAAGAAGACAGGTTGGAAACTTCTTTCCCTCTATCCCATTTTTTCCAGGGCACAGGACACAGCAGAAGAGAAAGCAAATGTAAAGTGCAGAGATGGAGCTGTGAGATGGGCACTCACCCAAGCAGAAACCACCACTCCATCCTTGGATGGTTTTGCTTCTGAGATGGGAAACCAGGAGTGAAATCCAATTATTCCTCAAAACCTTCGGTTTCCCAGCGTGCAACAACCCCCCCTACACACAGGGATTCACAAACCTCATTTCTAAAGGGTTTGCACTGGAAGCAAACTTCAGGAAATCACTGCTTCCAGGGAATCATGGAATCATTCCAGTTGGAAATCAGTTTAGATGGAATCATTAATTAATCCAAATCCCTCCAGGAATGGGGACTTTGCACAGGAACAGCTCCCCAGGACACCCTGATTTCCATTTAATGGGTTTGTCCCACTCCCCTTGGGATCACAGCTCCTGCAGCCCCTGGAGCAGGGGAGATCCCTGAACTCCAGGCCACCATTTGTGGAAATTAAGACAAAGAGTACTGTGGATTTAATTAGCATATTTATTATTAGCATTTGCAGTTTGATAACCAAGACACCTTGGCAAGAGCAGAGCTTTGAAGATGACAAGAAGATTGGATCAAGACTGGGGACAGGAAAGAAGGTAGAATTAAGTAGAAATGTAAAGTTTGTTTGTGTGATGTTTAACCTAATGAATGAAGTAAAAAATTACCAGTCTTCCTAAAAATGGTGTGTAAGCACATGCAGCTCACAGTAAATTGGGATTCTGATCACAAATCAGTAGTCCCCATCTCTCTCTCAATCATCAATAACCATTCCACAGGGAAGATCATCAGAGCTGCCTCCAGCAGCCCAAGGCTCAGTGCACCCTCCACAAGATGATTTTTACAACTCTTACAAAGCCTCAAAGTGCCAGACCCTGCCCCAGCCCAGCCCAGCTCCTCCCCAGAGCCCTCTGGGCATTTCCAACCCATCCCATGAGACACCATCAGCAGGCACTGAAAGGAGCCACAGCCACACACCCAGCACGGCCCTGGGCACTAAAAACCAAAATCCATCTAGGGATCTCTGAGACAAGCAAGCTGGAAATGCTGCCATGGAATTATGGATAAATAGCCAGGCTTTTGCTCATTAGTCCTAACTGCTGTGGACAGGGTTCTCAGCCCCCTCAATGTTACTGCAATAACCTCAGTGTTACAATGGGGATGCTGTGAATTATTGCCAGCATTTTCCAGTATCAAAACCACGTTTTTATTGCTGGAGAATTATAAATAGCATTCATAGCTCTGTCTGTTTTGACATTCCTGTATTAACTCTGGAATGAAACCCCTGCCCTGGGTGAAGGATAATGTCATGTTTGGGTGTTGGGAGTCTCCTGCCACACCTGAGAGTTTGCTGGACTGGAACTTTAACTTGGCACAAAAAGAAACCCAAATGACGCTGGAACCTGTAGCAGGGAACAGGAGTTTGTGATCTGCCTGCACACATCTGTCATTGAGCTGGCTCAATTACTTGGCTTTTTTCAGTGTAATTTGCTCATTTGAAGGTTAAGATCTACAAAATCGTGGCCATGCCTGGGCTCTTCAGCTGCTCTGACAGACATTTCCAGCCAGCCCATGGCTTTGGCTTCTCCTCTCCAGCCTGCTGAGGATGCCAAGCAAATCTTCCTTTGTGCCTCAGCTCAATTCCCACTGAAAACTGCACAGAACAACAGGGGGGGGAAATGCAAAAAATTACAGCAAATTAAAAAAAAAAATATAAATCTTTAATTAAAAAGTACTACTTAAAGAAAGAAGGACAAGAAATT
This sequence comes from Alethe diademata, assembly GCA_025584955.1. NCBI lineage: Eukaryota > Metazoa > Chordata > Aves > Passeriformes > Muscicapidae > Alethe > Alethe diademata. Next base: position 950,603 of record JANRMJ010000020.1, read on the forward strand.
CCAACGTCAAAAAGCTCCAGGAAAACTCCATGGCCCAGGCTCCACAAACACTCCTCACTCTACCTCAAAGTTCCTTTCACAGACCAGAATATCAAAATATCCCAATTTTGGGTAATCCCCATTGCCTGCCCTGCTCACCCAGCCAGCACTGGGTCATCCAAAGTGATAATTTGAGTCAAGTATCACATAACCCATGGAGAATTTACAGGTATCACCACTGGAGAAACATTTGACTCTTATTCTTAAAATACAAAATGTCTGTTCCAAAACTGGGGGGGAAATTATATCCTCTGCCACCTTCAGTTTTTTATGGCCGTGCTTTGATTTAAGAAAATCTCTTTACAAGTAACAGCTCTGTTTTTCAAGGCAGGGTACTTGGAAGCAACAATGTTCTGCAATACAGAAAATATATCAAGGAATTTTCATAATGCACAATAAATTGGTTTGGGTTTTTCCAACTGGTCAGATTTACACCCTTCTGATGACACAATGGCTAAAGAAAATCTATATTATTGCCCTTTTTAGTAACCCCATGACATCATTCCTGCTCAGAAGCAGCAGAGTGTCTGCACAAGGACGTGTCAGAGCCCAGGATTTATTGAGAGAGAGGATGCAGAGGAACACAAGAGTGAGCTGGTAGCTTTTGTGTAATGTCTAATTGAGAACTCCACCAGAGCCCTGTCATTCAGGAGATTTATTTTGCACAGAGTCAAAAAAGTTATTGACAAAGTGTTAATAAAGCAGAACCACAAAGTGAATAAATTTCCAGAGGTGTGGAGGATCCAAAGGGCAGCACTGGCTGCAGAGATTTCCAGGGAGTTCAGCACATTCCCAAATGCCAGAGAATATTCAGCCTCTGCAGCACTGAAGTTCTTGCTCAAATCTGTACTTGTTTATTAGTTTAAAATTAATACAAATTCTATTTAATCCCAAGCGAGTCACACCCATCTTCAATAAGAATTCAAGATACTTCCAAATATAAAAGCTCATCTTTCTTTGGGGAAGTCTCCTGACTCAATTTCATTTCACCCTCCACATTTGCTATGGGCTCAACTCGTTCTTCTCAGTTTTAGGAGCAAACCAAGCCTTGTCTTAGCTGCACTTAAATAAGATTTTTTTTTTTTATAATTCCAGTGCCATATTCTGCCCTCCAGCAAGCCAAGGCAGGCTCTCCATGATCCCTGTGCTCCTTCCAACACATTTCCTATTATTATAAATATTTAGGTGTGTTTTTAACAACACATTCCCTTCAGAAGTTCTGCAGCTAAGTGAGAACAGATAGAACTGACTGCTCTGGAAATTCCTCAAGATTTAGTGATTTTTGAGGATTGAAAGTTTTGAGCAGCTTTCCAGTTGGATGATAAAATAATGAACACAGAGACAGCTCCCCTCAGAACAGATTTCATCCACAGCTGAAGGTGTTGGAGAAATAAATAAATGAAGAGGAAAAAAAGCTTTTAAATCCTGGGGAATTCAGAGCTCCCCAAATGTTCTCGGTGGTTTGAAGGGAAACCCCTGTGCTCCCTCTCCCCGAGTCCAAAATCACATTTACCACAGGTCTGAGCATGGAATGATCCAAGGTCCTGAGGACAAATTCCCCCAAATGTCAGTGCCCTTTCAGTCTGCCCTCCCAGCAGGGCAGCCCCAGCACAGGAACCTCCCAAATCCCTGCTCATTTATGAACAGGAACATTTGCCCAAAGCGAGCCAGCATCCAGAAAAACCAACCTGGGTGCACAAGCTGGGGGGTGTGGGAAGAAGGAAGAGCAAACAGATCCATTCAGCAGAAAGCAAAGGGCCAGAGTGGACGTGGCTTTTATCCAAAGGAACTGAAATCCCCGTAAAACAGGACAGAAAATGTTAATTCTTGGAGAAAATCTCTAATATTCCTCAAATCTGCAAAAGACAGCTGTGATTTGTGCCTCAATCAGGAGTGCCAGTGACAGGAATTACAACTCCAGCAGTTCTCCACTCATTTTTCATCATCAAAAAGAGATTTTAGTCATCTCCTCCCAAGTCCCACTGCTGTTAACTTGTCCCATCACAGCCTGACTCTGTTTTCAGCGACTTCTCAATTATTTCTACTCTTCTTCCCAAGGCCAAGCTGCACATCTGCATTCTGCAGGCTGTGCCAGGGCAGTATCTGCTCCAAACTCAAATATTTCCATCTTCATGGGAATGACCTGAGCCCTCAGAGGCAGCTGTGGCACCACAAGAACAAAAACACCTGAGCAGGGACTGCTCAAACCCCAAACCCTGCAGGAGCCCTGGGCTGGGCTGGATTCACCTGGGGAGCCTCAAACAGCCCCACATTTAAACCATGGAACCCCTCTTGACCAGACTGGAACACGTTCATAAATGTGGTGATGGGCCTAGATTGGAAATGGAATAATGAAATTAAATTAAATGCAAATTCATTCAGGGTGGAAATCTCAGATCTGCCAGGGTGCCAAACACCCTTCATGGCTTTCATTTAGGGCTGACCTTCAGCCCCCTTGGTTTAGGCAGAGATTTAAACTTCTCCTGGCTGCCACCCCCATCACTGAAGTGTTTTACAGGCCCTGACTTTTCTCTCCCCTTTTTTTATAGCCCAGTGTGTTGTTTCCCCACAGAGCCACACAGTCCTGTGTGGCCTGAGCCAATAAATCTTCATTATTGAGACACTGATATTCCACTGCAGGCACCTTCCAGGAATGACAAAAACCCTTTTTGCCACTGGCAGAAAGGATGGCTGGCAGAGCATGAATTAGGGTAAAGAGTACAATTAAGAGCCACAATTAGACAATAGAATATTAAAGGGGGAAAATTAACATGTAGCAGATAAATACATGATCCTCCTGTGTCACAGGCAGAGTGACTCCTTCAAAAATCTGACATGGAGAATAACCTGAGCAAAACCCCTTTGGAGTGGAGATAAATGCAGAGATTTCCACCTCTCTGGTGGCACTGAGAGCTCAGGGAGTGACTGAGCAAATGAAAAGAGAAATGCAAGATGTTTACAAAGCAGGAGAGCTCCTGTCCCCTGGGCTGGCCAGGAGGAGACACAAAATGTGTTGGGGACAGTCCTGGAGCCTGAGCCAGGCTCAGCTGATCCTTGGGCAGGAGCAGGGTCTGGCCCAGGTGCCAACAGGAGACCCCAGAGCAGGAAATAAATCTGTTCTAAATGCTCTGGAGTTCTGGGTTACTCCTTCTGCAAAGCTCCTGGGGGTACTGGAAGAGCTCTTCGCTTCTGCAATTCTGCCCTCAGCCTGCTCTTCTCCAGGCTGAGCAGAACAAGTGACCTCAGCTCCTCCTGCCTTTCCTGCAGCAAGTTTAACGGAAATTTGTTTTCCCAGCCCTTGTCTATATATTTATAAATCTATATTTACAAATCGAGGCAGTACTCAACCCTCAGAGATTGCAAACCCCAAAGCTGCCTCCACCCCTCCCTGCAGGGCAAGGCACTGCCCCCTCTCCCCCAGCGGGACAGGGAGACACCAGCAGGGATAAATCATCTGCCATTTCTCCTCTTCTCTTCTGCAAACAACTTGAGTTTCTCTTTTCCAACCCCACCAGAAGCTGCTGTGCTCCTGCAGACCCCACACATCCCTGCACAGAGCCCACAGTGCCCAGGTCAGCAGCAGCAAGCAGCAGAAATGAGATTCTCCTCAAACCCAATTTAGAATATTCCTCCCAAACCCAAGTAATCCAATTCCAACCCCACCACACCAAGCCAGAGTGACTCAATTTCACTGCTGTGCACGGAGACACAGAACCCTGGCTGGAGTTCAGTGAAAGATGTTGTTCAACAAGAATTTCTGTTAAATACCAGGAACTCAGAAGTAAAAAGGAGGAAACCAAGCGTGCTTTACGTAGAATGGGAAATTGCAATTAAAAAAATTCAATCCTATTACACATCATTTTTCCAACAGGCAGGAACACAAAGAACTCCATTTTCAATCTCATGTATAATTTTGTACATCTTTGCTCGAGACAGATGAATTTCAGTGTATACAAGGACTGCATGGATAATTCAAGGAATGGGAACAGAGGATGAGATTAAAATAAAATTGCTTATTTAGCCTAGGAAATTAGCTGGATTTTGTGCCAGTAAATAAATAAGGAAAAGGGGAGAAATGGTTCTACTGTAAGACAAAGTTACACAAAAGAAAAAGTGAACTGCCTGAAAACCAAGGTTGACAATTCAATGTTTTTTACAATGACAAAAATTAAGTTCTGGAGTAAACTTCAAATTCCAGGGAGGAGGAAGGGAGTGAAAAAGTTCATTTTAATGCCTCCCCTTGAATTCCTTCTTTGCTCCCAGAATTCTGTGCAGAAAGACTCAAAAACACAGCCCAGCCCAGGCAGGTGACATGCCAAAATCAGAGACCAGCTCTTAATTAAAGGCTTTGATAAAATGCGTCACACCTGGAAAAGCCCAGCCCTAGAGGCAGGAACACCTGGTGGGGGTCAGCAAACAGCCCCAGCCTGGAGCAGGCAGTGCTGGGACCCTGGGGGTGCAAAACTGAACAAATTCTGACCCTGCAACAGCAGCCCCTGGCCAGGGAGCCCTGCTCTCCTCAAAACCAATCTTTCTACACTGGTTAATTAAAATAAAAGTCACTGTGACAAGACTCTGAGTCAGCCAGGACACAGAGATAAAGCTTTATAGAAAGACATCAAAGTCATTGCTGCCTCTTGTGTTAAGACAGCAAACCACCACAACAGAGCCCTCCAAAGAGAACAAAATGCATTCTGCTAAGATAAAACATATTTAAAACATATCAACAAACCTGCCTTGTTATCTTCATTCTGCTCACACTTTCTGCTCATTCCAGCAGCCTCCAGAGGCCCAAAAAAGTCTTTTTGTGACTTGGGGGTGTTGGTCAGAGCCCTCCTCACCACAGGGGTTCCCAAACTCCATCCTTGGGCTGTCCTGCCCCAGCCCCTCCCAGGTGAGCAGCCCCTCCTCCAGCCCCTGATTTGCCACCCAACAGCTGCAGAATAAATGGGGATAAAGGCACGAACAGCTGCAGGGTGAGTGTGACAAAGCAATAAAGCCAGTCAGCACCGTGTCACAGAGATGTACAACCACAGAGAAAGGGCTGCAGGAACTCCTGCCCCTCAAAGACAGAAACAGGATCAGATTTCATTTACAAAACAGCCAAAACACAGCTGTGCAGAGAAAAAAATTCATAGAGGGAGCAGAGCTGAACCTTAAAAAATAGAAACCTTCCCAGGTGATTGTGAATTAAGGATCTTTCCAGGCCTTCCCAGAGGAGTTTCCCCAGGCAGGGCACACGCTGTCCCTCAGCTCCCTGGGCACTCCAAGGTGTGGCACCCATGAAACATCTCCAGTTCCAGAGCCACGGGGCTGGAAATGCCTCTGCTGCTGCTGCTGCTGCTTTTTAACAGCCAGCAAATACTGACTGAGCTCCAGGTGGGGTAAAGCAGAGATGCTTTATTTTTAAACCACAAATTTGTGTGGCTTCATATTAATCAAGCTAGGCATAAACTCAGAGAGTTTTCTTACCTGGACACATAAAAAACCCCACAGAATTCACATTTCTCTATGTGATATTGGAAATTTGAAATATGAGAAAGATGAGATATTGGCTTTACTGCCTTTCCTGCTCCAGCTGCAGCATTCCATGCTTTAATTACAGCTAAAATTTTTAGTTTGCAACTGACTTGTTCAAAGCCCCACAAAAATCCTCTCTGCAAAACGGCAGAAAAATTTTGGGGTTCACTGGGGTTTTTTTTTTCTGTATTACAGATATTTAAATGAAGACTTTCAGACAATCCTGCAAACATCCTTTATAGCTACTGTGGGGTTAACCTGAAGCTCTGACAGGTATTTCCAGAGGCTGGGAAATGCTGGGATGGGAACTGAGCCTGAATTCCCAGGTGGTCCTGGCTCATCTGCATCGCTCCCAGAGATCTCTCAATTGACACCTTGAAAAATGATGATGATCTGCTACAACTTGGCTTAATTAATTGAACTGTTCAGCCCCCTCCTCCCCCACACTGAACACCTGATGTGCAGAGTCAGTAACTGGATAATTACAGTGGGAGAGCAGGGACATGGAGAGAGAGGGCAGGGAAACACAAGGGAGAGATTTTTGCTTAAAAATTCAGTCATCCATAGCAGAGAGCCCTGGATAAATTTAAAACACATCAACCCCATTTTTGCTGTGTCCAACAAACAAGCATTTAAATAGATTTTTTCTGTAGATGAGAGCAATATTCTGCAATAACGCTACAATGGGTTCCCACTGCCCATGGGCAGGGCTAGAGGGGATTTTTGGAAGGAATTGTTTCCTGGGAGGCTGGGGAGAGGTTGGGAATTCCCAGAGCAGCTGGGGCTGCCCCTGGATCCCTGGCAGTGCCCAAGGCCAGGCTGGAGCAGCCTGGGACAGTGGGAGGTGTCCATGGCAGGGGTGGCACTGGGTGGGATTTAAGATCCTTCCAACCCAAACCATTCCATGATTCTGTGACATCAAGGCCTCAATATGCAGCTCCATTCATATTTTTTCCTCTTCTCCCCTCACAGGCTGAACTGGGATTTAAAACCATGCTCAGAAATACAAAATTCTGGAGATATCCAAGCAGATCCCTCATTACTGCCTTGGGATCCAGGACTTTGTGATCCCCATGAAGGCTTCTCATTTATAGAGTTCAAATTCACCTTCCTGGGTGCAAACCTTGGAGTGGTCACCTCAACAGTCTGGAGCCATTGGAAGGTTTTAAAGAAGGTGCTGTGCATGCAGCCAGGGCTGCTGCAGGCTCAGGGGAGGCTGTCCATGATGTGCAGGGAGCAGAGCTCCAGGCTCCTCGGGAATGATTTATGAACTCCAGCCACACCAAACCCTCTGCAGCTCCAGCAGGGAGACAAAGGAGGTGACTCCTGTGCCCAAAGCACTCCAGCTCTGTGTGTGCCCTGGCCAGCACCAGCACAGCACAGCCCCCAAATCCCACCACAGACCCTAAACCACAGCACAGGCCCCAAATCCCAGCACAGCCCCAAATCCCAGCACAGCCCTTAAACCACAGCACAGCCCCTAAACCACAGCACAGCCCCCAATCCCAGCACAGCCCCCCAATCCCAGCACAGCCCCCAGTCCCAGTGTGCTGGCTCAGTCCTGCAGCCTGTGCAGGGGCAGTTCCAGCCCCAGCTCACAGCCCCTCTGGGCTGAAGCACAGGAGCAGATGATCCCTGCTCTGGGGAGGCTCCATCCGTCCCAGCCTCTGCAGAGAGTTCACTGCTGGCTCAGGCTCCAGCAGCCCTGCTTGTGCCTCTCCCTGTGCTTGTAGAACATGAATTACAGCGAAAAATCAGCTGAAGAGCTGGGCTGGGCGCTGTGTACAATTAATTTATCAATGCTCCTAACACTCACATCATTCTTTGTACTCTTCTCGGCTCTGGAACATCTTGATATGCCTGTAGTGAATATGAAATCGTGTCTTCTAGATAACCTGCATTTATTTTGATTTCTGTGTCTCTTTTGTCTGGCACCTTTCCCAAACAGATAAAACACGACTGTGTCAGGGACTCAAATCCCAGCAGCAGGATCTGCTCAGGAAATGCCTGATGTGTGATTGCCCATCAGAGCAGCTCCTGGCTGTGCCAGCTGTGTGCATCCCTCCCTGCAGCCTGCCAGCAAGAGACAAACACCTCCAAGGGGGAGCAGAGCTGCAGTCTGAAGGTGAGGCACTGGCAGAAGCCTTGGGGCTGGTGTCACTTGGTGCCTCTTGGCAGGGCTGGAGCGGAGGGAAATGAGAGGCAATCACAGCATGAGAGGCTTTCATACAACAAGGGATCCTTTCCCTGCTTCAGGAGCTGCAGAACTGAGCCTAAAAGCCTGAGTGAGCCTGAGAGCTGGCACAGCAACTTCCCTGCTCATGCACGAGGGCTGTTACCTTGGGCAGCTTAACCCCTGTGCTGGCCATGGGCACACAGAGCTGGAAATCCCAATCCCATCCCAATCCCCATCCCAATCCTATTCCTGTCCCAATCCCATCCCAATCCTATTCCTGTCCCAATCCCATCCCATCCCCAATCCAATCCCAACCCAAACCCAACCCCACCCCAATCC
>JANRMJ010000020.1:960609-971451 GCA_025584955.1 Alethe diademata
CACCCCTGCCATGGCAGGGACCCCTCCCACTGTCCCAGCTGCTCCAGCCCCAGTGCCCAACCTGGCCTGGGACACTGCCAAGCCCAGCTGCTCTGGGTAACTTTATTTCCCCAATATTTTGTCTAAAACCCCCCATGTAGGCTGCATTTGTGGAGAGGCAGTGCTGGAAGGCTTCACTGAGAGCAGCGAAATGAATCCACACCAACATCCATCACAGAGATGGAGAGAGAGTTACCACTGGTATTTCAGGAAAGGGAGCTGCTAAATGACTCAGGGTGGAGAAGGGCTATAAAAAGCAATCAAAAAGATTGTGCAAGGATCCCTGGATAGTTTAAAACAAATATTGTAACTCCACTCTATTTTGAAAGTGTCTTAAAATAATGTGAGAGTGGATATTTTTATGGTGAAAGCAATGGCACATCCTGCTAATCCAAGTTATTTGTATGCAGACAGAATGCCAATCCTGTGCATTATGGATCTGGGAATGTCCTTCCAGCTCTGCTTTATTTAACTCCTTCTGTGCTCCCTAAAGAAGATCCAGAACACATCCACTGTGGTTTGTTCCCAAGTTATTCCTGCCTTTCACTCTGATGTTTCAGTCACACAGTGGCAGGAATATTCACCATCTCCCAGCAGGGATAAAGAGGATAACCAGCATTTAGGAATTCCACATCTACATGGAACCACTTGGAAAAGCTCTGAATAAAACAGGAAAAACTCTGGGAAAACTGGAATTTGGGCAAACTTCAATGCAAGGCAATTACAGAGCAGCTGCAAAAGGAGCAGAGGGGAAGCCTGAATGGCAGCAGCAGAGAATGGGGGAGAATTTCCTGCCTGGGGTGGTGATGCCAGCACATCAGGGGCCCTGCTCTCCTCCTGTCACCTGGGCAGGAGCTGGCAGGGGATGGCTCCTTCCCCCCTGAGCTCAGGGGTCCCTGCAAACACCTCCTGGAAGGTTTTATTGCATTTGTGTTCTTTCCCAGCTGTTTGAATTTGTTTGCTATCAAATCTCCTGTTGAGTTCCCAGCTCCTGCTCCTCTCCCCTGTTTCTCTCCTGTACCCATGGGCTCTGTATGACACACTCCAGATGAGAAACTGGAGAGTTCTCTGCTGCTCTCCACATTTCCCATGGATGAGCAGCACTTCTGGCATTACAAAAGGCATCATATAGATGGTGAGAAAGAGGGAGTGAAATACAGCTTGGAAATTGGATAAACGAGCCTTGTTTTACCAGGGGAAAAAAAAGAAGTGAAGTTTTAGGCAGAGGGAAAGGAAAGTGAATGAGCGTTGGGATTCCTGGAAAATTAAGCAGGATGTGATTGGAGCAAATCCTGCAAACCAGAAGGAGAACAGAAAGATTAAATGGTGTTTCTTTACTGAAAGGCTTGTCCAGGCTTGTGGTGCAGTCCCCATCCCTGGAGGGGTGTAAAGATTTGGATGTGGCACTTGGGGACATGGGGCAGTGGTGGGAGGACAGCTGGACTCACTGACCCCAGAGGGTTTGTGCAGTCTGAATCCTGAGATACAGGATGTCTTGATTTCTGTGTTTGCTTGCATAAGATCCATCCTAGATGGACATAAAGAAGAAACAATTCTAATACTTCTCTTTTTTCCCCGGTTGATATGAAGAGATGACCCCAGTGACAGAGAAAAATCCCATCCCAGTCAGTTCCCAGGGAAGATTCCACCACGTGGAGCTGATTTTTACATGTGAGTGAAGGTTCAGAGGGACCTACACCTCAGCACTTACCAAACTTGTATTTTATCAGCACAATACATTCAGCATTGCCATTAGAACATTGAATAAAAGATTCCTAAAAGGAAAAGCTCTGTGAAAACATCTCCTTTTGCTCTCACGTACCATCAGAGGTGAATGACAGGGCTGTGTTTGCCTGTTCTAGCCTGAAGAGTTGAAACAAAGAGCAATTGCAGAGAAATTCATGGGGAAATGTCCCATTTGGCTGCACATGACTCCCATCCCATGAATGGATGTGTCTCTTGCAGTGATCAGCCTTACATAAACGCCCTACATCATCCCAGTAGTCACTTTCTGCTCTTCCAAATCCAACAGAATTATTTATAGCCTGCCATGAAATATTCATGGGAAAGTGTCCATTGCCTGAAATTTCTGCTAAAGAGTAATTTAACTTGGGTTTTTGCTTTTCTTGCTATCAGAATAATTTAGGTCAGGCAAGAACCAACAATATCATTTGCCTACAATCCCCTTGTGATGAGCACAACAAAGCTTTCAGGTTTGGAGTGGGCATTTTGTAAAAACCACGATGAACAATGGGCCCAGTCCAGCTCAGGTCGATTATTAGCCCAATATTTGCAGTTATTTCAGCCTGATGAAGCATTTTTAATCAGCACAGCTGATTCTCCCCATACCCAAAGCGCTGCTCCACGGCCTCAGATCAGGCACAGCAAATCTGCATTTCCTGGGGCCAGGAGCAAACCAAACCAGCCCTGCCCAGGGCCTGCAGCCTGCATCAAAGTCCTCCTCTGGTCTGAAACTCCCAAAATCACCACTCCAAAGGCACAGGAGCAGCATGGCTCCTGCTTGGGGCTCAATGCACTGAAAATTGGTGCTGGAACCTCAAGGTTCTTGAACAGGGGCCAAATAATGTCTTTGTGCTGACATATTTCACATTAGCATGGAATAAATCTCCTGGCTAAATAAATATTCCTTTCCCCCCCATCATCAATATTTTATTGATTTTTGTTTTTACTAATATGCTCACGTGGATAAAAAATAATCAATAAACTTGAAGCAGTAGATGGGGGGAACATTAAAGTGCAATATAATAAATACAGAGATAGGTAAATGAAAGCTGCATATCCATGTATATATTTATTTATGTGTGTCTTACAAGGAATTATTATTTCCACAGGCTCTGAGCTGCCATTTTCCTTTGAAGGAGTTGAGATGTCACAAAAACATCTCCACTGCCAGTGGCCAGCAGGAGCTGCTGCCAGCCCTCCCTGCAGGCTCTCCTCCTGCAGGGAAAGCAAGAGAGTCCCTGCTTGTGTATTTCCATTTACAGCCACCAGAATATTGCAAAAATCTAAAAAACCCCCAACCAACACTATAAATCACCAAATACTATTAAGCCTACATATAAGAATTTTAAGGGGGTTTTCATGTGATAAATTTAAGTATCTAAAGAACTGTTCTATCTAGAAAAACACATGACAAATATAAATATTACACAGCAACTGTTTAGACAGTCAGACAGAAAAATGCCTTTTCAGAATGGCACTGCCTGTCAATCCAAATATCATATTTTTCAATCAAATTAAAACACACCTCTGAATATGATAACACTAATTTTCCACACTTCCCACAGCACAGTGGCTCCGAGCCATTCCTCCTGTTCCTGCCCTCCTTTTGCTCCTGTCAATTTTGCCTGCTGCATGCTTGATGTGTATTTATAATTAAAAAGCAGCCTTTGCTGCAGCGTTAGCCCATAAAGGTTCTGTGGATCATATGCCACAGGATGAAATGGATAAATAGCAGGAGATATCTCCTCCACCTCAGGAAGCTGCTCCCACACCACGAGAAGGGAATCAGAGCAACGCACACGAATGCCAGCGAGTGGAAGAAGAAGAATCCAAAATTCCCTGCTCCTGCTCAGAGCTGTCATTACCATCTGAAATAATCCATCTCGCCCCAAACTCCTGCAGATAGTGAAAAGGAAGAAGCGTTCTCAGCAAGCAGGTGTTTTTCCCATTGCTACCAAATAATTTAGGGCAGAATGTAATATTTTGACAGCGTGGCTATGTGGGAGTGTGAGCGGCTGTCAGGCAGGAATTCCCCTCCCAGACAAAGCTGGGTGAGAGGAACAATCTGCAGCGACATCAAAGGCTCCCCAGCCCGGGCTGAGACCTGGGATGTGACACACAGCATCACATCCACGGGACCTGCTTATTTATGTCACAAAATGGGGGAAATCAGTGTGATTTCCAGTTCTGTCCTCTCTGCCTCACCAGAGCAGCCCCATGGAAGGAGCTGGGAGCTGAAATGGCTCGGTTAATAAGGCACTGGGATGTTGATTGGGATTCAGCTTGCCAGTGGAGGCTCCACAGGTTTCGAAGGATTTTGTGACACCACTGAAATCCTGATCCCTTTTCTCACAATTGGGTGCTGCAGCCAGGTATGAACTCTGCATTTCAGATCCTCAGTGCAAAGCAAGGTCAGGCCTGCCCAGGTAATAAATATCTTTGCCAAGGTGAGGGGAAAGTCCATAGGAAACCTTGGGCTCAGCCTGGCTCAGCAGGGGCAGGGTTTCAGTGGGAATTCAGCCCCAGCCCCGGTGCCCATGGCACAGATGGCTCTGGGAGTGGAGATTCCAGCCCCTGAACTTGGCTGTTCCCTGTGCTGGGGGCACTGAAACCTCACACACGGGTTGTGCTTGTTGTGACCTGGGCAGGGAATCTCCTTCCAGCACTGTTCCCTCTGCAATGGGATAAAGGATCAATACTCAGGGACAGTGAACCACGTTTGTCCTGCTGAGGGCTCCAGCAAAGCAAAGGTTTTTTCTTTCCCTTTTGAGCAGGACAGACCATGCACCTGCACCCCAACCATTCCCAGATTGTCACCTCCTGCCCCCTCACTGGGGCTCTCCTGGAGCTGGGACCTTCTCCTCCTCCTCCTCCTCTTCCTCCTCTTCCTCCTCCTCCTCCTCCTGCCAGGAGCTGCCTGAGGAGCCCTGGCCTGATTTCACCTGCACTAATCCCCTCAGTGCTGGCAATAAATGCTGGGAATTGCTGGGAGCACATTCCCGTGGGGAGGAAAAAGGAGCATTTCCATCTGGGCTCAGCCAGAGCTGCCTGGGCTCTTCCCCTCAGGAGAATCTGCCTGCAGATTTAAATAGAAAATAACCCAAATTTAAATCCCAGCATTCCTCAGATTCTCTGCTTGCTTTCTGCCTCTCTCCACCCCCTTTCATAATCATGTTTAAACCCTGCAACCCAGAAGAGCTCTCTCCAACTCCATGTAAATTCACATTCCTGGGAGTTTTTCTTCCAGTTTGTGACAGTTGGTTTGCTGCACATCTAAAGCTCCACCATGTCACTTAATCCTTTTCTATTTCAGTAAAAGCACAAATCACAAGTGGGATGTGGTGGGTTAGAAAAGGACAAATCAAAACGAAAAGGGAACATTTCTCTACCTATTGGAGAGGAAAGGGAGGAAAACTTTTCACCTGTGATAAACCTGCTTTAATCAGCAATTATTCTTTAGAAGAACCTTCATTGCAACAGAGATAAATATGTTAAATAACTTATTCAAAATATGACACGCTCTTCTGTTCTTCATTTATCATTTTTGTATGAGAATTGATTGTCTTTACATTACACAGCCCCATCTGTTCAAACACAAAGTTACCATTAAATAAAAGCCAGTGTTCAGGAATTCAGTGTTAATGGCAATATTATGAGTGCCTGCATTCCCAGCTCTCCATGCTTTCCTCAGAGGACTGGTGCATTTCCTGGGCATCCAGATTTTGCTTTAAATAAAATAAATGTGGTATTTACCTACTGACAAAGCCAAGGGAAGGAATTGTTCCTGCCACCAGCCTGGCTGCTAAAAATAAAGGCAGAGAATTCTAATCTCAAGAGGCAGTTAAAAGAAACAAGGAAATTCTTCTGCATAACACAACAGCTTTTCCTTTCCCTTTCCAAGTTCCCCTCCACACTGATACTTTCTTTTCCTGGATTTTTGCAGTAGGAGGGAAAAACCCCATTTAAATTTCCCTGCAATAGCAGAGATTGCAGCAGTAACCCCTGACCCAGCAAAGCAAAACAAACAAAAGGAAAACCTTTGGATTTCAAGGAGTTTGCCCAAAATAAAATCAGGAGGCATCTGAGGTGGAGGGTGCTGCATAGCAACGTGGGGAGCAGAGCAGCACTGCCAGAGCCAAGGCTGCTTTCTGGAAAAACCCCAGATCAGCTTACCTGGCATGAGCAGTAATTAAAGCACATCAAAAAAATTTCATCATGCTCAGAAACTCCAGCACTGGAAAAAAAATAATAATAATTTCAATAATTTATAAAATTAGAGGAGTAGGGGTGAGGCTTAAAGAAATAAAGTAAAAAAAGAAGACACAAACCCAGTGCCGTGGCAGTATGGGAAAAATATCCATTGTGAGGAGCAGGAAAACATAGGATAAAAAAATCTAATTATGGACCCACCAAAGGCAGATTCCAGTTATATGGATTTAAACCCAGCAGGTAGCTTGGGAAGGTCGGAATTCCAACAGGTCAAGACTTTCCCTTCCATCCCAAACTGTTGGATGGCTCTGTGATATATGGGGAGGTCGTGTCCTGACATTCTCCTGGGCTGGAGCTGGGGCAGGCAGCAGACCCTGAGCTCAGTCAAGTGAAATGCTTGGCTGGGAGATCATGTAAAATCCTCTAAAATCATGTTCTTGCAGCCCACTGTCCCTCTGAACACTCCCCAAAACAAAAATGTAAAAAGGGCTCTAAAATGCTCTCCTTGCGGCCCAGTGTCCCCCTGAACAGTCCCCAAAGCAAACACAGCTCTGCTCTCCAGCCACCCATCCCTACAAGACTCAGTTCTGCTCACTCCTGCAGTGCTGGCCCAAAACAACTCCCCCATTCCCAGCCTCTGGATGAGCACCAGGAAAGGGCCAGGGACCCCAGGAAAGAGCCAGAGACCCCCAGGAAAGGGCCAGAGACACCAGGAAAGGGTCAGGGACCCCAGGAAAGGGCCAGAGACACCAGGAAAGGGTCAGGGAGCCCAGGAAGGGCCAGGCAGGAGCTGCTGCTGAGGAGAGAGGGGATGTGCTGTGTACAGGCTGCCAAAGGAGCTGTTTGCTGCTCAAAAACAATCTCTGCAGAAACCCAAATCCCAATTCCCTGGCAATCCACGCTGACCTCTGCCAGCCCCTCATGCAGGAAAGGAACAGGTTAACACTTCCATTTCAATTTGTGTTTAAACTCCATTTCCCAGTGCCCTGCAGTGGCCGAGGGGCTTTTAGAAACTTCCCATTGATCCTGGCTGAGGTATGAGGGGATGATGAAGCTGGAATTATGAGCCCTGTTATCATGGCAGAGGAAAAGTGGTGCCTGCAGGAACTCGTGTGAAGGATCCAGCATTGCCTGGGACAGAGAATGAAGCCCAGCTCCCAGCACAGCTCCCTGGAGAGAGCAGCACTGTCCCAGCCCATTAGGCACAGAAAACATGGGAGCAAGCTTTGCACTTGGTGTCCTTCTCCCAGACATCAGCTCAGCTTTTTCCCTTCTTTCTCCACTTATAAAAGATAAAATCAAGAGAGTCAGGATCTGAAGGAGACTTAATGTGGCTGGAAACAACAACAAAGCCTCTTGTTGCCTCTGAGCAGCCCCAGCCCCTCCAGCCACGTGTGCCACAGCAGCTCCCAAAGATTCAGGAAAAGGTGATGAGTCAGTTCCTCTATCTTGATCAAATTCAGCTGGAACTGCAGCAGCAGCAAAATGCACTTTTATCTCTGAGAGGGGGAGAGAAATAGAGGGCACAGATTAGACACAAAGGACAGAACCAGCACATGCCCAAACCCGGGATTGTCATTAAGGCACGAGGGAAGAAAACCAGTGACAAATGTGCTCTGCTGTGAGGCAGATAATGGGAAAGGTAAAGAAAATGTACATTATGCACAGGACATTATAATCCTTTCCAGCACAAAGTTTGCAGTGTTTCAGTTTAGAAAAGGAGACAATTCCTGATGAAAGGCTGAGCGCTGCCTCAGCCCTGCCAGCAGCTGATCGTGAGCACGCTGCAGACTTCCAGCTGGAGAAAATACAATGGGAATGCAGGAGAAAAGTGGATTAGACCGTGAAATATAAGTATGACACTATTAAAGAATATTATGATACTTCACAGTGTAGAAAGAATAAAAAGTGGAGTCACTGGGCTGTGAAAGTTTTTCTTTCCTCAGATAAATTCCGAGCGTGGCGTTACCTGACAGAGGCAGAGGGAAGCTCTTGCTTCAATAGTTTTTCTAATTTGCTCAATTCCTTAAAATACACTGGGAAGCTGAAGAGCTCTGACTGAAATTTCTGGAGGCAGAGGGGAAGTTCAGTGGGGTAAAACCTGCTGGGTGCTTCTGTTCATCCCCCCTGCACCCAGCTGGGCACCTGTGGGAGCTGGGGAGCAGCTGCAGCAGAATTTGGGATGAAAGGAGAAATAACAATACGACAGAAGCTGGCCAGGTGAGTCCACAAAGGCTCACAAAATCCCCCTGTGGGAAAGAAATCCCAATCCCAGCAATACCTGATGGTTTTTGGGGAGTCACCTTGAACAGCCATCACACAATAAAATTCTTGTTTTGGCCTGCAGCATTTGAAAATGACTCAATTTGATCTCAAGGGATTTTTTTCCCCCTCAGTGTCCATCTCTCCTGTTTTAAAGGCACCTCAAAAATGTTTTCTGAGAAGTTGTAAGAATTTGTTTTACCCATAAGAGTGTTTTAGCACGTGAGAGGAATGCAGAGCTGCCAAACCCCTTCTGGGTGTTGGTGGTGCTGGGGACCCTTCACCACACAGCACCTGCTGCACAATGGGTCTAAAAATCTGCCTCTGCTGGGCAAAAACCCCTTGTTTATATAAAAATCCCCTTAAAGGCAGCCCTATAAGTGGTCCTACAGCTGCCAGGGTGGAGTTCAAGCTCTTTCCCAGGGCAAGAAGGAAAATGTCCTTGGGAAATAAGCAAGGTTATGTATTAAAATGAAAATTTAGATTATAAACCTTACAGAAATAGATAAAAAGTTAATATATATATGTTATATATGTGTTGTATCCACTTCCCTGAAAAAAAAAGCTAATATAAAGAAATGAACAAAATATTTCACTTTCTAACAGCTTTTAAAAAGTATTTGAAGCTTCCAGTTAAAATCAAACAAAACAAACTCTTAGCAGGCAGCAAAGGGCTGGAATAGTTCAGACTGAAGGGATCTAAACAAGATAAATAGGAGGCAGAAGGGAATGACACAGCAGCTCATTAGGAATGGTTCACAGAACAATCTTATCAGTGAAAACATTTTCCCCCTTCGTTTTAAGAAAGCATTCATTTAATAGGAAAATTAATTCTGAGCCTTGACTAAATGAAGCCTGGAGCCTTTCAGCAGGGATGGAAGGAACTTGTTGGGTGTTTGATTTCCAATTTATGCCCCAGACAAGTCTGGAAATAACAGAAGTTTGATTCAAGTTAAAAATCCATTTTTAAATTATTTCCCTGGTGGGATCTGTGGCCACCCTGCTGCTGCCGTGGGGAAAAAGAAACTGGGGAGAGTCCCAGGGAAAATGGGGAGCTGGGAATTAACAGCTTTAATGGTACTGCTGCCATTTCCTGCCACAGAGGCACTGGTGGAACTCCAGACTGGTTCTGAGCAGGCTGAGTTGGACTCGGAGCTCCTCGTGGGTCCCTTCCATTCATATCCTGTGAAGGCCCTTGATTGGTTTTGTTTGCTCTGAGTACAATGGGGGATTTTGCACTCTGTCATTTTTGGACACTGAAGCATTTATTTTCTTAACAATCTACCATCTAATTTTTACTTTTTTTTTTTTAAACTGAAATACTTGCACTCACTTGAAATTGAAAACTGCAGCCCTTCATTTTCTTTTTTAAATAGGGGCTTTGGCAGGAGCGATGGCAGCGATTCCAAGGGCCTGGAGCTGGCTCTCATTTAGATAAGCTGCCCGTGGCCAGAGAGGTTATTTCCCTTATCCCCACCATCTCTGGGCTCAGCTCTGCACTGGGCTGGGACAGCTCCTCGGGAGCATCAGCAAGTTGCAATCTTGTGTTGCCAGGGCAGGGGGAGCAGGGAGGAATTATCTGCCCTGTCAGACCCTCCCACCACGCAGTAATTCCATAACCACGAGGCTCCTCCAGGGCATTCATCACAGCAGATAGTGCAGCAGGCCTTGTCTCCCTCTCCCACAAAACCCAGGAGGAAAGCAGAGCAGGCTGCACGAAGCCCAAGGAATAACAAAATCAGAATTCTTCTTTTTAATCCTAAACTGCCTGAACAATAATATTTCCCCAACCTCCTTCCTCCAGTGAGAGCTGCTAGAGATCCAAACACAGCAGCATTTGACCCAGAATTCATTACAGTGATAGGAAAGGGTAAAGCGGCTCAATCACTGCGCTTTCTGACAACCCAGAGCAGCCAGAATCTCTGTTAACATTGAAACAAAGAATGATCCATTTATTGCACTAATTCTCCATTTAGGACTCACTTCAGGAGCCCCCCCAGCCCTCAAACCTGAGCCCTGTGTCTGCATTGAGGGAAATGCTTCACGTGACAATGAACTTAAAAATGATCCCTTTCTTGTGAGCAATGAAAATCAACTTATAAAAGAGGAACGTTTCTAATTGCTGGTGGAACAAAATCATCTCTGGCTGTTTCCTGCAGGCAGAGTGAGAGGTGCTGGCACTGCCCACGGCAGCTCGGCTCCAAATCCATTCCATGTCCCACAGGCTTTCCGTTTGGGTCTCAGAGCCCAAACATTTTCCAAAATAATTCCAAATGTGTGCAGCCTGTGAGTGACACCCTCCCTGGAGCCTGGAGCCAAACCTCAGCCCCTCCTTCCCACACCACCCCTCCAGGAGTGGCTGCAAATCCCCCAAACTCCTGGCAGCAAAATAGGAAAGGAAAAGACACAAAGGAGGTGCCAAAATCACAACAACCTGCAAGCTTTGATTGTGTAGAATCATAGAATCCCAAAATAGTTTGGGTTGGAAGGACTTCAAAGCCCATCCAGTGCCACACCCACGGCAGGGACACCTTCACTGTCCCAGGCTGCTCCAACCCCAGTGTCCAGCCTGGCCTTGGGCACTGCCAG
>JANRMJ010000020.1:976861-987997 GCA_025584955.1 Alethe diademata
ATTGGGGCTGGAGCACCTGGGACAGTGGGAGGTGTCCCTGCCATGGCAGGGGTGGGATGGGTGGGCTTTAAGGTCCTCCCAACCCAAACCATTCCATGGTTCTGTGACTTTACAGACCAAAGCTGAGTTACAGCCAGACCGAGTGACCGCCCCAGGGTCACACAGAGCATCTGCAGCAGAAGCAAAACCAGCACCAGCATTTTCCAGGCCAATTCAGTGTTCAACCACCAGCTCATCCTTCCTCTCCCCATCCCCTGAGCCATTCTTTCAGTCTCCCAGGCCAGGGGCTGGAATTTCAGTGCAGTTACTCCCCTCATCCCAGAGGATTTATCTGAGTAAAGCCATTCACATGCACACAAGCATCTGCAGAACTGCTCCCTGGGTGAGAAATATTTCAAAACATGCCCCCTGCAAGGGGAGAAGCATCTGCCCCCCTCTTTCCTCCTACATGTGTATTTTGCATCTGTAAACCATAAACATATGATAAAAGCCCTGCAAACCTCGGTGGAGCTCGGAGGCAAAACCGATCTGTTTTGCTCTGCCAGTTTGAAAATGGTTTTCTTGATGAAACTCATGAGTCTGCTGGAGACTGAGACACAGATGGATGAGCTGAGCATATGATAAACCTGCTGCATGAGTTTGTAGTTAATTGCCCATCATCTTTTTTGTCTCCCCATAAAACATTTCACGCCCACCTCGCACAGTAAAGGTAACCCGAGTGTCATAAACCATTTGTCTCCTGAGCTTTGCCTGCTCTGGTGCTGAGAGCCAAGCAGACAAGACAAATCTGCTGAACCCTTTCACAGATGCAGCATGCTGCAGCTTTTATCAAATGATCTCCCTTCTCTAATGAGAAGAAACACCTCCCAGAGTCATTTGCATGCTAATATCTTTATTTCTGAAACAATAAGCAGCCTGGGACTCCCTGAGCCGCCAGTCAGCACAGACACTGCATTTCCATGAGAGAGGCCAAAAATCCCTTCCCCTGGGCACAGAGGGGGCTTTGGCATGAGCACAAAGAGGGGCAGAGGGGTCCAGGACAAGAATCATTCCCTGGGTGGGGAACCCATCACTGCTGAGCTGTGCAGGGCCAGGAGCTGGACTTGGTGATACCTGGGAGCTCCTTCCAACTCAGGGTATTCCTCAAATCTCACACTCTCTGGGGTGGAAGGGACATTAAAGATCATTTGTTCCACCCTCTGCAATGGCAGGGACACCTTCCACTGTCCCAGCCCCAGTGTCCAGCCTGGCCTTGGGCAGTGCCAGGATCCAGGGGCAGCCACAGCTGCTCTGTACCCTGTGCCAGGGCTGCCCATCCTGCCAGGGAAGGATTTCATCCCAGCATTTAATCAAAACCTACCACTCTCAGCTTTAAACCATTCCCCCTTCTCCTGTCCCTCCACACTTTTCTAAGAAGCCCCTCTCCATCCTTTCTGGATTTCTCCATTCTTTCTTGAATCATATTTTATATCCTGCCCTGCCTTTAGAGCCCCTGCTGGGGAAGCAGCTGCTGCAGGAGCTCCTCACCCCTCTGGGTCACCAGTATTTTCCTCTCTCCCTCCTTTTTTATTTCCACTGGGGGACAAAAGCTTGCAGGAGCAGGTCATTTCAGGGCAGCAGTGAGAAAGACAAAACACTGTCAACCAGCTCTAAACTCACCCCCAAAAACTCTCATGGTGTTTTTCCTGGCTGCTCCTCCCTGCCACAGCTCAGGGGCAAACAGTGTCACTCTGCCCTGGTGCTGGGACTTTTCCTGCCTCCCAACATCTCTGCTCATCTGAGCTGAGTGATTCTGCTGGGCAGCAGTCACTGAGCAAAGGGAAAAAAGAAACAATAAAGTCTTCCTTGCATTGAGTCAACTCAAATCAAATGGAAGCGTTTCCTCCATCAGAGCAGTGCCAAACAGGCCCTCTGGAAAGCCCCAAGCCTCCAGTGGTGGCAAAACTTCTGCAGCACGTTTTATCTTCTTTTTGCCAGGGTCAGGATTAATGCATGAGATGACATTTCTTGTTCAGACTCAGATGTTTATTAATTCTTATCTATATTAGTCTCACAAACTGAGTTCTGCAGCACCTCAAGCTAACAAGCTAAAAATGGAACTCAATCTCTGTCTACAAGGCCTTTTAAGGGCAAACTGTCCAGTTAAGAACTAACACCGAAATTATTTTTACTTTTAACCCAATAACCAACCACCTGTGACCTGCAATGTGGATTTTTCTTTCCAATTACAAAAGTACCACCTAGACCAATGAAGAAGAAGGTGAAGAAAGAAATCTCTGCTGTAAAACCTCCATCTTGCTTTATATATATTATTATATTCTAAAACCTTAAACTCTAAGTTTTCCACCATGTGATATTACACACTTCTATTCAAAATACACACCCATAATCCCAGTTCTATCACTCAGTTTTGGAAGGCTTCTCCACAGCCTCAGGTCAAATGCAGTGTTCTCCTGGGGGTCAGTGCCTGTCAGCACAGAAAGTCTAAAATTCTCAGTTTCCAGGGTTCCAGCACTTCCCAGGAAACTCCTCCTCAGCAATGGAACCTTGGATGAGGAATCAGCAAAGCCCAATGGGCAGTGAAGGGAATCAGCCCCATTTTCCCAGCTCATGGTCCTGATTTACAGGATTGACATCCCCAGCACAGAGATGTTCCCTGCTCCCCTCAGGGCACAGATTTCTCTCCCTGCCTAGAGCAGCAGAGAGCAGAGGAGCTGCCAGCACAGGGCTCCTTGCTCCTGAAAGGCTGCTGGGAACAAGGAGGACTCTGCTGAACACCTCAATTTGGAATTTGCTGAATACCAGCAGAAACAGCTCAGGGCCGAGGAACAAACTCTCCAAAATCACCATGCAGCCTCTGCTGAGGCATTAACAACACAGGTAACAGAAGTGGGACCTGGATTTTTTATACTGGGCCCCATATTTATAATATTGATTATATTTTGTTCTATTGGCAGCTCTCCAGAGAGAATCACACAAAGCCTTCACCTTGCTAATGAAGGTATTTTTTATATCTGTGCATGCAGACACATTTGGTTGACTTTGGTTATGTGTTCATGGGTTTGTGTCCTTACATCTCTCAGTACATTAAAACTGCATATTTGCACTGCCCATTCAAAATTTCACCTCTTTTAGCCTAAAATGCAGTTTTACTCAATGAAAAGATAAAAGAATATTATACAAAGGTAAAAATTGTATTTATCTAAGACTATGACTGCTATACGCACTTGAGAAGTGATGGGAATGATTAAAACCACTCCTGTCCTGATACAAGGTCAAGAATTGAAATAATCTTGTTAACAGTGAATCAGAAAGCCTCTCCCTCTCCCAGCTTTCTGTGGAAGTGCTTCAGAGATGCCCATTTTTCCCCATGGACTTGAGAAGAGCCATTCCACATGCTGTGTTTTCCTTTCTGACTGCATTAAAACAAACACTCAGTGGAGAGAGTTTTTCCCCATCTCCTTCAAAAGGCTGCCACCGTATGGGGGATTGGTTTTAATACAAGGCTCACTTTGGGGTTGTGCAAGTAGAGCTTGCTGGAGCCTCAGGAGGTTCCAGGAGGGGAACAACCCTGGGAATTGTGGCACAGCAACAGCTCTGTCCCACAGAGGGCTGGGGTTGCCTTTCCCTTGAAAAATCTTCTCTTGCTGCTCAGCACTGCCTGGTTTGCACCCACAGTTCATCCACTTGTGGCACCCAGCTCTGTGGATTTGGAACTGCATCGCTCCAGTTCTGCCCAAGGTGAAGGATCCCTGGCACTGCTCTGCTCCCTCACCACCTGCCCATGGCAGGGCTGGAACCAGAGCAGCTTTAAGGTCTCTTCCAGCCCAAACCCTTGTGCCACTCAGCTATCCCATGGAAAAATGAGCTCACCTGCCCAACAGGAGTGTGAGGATACGCTGGATGCAGAGGAATGGCATTGCCAATCCATGGACAGCAGTGGGTGAGCACTGAAAGCTCTTTCTCTGAGAAGAAACATGATCCAAGGTAAAACACAACGTCTGTCTATGGGAATAAAGAATTAAGATAAAGAGAGAGCAGGTGAAATGAGGGCAGCATAAAGCCTTTTGGTTCATTAGAATTACTCCACCAGACACTATTCCACACTGGAGCACATCAGCTGAAGAACTATCCCCAAAATAGTACTTGAATTTGATAAATAAAATAAATGCCCATCTCTCAGTGGAACAGATCAAGCCAGAGGTTCTTCTATCAAGCTATAAATGTCATGTGAAGATCAAGTTCCCATCTCACATAAGTGTTTGTTCAACAAAGCACTGCAGGGCCTTCCCAGGGAGATTAAACAGAGCAAGAACCTGCAAATAATCCTGCTCTCAAATTTAATTCTTCCTGCAGACAGGGCAGTGCCACAACCCTTCCCTTGTCAGCCAAGCCCAGAGCTGGAGCTGCCACCTGAGCCAGGCCATTTCCAGGATCATCTCCAGGATCATTTTCCCTGCAGATCACAGCCCTGTGCTCTGCAGGGCAAGCCTGGGGGCTCTGGGTTTGCAGAGCCTGGCTTTGGAACAAGAATTGCCAGACTGTATTCAGCAAAAGTGTGAGGAACCCAGACTCTGCAGTGTCAGGCCAGCAATTCTTGTGCAAAGCAAGAATCCATCAATTTTTCCAAACAGGCACCACCCTGTAAAGGGAGGGATTTGAGGAAGCAGAGCCTCTGGGAATCCAATTCTCTCCTTTACCATTCTCCCAAGAGAGTCACTCCAGTGTTCAGAGTGATGAGGAGCATGGAAAAATACAGGAATTGGCCTCACAGTGAGGGAAAAGTGGGCTCATATCACCCCTGGGTCAGTCCTGGGGCTATTCTGGATGCAGAGTGACCACACCAGGATAAAAATGATGGCTTAATCTGAAAAATTCATTCCTTGGGCCATAATTATATGAGTGGGAAGGAATTTTTTCCTGCTCCTTTCTTGGAAATAAAGTGTTGTAGCTCTTCCTGGGGATCCCTCTAGCTCTAAATTCATATTGGAGGAGATGTTCCTGTGCTGTATGGAAAAGAATTTCCTGTACACTGTAATTGGTTTCTATTGATCCCCAGAGCTGAGAACATGGCCCTGTTCTCCCTCAGGTCCTTTTCCCTCCCTGCCACACACACCTGTCCATAGCAGAAACCTGCCAGGCCCTCTCAAAGGTCACTGGGATTTTTATTGTATACCCATAGTGCCACTGGATTTTACCAACAAAGATATCCCAACCTGAGGTTTTATTTATCTCATAAATTCAAAGTTTCCTTTCCTAGCAGATGTGGAGCTTGTGTGCCGTTCTACTCTGGAACAGAAGACAATAAAAATAATAAATTCTATGTATTCAGCTCACCTGGATCTGGCTTTTCCAGTTCCCTTAAAGCCTGGTGCTGTTGGAACACTCTGCTGATGTCTCCACTGCAGCCAGGGGGTAAAAAAGGAGGGGAAAACAAGGAAAAGAGGTAATGCCAAAGTGACCTGAGAGTTCAGCTCCATGCTGAACTCAGCACAGGACACAGAGCTGTGAGACAGCTGGGCTCACAAACTCCTGCTTTTCCTCACACACAAACCAGGATTTTACCACAGAGCAGCTCCTGATGCCAAGGAAACTGGGAAGATAAGGAGCAAGAGGAAAAGTTATTACATTTGAAACGTTATCATTAGCAACAACAGGTTTAAAAAATCATCATGAACTGTTGCCTGCCACGTTCCCTTCCCACTGCCCTGGGAACCAGCAAATATTCCAATGGTCCCAGTGGCTGTGGAGCTTAAATGAGGTTTTATCTCCAGTAAGTGTTTATTTCACTCTCCATAAAGTAAAAAGCAGCACAGTTTAGAAATAATGCATTCCCAGCCCTGAGTATTATGGGGAACCCATTATTTTTATTGCTTGCTGTGTAAAGGATATTTCATATTTAGGCAACGGACCTGTTCCCAAATAAATAAGGAGCTGCATAAAAGCCTTGGTGCAAAATACCCATACAATTATGAGCCAGGAGTACATTGTACCTGCTCCCAGAAGTTTTACAGCCCTGAGAACAATCCCTGATTTGCATGTGCAATTACTGCAATTGCATTTGCAATTACATCAGTTGTCCAATTACATCAGCTGTGTTTCCAATGAGCTAAAAGGAAAAAAAAAAACCAAAGTACACATTGCTCTTTGCTGTAATAAAAATGTCATTTGCATCCACAGAAAAAATATTTCTGTTTGCTGGGAGATGAAATTAGACTACCTTGGGGTATTTTGCTTTTCTTGCATGAAGCCTAAGCATTTATGTGATATTAAAAAAAGGTTGGAGCTGTTTGATAACTTGAGACTGCACAGTAATTTCTTCTCTTGGGCCACTGTAATTACTGTGCAGTTTTCCATTGTCATCAGAGAAATTATTTTACATTTAGAATTAATAGGACACAGTCTTGGGGCCAGATCCTTTAAAGCTTTCTTTTCCTAATAACTTAGATCATTAGGAGTCACATATATTCCATTTCTCAGAAATGTGCAAATAAAAGAAGTCTGAATTCCAAGCCAGAATTCTCTTTCCAGCGTTAGCAGCATCTGCTCTAATAACTCCACAGGTGGTAGGAAATCCCTTAATCTGCTCATCACCAATTTCCATGTGTGAAATGAGAGCATCTGAAACTGCAGCAACAATCAGAAAAATACAGAAATGAAACCCTGGATTTTCTGAGCGTATGGAGCATTTCCAGGATTTTCAGCTCTTACTTTAACAGTTTAGGAACATAAAGTTTTGCTTATTTTCTTCGGTGCTGCACTAAGGCTGGGATTTTCCCTGTGCTGCAAATTTGGGCCTCAGCAGAGAGGGATTTCAGTGAGATGTTCCCAAGGTTCTCTGAGATTTGCTCTGCCCATGCTCACGTTGAGGCTGGACAGGGAACAGGGGGAGCTGAGTGCTGCAGGGCCACCCTGGCCCCTGAATCCCCTCGATTTGGGGCTGTTTTGTGGTTTTGCTAAAGCCTGAGCAGGCAGAGGTGACACATCCAGATGTGGCCAAGCCACCATCACTGTGTACTTAAGCCTGGATATCCATACAGAATTTCCAGCAGGGGATGCTGAAACCCCTGTGCAGGTCCTGCTCCCTCACCTCCAGCACTGCAGGGATGAAATCCTCTAACCCCACATCAAATTCTGAACGTTTAAAAAGAAAATAAACCTGCTTTGGTAGATGAGTGTTGTGCCTGGAGGAAGCAGAGCCTGCTCTCTCCTGAGCAAAACAGCAACAAAACCCACCCAGCACCAGATTTGCTTTTCCTCTCCTCAGAAGCAGATGGGGATAACACTGAGGAAGGAGAGGGCTGGGTGTGGGAGTCATCTGTGTGTCAGCTAAATTCAGGTTCCTGCTCAGAGCAGCCTAACCAGGGCACACAGGCTCTCTCTGCTGCCTCTGCACCGAGTTAGGGAGATAAGAAAGGTGCTTCAGCACTGCCAGATCCTTCGCAGGCTTTGGCTCTTTTAGACAAATACACATGAATTAAAATGGCCTGAAAAACTGACTCCTGCAAAGACCAGAAAAGTTTACTTAATTGATACTTCAGGTCCAAAATGAAACAAATCCCTCTGTCACTGAAGAACAAAAATGAAAATGCTGAACTCCTGTCAGTTGCTCAGTTTTAAACTCAGTCCCTGGCTCAGGGATCTCCTCCTCCTCCCCTTGCAGTGTTTATCTGGTATTATTTTATTCCATTGTTACCTTTCATATTTGCTGCTTTCAGATGTATTTTTCTATTTCCATTACATACCAGCACACACTGAAGTTAAACAGCAGGCAACAGCAAAAACAGATTTGTTACCAAAGCTCAGCTTCCATTCAAAGCTGCTCCCCTCTCCCCACAGACACCTCAACGAGCTCTGGGCTAGAGACCTCATTCAAACCATGAATTAGACCTTGAATTAGACCATTTTCACTGGTGAAATTGTTCTACTTACTTTGAAACAACTTTCCTTTTACTCAAGTCACTGAAAGTGGTGAGGGTGAACAACCCCCACTCACTGTGGAGAAACTGGGAGCTCTTGGTCTCAGCTGAGCCCCATCAGAGGAGTTTGTGAGCACTTTAAGTAATTTTTTGCACTTCAGCTGTGCTGGAGAGGTTTCCAGAGAGCCCTTTATTAGTGGTGAGAGTGTCCCTGTGCCCTCTTCAGACACTGAGGATGGTGCTTCACACACAGCACTGGCCCCTGGCTCTCTGGAGATGTTCAGGGTGCAGCCTCTTCCTTCCCTGAAGAACAGGAAAAAAACCTCAGCACAAAAGAGTTAATGCCAGAACATCTTTTTACTTAGTCTGACAAGGGTCCTGGGGAGCAAAAATCAGTTTTAATACAAGAAAACAGGGTAGGTTTGGATATAGTTCTGAAAACAAATGTTTCCCTTGGTGACAGTGTTCATTCTTGTCTCCAGTCACATTTTGTTTTCATATGGAATTTGTGTGTGACTGTATACAGGGCTGAGATCTCCAACCTAAACAGCAAATGTTATGAATAAAGACCTTCACAGAAAAAAAAGAAATGCAGCAGCAAAGTGCTTTAATTTGTATTTGCCAGTTCTGGGAACAATTGCTGTGGGATGAATGCCTGGCTCTTTCTGTCAGGGGAACTTTGCTATTAATTCCTCAGCCTGAGGCCAATTCTGCACTTAGCAAAGAGCTTTGGGGTGTCAAAGCTGGGACAGCAGTTTTACAGCAAGCACCCACAAAGGCTGGGCCAGCAGAACTGCTGGATGTTTGCTTGGAAGATGGAAACCCATTCCAGAGCCAAACATGGCAAACATCACCTGCAATTCATTAACATCTTACTGCACAATATTATTTTCATTTATTTCCCTTTTCCCAGCCCTCCTCTCCCCTTTTCCCTTCACATCACCAGCTGCTGCCACCCCAACATGTGGGTTCCACAGCAGGTCTGTGTTTGAACCCCTCACACAAATGGGTTAATTGTACTTTAATTGGCTCCACAGTGAGAGCAGACAGCAAAGAAGCTCCAGAAACTCTTGGGACAAAAATAAAGTGGTCCTTATTTTGATGTTAAATTCACTTTATGAGCAGCAATATAGAGGGAAGGTATTTAATTAAATAACAAGGCTTCTCTAGACATTAAACGTTTTAATTTGAGAAAATAAACTGAATAAACTTAGACCCAGTGTGGGAGAACTGGACTAACACATAAACACACTGTGCAGTTCAGGGAACAACCTGGAAAATCAAGAGTTCAACATTAAATGTACAGAGCTGTCCAGCACTGAAGATTTAAACACAAATCCCGTGGAACATTTATGACTGCAAGGACCAAACTCTTGGAGGATTTCTTATTTCAGACTCAGTTTCAGCAGCACTAAATGAAGGAATATTTAGTAATGAATTAAACATTTGTAAAAAGGAAAGAGTTTAAAATGCTATGCATTAAGAACTTAAGTTGACCATTCCCTTTTCTTGCCCTCTGCCTTCTGAGCTCTCTTATTGGAAAAACAGATTTCCATTAATAAAATAAATTTATTTCACTCTGCCTGTTGAGCAAGAAAAAAGCTTTGTGCAACTCCCAGCTGTGGCTTTGAGATACTGCTGCTCCCCAGTTCTTGGCAACTTCTCCCTTATTAACATGCCTATTTTTATAATATTTTTGTGCTATTTTTATGATATTTTTATGGTGTCTCAGTGTCACAGTGCTCACTGGGTGCCCTGCAGAGGTTTGGTGAGCACTGTTGCATTTGTAGCTTCTTTTCTCACATTTTTGATCCTCAGAGCTGCTCGAGGTCATCCCTGAGCACGGAAAGCTGAGCTCGGTGCTGAGATTGTTTGCCAAAAATAAATATCAGCAAGAACTGGAGAGACATGCATGGATCCCAGGGTTCCAGGGAAAGCAGGGCTTGGTTATTTACTGTAATTTATGTACTGTACACAGGGGCAAAGGTGGGCACACAGCAGCCAGCCCATGTCCTTCCCAAACCTTTCCTTCACCAGCTGTCACTGAATAATTTTCCAAGCAAATACCAGCAAAAAAATTATGGAAATTGCTTCTCCACCACAGCACGAAATGCAAAGCATGTGTTCTCCCATCCAACTGGTAGTGACAACTTTAGCACCCAAAAATAAGTTGTGAAAACGGAGGGAAAGGAAGAACCATCTGAGCTGACTTACGTGAGTGCTTTTTTTGGCTTGGAACAGGAATTATCACCAACAAACCCCCACACTCTGACAGCCAAGGCCACAACAATCTGCAAAACAAAGCACAGTGACACAGATTGAAGTTTCCTAAAAAAAACTCGTGAAGGAAAAAATCGTGGCACATCCACTGTGCCCGAATGAAATTCTGCTCCTGTCCAACAATCCAGTGTTTGTATCACCTCAGAACTGCGAGCACACATGACGGGAGGCAAAGCCCAATAAAACTGATTTCCCATCTTTAACTGAAGCTCTTTGTGGTTCTTTAGGCTGGTTTGAGAGCAAACACTGAGCTGTGTTTGTTCAGCCCCAGCACCCTGTCACCTCTGCCAAATCCAGCCGCTCCTGACAGATGGAGGACAAGCACCTCTCCCAGGAATCCTCTCACAAACAGAGTCATCAGAAACACTCAGAATGTTAAATTTGCCTTTTTATGGCAGTGCATTGCTGCTTTTTCCCCTCCCAGAAACCAGCACTTTGCTCCCCCCAATCTCTGTGTTTTGACAGCGCTGCTTCATTCAGCAAAGCCCCCGAGCCCCCCTTGCTTCCCTCTGATCTGCAAGTTAACAATACGTATGCAAATGAAATTAGTGCTGGCAAAAATAATTATAGTTGCTCATGGGAGGATTAATAACTGAAGCCTGCCCTGCTTAAGCTGGGGTTTAATTCTGTTATAGGCACTAAAAGAAGTTAATTCTGCGTTCAGTGTTGTGTGTGGTGTTTCGAGGTGTTGAGTGAATGTAGAGGTAATTAATTGGAGGGGAGAGGAGAGGGTGTGGGGATACATCCCTGAGTCATGTCCAGAGAAAGTCATGGGATCACAGAAAGGGTTGGATTGGAAGGCACCTAAAGATCATTTAGTTCCAACCCCATTCCATGATCAGGAAATGTTCCACTAGAACAGGGTAATCAGAGTCCTATGCAGTATACAACAACAACACAAAACAAAATTATATATCTATATTATACTTATATAAAT
>JANRMJ010000020.1:1009741-1021732 GCA_025584955.1 Alethe diademata
CACACTTCCTTTTTGAACAGCTAATGAGACAAAGACCATCCCTGGTACAGCAGGAATTTTCTGGGAAAGGGGGAAAACCCCAAACCAATGACTGTGGTGAGTGGAGCATCCCAAAACTCTGGGTTTGTCCAAAAGGGAGGAAGCAGCAGAGAGAGAATTGCAGCAGGGCAAGGCAGGAGCGCTGATGGAGGGAAGGGCTCTGTCAGCACAGCCCTGCTCACCTGGGACCAAGCTGCAGCCTCTCAAGTTCCTGCAGTAACCCTTTCATTGCCACTGCACTTCATGGGGCAGCCAAAGCCAGAGGGACCCCAGTGAGGGGCTGGTGATGCCCCAGGCAGCCTGGGCAGCTCCTCAGGGATGGTGCTGCAGCGAGGCACAGGCTGCTCTGGAGGAGAAGAGTCACAGGTTGGTCACGTTTTCATCTGGAGAATGGAGAAATGCTCCAGCTGGGATAAAAGATTCCACTCCTCTTGCTGAGCTGTGTGGGCTTTAATGCCTTTGTGTGGTAGAGCTCTTCCTTTGATCTTAAGCACATCTTTTATCCCAAAACTGTCCAGGGGAGATTAAAGAAGGAGACAGGAGGTTAATCAGACCTGACAAACTTGGGGGCGTTCTGGGATGGAGTCCCAGCGTTGGGGGAGGCAGGAGGAGCCAGGGGCATCAGCACCTGGGCTTGTGCAGAGCACTGGTGCTGCTCACAGAGCACCCCTCTCTCCAGAATGTTCTGAGAGACTGGATTTAATGGAGGGACAGCTCAGGGATAAGGAACTCTCTGCTCCAGGAGCTCCAGGTCCATGCAGGGAGAGCAGGGACCAGGGATGTTCCCTGGGACTGGCTCTGTGTGACACCTCCACAGTGACACAGGCAGTGGCACTGGGACACCCTGCCCAGGCTCTGTGTGACACTCCCACAGTGACACAGGCAGTGGCACTGGGACACCCTGCCCAGGCTGTGTGACACCTCCACAGTGACACAGGCAGTGGCACTGGGACACCCTGGATTCACTGCCTGCACTTTGTCTCCTGAGAAATCACCCAGCAGAGACAATGCAATGTCCTGGTGGATTGTCACACACACACAATTGTGCCCATTCCCACGGGATCATTCCTTCTGCTTTGTTCCTCCTGTCCTTTGTTGAATTGTAAGGTAGGAAAAGTGAAGGCCATTCATAATTCAGAGCTGCAGAAACAAAAACATCCTGAGGGCTGTGAAGTCTAGACAGACAACAAATAAAGTTTGGGCAGACCATCTTTTCTCAGGGCTCTCTTGAAGGACTCCAACATCCCACTTTTCCAGCAAAATCCTTTTGTCCTTAGTTTTGTGCATCTTTAGCTCAGTTTCTGCCGACTTCTCTACAACTGTGCCTGTCTCAGGAAAGACACCAGTCCCAGAATTGTGCTGGGATGGGCCTGGAAAAATTTTAAATGGAAAAATTCAAGGAGAGAAATGTGGTCAATCTAAGGGGCACCAGGGCTGAACATCCCAAAGGGCCTTGGGTCCTCCAGACCCACCAGTATCAGACCTGAGCAGAGAGGAAAATCAGCCATTATACCCCTAGAGCAGAAAAACCCCAGGCACAGCTAAAAATCACTTTTATCTCCACTGTGAGCACTCAGAACTCCACAGAATTTTAGGGTTTGCTTTTTTAATTGCTTTTAGAGACATCTCCAAAAACCTATCCTAAAATGAGCTTTTTACTCCAAGCAAGTTCCCAGAGAATGGGGCATTTCTATAACTGTATCAGCTGCAACTTGTGTTTTAAGGCAAAAATATTTTCTGAACAAAAATAAGGAGTTTAGTGCAGTACATAAATGGCTGAAATACAGCAGCTATTACAGGAATGGAAAGAAGACTACAATGCCTACATAAATTGATAGATCCATTTCTCAGTGAGATACACAAGCTGGTAAAATAAACCATGTATTACAGTAATGGCAGAGCACAGGAGCACCTGGAGAGGTCTCTACATAACAAATATGAACTTGTCTCTGCCATTTCCCAACACACAATTACTGATTTACCGAGGAGCTTCTAAAGGCATCCTCACAAACAGGAGCTGCTGGGGAAGGCTCTGCTATTAGTTCAGTTTTTATTTGCACCCAACAGCAAAGCAAAGCCAGGAAGGGCTCAGCTCCTCCCTCAAACTCAGGGCTGGCAGCAAACACGGGGTAAAGGAGCAGCTCCTGCCTCTCTCACCCAGGTAATCACCATTATCATGGCCAGCTACCACAGGAGAACATTCCCTCTGATGTGCTGTGCCATGCAGTAAATGGACACTGCTCTCCTCAGCCTCTTTTCCCCTCACAGGGTTTTATTTTTTCAAATGGCATTAGCCACACAAGATAAAAATGGGGTACTTAACACATGACCTGGTGCTCTCTCTGCAGAAACCACCTCTAGCACATTCCCTGCTCATTCCTGACTACAAATCCACCTGTGGACCCTGCATTTGGGAACTGGCAGCACTTGTGGCTTGGCAGACAAAGATCACCAGCCAACCTGACAAAAAGGATCAGGAATTCTCTGCTCCTGCATTGCTCCTTGCTTTTATCAGAGCACTGCTCAGAACCCTGAGCTGGGAGCAGGGAGCTTCAGTCCCCGTGTGTAACCCACAGCAGCAAGGTGCAAACACACCTTGGCCACTTTTTCGTCAAAGACAAAGCAAGCCAAACCATCTCTGATTTGGGACATCCCATTCCTGACACATTTTCCAACACTAGGGCTACACATGCTGCCCTATAACCACGGCACCAAGTCTATCAAACCAGAGCAGCCACGAGACTGAGGAACATTTGTACCAACCCACTGCAAAGATATTATTGTATTTTATATAATTCAAATATTTCTGGGTCATTGGTGGCAGATCATTTACAGAATATGAGGGTAAGGGGACTGAGGGCATGGCTGGGCCAGCCCCTCACCCTCTGCACCCTCAGGCAGGGCTGGAAGGGAGCAGGAGCTGTGCAAGGGGCAGAGCTTTGAAGGCAGCACTTCCCTGACCTTTTATCTGCTGCTGGCTGGGGCAGCTCAGCTCAGCAGCCCCAGAGCCTGGGCAGGATCTGGCTCCACTCTGGGGCTGTCCCAGCAGGGACTGACCCCCACCAGCCCTGCAGCAGCAGCTCCTCCCCTCCCAAATCCTGCTCAGCCCCCCCAGGATTGCCCTGGCAGGGAAACAGGAGCAGCCCTGGTGTGTGAGGACAGATTCAGATTCAGATTCAGCTCTGTTCCCAGACCAAAGCTGGCCCACATCAACATCTGACTTACCCTGGGCTGGGCTGCACAGCAGGACCAAATTCTGCCTCTGAGTTGTGCCCATCCTGCAGGATCCAGCTCGGTTTCATTGTCCCCAGGTCCCTCAGGGTGGCAGGAATGAGACTGGTTCTTATTCCATCCAAGCTGATTTACCCTGCAAAAATGTGGGGAGAATTGCAAACAAACAAGGCACAGGGAGTTCTAATTTACAGGAATACACAGAAAGGTGAATTCATGGGGTTCTTCTTTTGCTCGGTTAAAAATGAATGCGAAAAACATAAACTGTTTTATTTGAATACAATTTGTATTCTTTTTAAATTTTAAATGTTGTTTTCTCTCTACCCCCAAGAGCCTGCTGTTCTGCAGGATATTGTTATGGCTCAAAAACTATTTCTGTAAAAATGGTCTGCATTTCTTGGCAGTGAGGAGCAGAGCTCCACAGAACAGAAAGGCAGCAGCAAAGAGGCTTTGCTGGCTCTGGCACATCTACCAGGAACCAGGGGCAGATCTGCTCACATCAGCTGCTGAGTTGTGTCCCCAGGGGTCACCCAGTGCTCAGCACAGCTTCACCCCAGGTTTGCCCTCTCTCCCCTGTGCCAGGGACCAGGAGCTGGCCTGGCTGAAGGAACACAAGGAAAGCTGAATTTCTTCAGGGCCCCCAGCACAAACTGGGGTAAACAACCACACACAGGCCTTGGGTTTTGTCCTTTTTCCAGCCACTTTTGCTGCTGTTCAGGGTGTTCCAATGAGTCAGAAGTGTCTGAAAACACAGGAAAATGAAGCTGGAGGCTGCCATGAGAGCAGAGTGCCAAATCTCTGCCTGTCAGGAGACAGTGCTGGGCTGGGAGCCATCCCTGCCCCAGGCTCCAGCACAGAAGGGAGCACCTGGGACCAGGCCCTGTCCTGCTCCCCAGGACAGATGGGAAGGTGCTGCAGTCCCTGGAGTGCAGCAGAGGGACAGAGCTCCATCTAGGCATAGATAAAAATGAAGATATTTATAGACATCTGTTTTTGAAGATATCATGAAGCCATTCAGATGTTTATATTTATCCCATAGGACACACATTTAACTCAGCTCTGAGCTGTTCCATGCCTTCCTTCCACATCCCGACCCTGCAGGTGCACGGGAGAGGCAAAGCCCAGCCCCAGCATCCCACATAGCACCCACACTTCATCTTCTGCACCAGGTTCTCCTAAATGTGCAGGAAAAGACCAAAAATGTGACCTGAGGGGGCACTTCAGACAGTGACAAGGAAGCCCAAGCTCCATAATCATTTGTTTCCAAGACAAAAACTGAAGTAGGAGAGGAAGAAAGCAGCAAATGGGCTTCTTAAAATATAAACTTCTTAAAATAAAATATAATCCTGTCAACTGTTGTCTCACTGTGAGCTCAAGTGCTATGCTAAAGCTGCAAGGTGTATTAAGAGTTGAAGAACCCATAAACTCGACCATAACTCTCTGTAATTTATGGCTGCCTGACAGTTTCCTTCTCCTGAGCCATTTACTTGATGTATACCTGACGTCACCTCCAGTGCACACTGAAATAGAAATACAATGGGATGGGATAAACAAGTTTGCTTGGGAGACTTTCCAAAGTTGGCCTGGAAAACACACCTGGCTCAGGAACTTTCTCACTCCTCCCCATCCACACATGAGCCCACACACCCAGCCTGGGCCAAAATGCAAATTGGGCATTCTCTCCTTTCACCCTCTTCAGCATCTTATCTTCTAAATATGTTTGTTTGTTTCCCAGCCAGGGAAGAGTCAAGAGATTTTCAGCAAGCTTCTCTTTGAAAGCAGATAAAAATAAATTAAAAGGTGCTGGGGAAAGGGAACCTTCTCCCATGGAGGGCCCATTGCCTCAGTCCAGCAGAGCCCTTCAGCACACTGATAATTTCCTGCACACAAATAATGTCACTGTAAACAGCACTAAAAAGGAATTTGTGAGAGCAAGGCTAGAATATCCACAACCTTCCCTTATGAAGCCTCAAAACTACAAGGGAGCCCATTAAAGCAGCCTCCTCACAGAACATCTCCCTGGAGAGCTCATCCTGACCCCTCTCCTTCTGCAGAGCAAATGTTTATCGAAATATTCAACAATTAGTCATGGCAAGGAGGAAAACCTCAGCCACATCATCCCAGAGACAAAGCCCTCGGGGCACTGAGCTGCTACTCAACCCTCCTGCAGTGTTCTGCCTGTAATTTCCCTGTGCAAGGCTCCCCAGCCCCAGTGCAGCTGCAGGTTGGGTTATTCAGCAGCAATCCTGCTCCCCCTGCCCTGCACCACCCTGGGAAGGATCCATCTCCCCCCCAGTCTGTGTCCAGCCAGCAGCAATGACAAAGGCAATTCCTAACGCTGCCACTGCAAAATCCTTGTCACCAAGAGCACAGGAGCCCATTATTAGCTTGTCAGGAATCTTTGATTTAAAGGCCATAAAAGCTGTATTTTTTTTGTGGATTTTGCTATACCAAGGAGTTTCTAGCCTGTAGGATTAAATTGCTGAAGAATGAGAACTCTCCAGTGCTACCTGCTGCTCTTGGCAGGGGCTCAGGGGCTGGGCAGTCCCAGGGTGAGGGGCACAGGGTGTGCAGGGCTCCCTGGATGGGGCAGGAGCAGCTCTGGGTCACAGCCCAGGGACAGGAGTAAGGCACAGCCACACCCCATGAGAGGCAGGGCTTGCTGCTGCACCAGGGACAGGGTTTGCACCGTGTCTGGCATGAGATCTGGGGGTATTCAGGGGAAAAAAAAAATAAAAATCAACTCACCTAAAAATCAGTGCTTTACTCTTTCCTGTAGAAAATTACTAATGGAGGGAGAACTGGAAAAAGTTTGGAATTTCCTGAATGGGAAGGGACCCACAGGGATCATCCAAGTCCAGCACAGACACCCCAAGAGCCCCAATGGTCCAGAGGCTCCTTGTGCCCATTCCCTGGGAGCCTGGGCACTGCCAGCACCCTCCCAATCCCACCTCAGGAACGTGGCTCAGAGGATGATCATCTCTGAAGATCCAGAGCCCCAAGGAGGAGCTGAAATGCTTCATTTCAAAGCACCTCTCACTCAGTCCCTCCCTCTGGCACAAGGGAATGCATTCCAAGGAGCCCCTTAGGGCAGACAGATTTCCTGTAAACTCTGAAAATGAGATTAGAAGTGCCTGTCCCTTGTTGTGGGCAGTTTTTCCCAGTGAGCTGTTTGTAGCAGATTTTGCAATACTGTTTTCCCATAACGTGGAGGCATCTGCATCCTGTTCTCACTTGAAAATCCAACACCAGAACTCTCATTTTCCATGTGGCAAGAGAATGACTGCCCAGCTTCTCTTCCAGGAGAGTAGAAATGTCTGGGAGGGAAAGAATCTCACCAATTTGGACAGTGCTGCTTCCACCAGGGAAGAAAAGGGTTATTTCCCTTCTGTCAAAACAACCTGTCCTGAAATGTGCTTCAATTTTCTCACAAAATGGACCAGAAGGGAATGGAAAAAAAAAAAAAAAATCAGAAAGACTGCTGAAAAGAGAAAATGTTCTCCACTGAAGAATGCTAATATAAGGCAGAAATATTGGGAAATGTTTCAGGGAAAGGAGAGGCCTTGGAGTTGCCTGGTGTGGGTAGAACCTTGGAGAAGTTTGACTCCTAAAACAAAAGTTTTAAGCTTCCTCCCACTGTCCCAGGCTGCTCCAAGCCCAGTGTCCAGCCTGGCCTTGGGCAGTGCCAGGATCCAGGGGCAGCCCCAGCTGCTCTGGGCACCTGTGCCAGAACCTCACATAACATAAAACACTTTGAGCAGATCTGTGACTCCTTTGAACCCAAGTTTCCTTGTAGGAAACCACCACCATTGTCACTGCAACCAGGACTGGTTAATGGGAAGAAACAATCCTTGCTCCTGTTGGCAGTGCTGGCCCAGCTGGTTCCTATGGGTCACAGCCTCAGGGTGCCCTCAGTGCCCCAACAAACCCCCAGCACTCCACGTTGAGTTTTCACATCAGCAAGGTCACAGCCAGAGCTGCCACAGTCCTGTGACAGCCCCAGCCACCAAGGATGAGCCCCAGGGATTTGCAGGGAGCACTCCAGCCTTGCAGGAGGAGCTGTGACCCCAGGGAGATGAAAGATCCCCCCAGGTACAAACATGTTCTAATTCTGTTGTCAGTTGGGTTTTTTAAAAAATTCATGAGGTCTTGAACACTGCATAGACCCAGCGAGTGCTGAACTATTAAAAAAATAACAGAGTACATTGAAAAGTACTTGGGTTTTCTCCCCTCCATAAAAAAACAGTGCAGTCAAGTGGAAAAAAACTGGGAGATCTCCTGCCTTACAAAGGTTCCTGCAGAGCATGAACCATGCGTGCTCTCTCCCCCCTCCATGTCCTGCTCCCCTCTGCAGGCTGGGTTCCTGCCCTGCCCTTTGGGTTGGATGCCCTGGGAGATGCTGGAGTTTGTCCCAGGGAGCACCCAGAGACTGGAACGAGGCACTGAGACAAACAGATTTAAAATCCCATTAAGCTGTGAGTCAGCAGAGACAAATCAAACTATTTAAACAGATATTTCTGGTTGGGAAAGCAGAGTGATGGCATCCAAGGCTAGGCAGGAGGGG
This sequence comes from Alethe diademata, assembly GCA_025584955.1. NCBI lineage: Eukaryota > Metazoa > Chordata > Aves > Passeriformes > Muscicapidae > Alethe > Alethe diademata. The sequence continues at coordinate 1,017,576 of JANRMJ010000020.1, forward strand.
ATAGCCCTCCCTGGAGCTCTGTTTATGTGGAAACTCAAGAGTTTCACCAAATGCTTTGAGTTACTGAGCGAATTTCCAGCAGAAGATGGAAGAGTGAGTTTTCATAAATGTAAATAGGAACTCACCACGTTTGGGATGGGATTGACTTGCCAGCTGTCCATCAGCACTCAGCTGGAAGCAGGGGGGGGGTCCTGGGAGCAGCCCCCACATCCTGCCCCCTTTCCCCCATCCCTCTTCCCTGTCCCCAGCTGGGCACGGCCCTGTAATGCTCTGTGAGAAACAATTCCCACAGCTGGAATGAAAGAGGCTCTCTCTGTCTGAGGCAGCAGCAGCTCCTGCTCATCACATCTCACCCGAAGTTTGAATTTCTCATGGGCAGGACAGTCCCACTGCTCTTTCTGTGAATATTCTGGTGAATATTTCCCTGAAAGCAATCCACTGAAAATAAAAAAAAAAATAAAAATAGTAAAAAATAAAACCACCAACTGAGCAAAACAAGGCGAGCAGAGAGAGAAGAGCTGAACAGCACTGCTGCAATGCACTCTGCTGGAAGGAGAGGAGAAATCCTGGAGCAACTCCCCCTGGTCCAAGCCACAGGCAGCCCCTGAGCCCTGCTGGCTGGAGCTGAGCCCTTCCATCCTTTCAGCTCCAAGTGCTGCCTTCTTAAAGCATTCCCCTAAAACCTGAGGCAGAACACACCTTAACCAACAGAGAGGGGCAGGAGCTGATCAAACATCTCTCAAGTGATAAAAACCAGAAAAGAGGTGCAAAAGAACAAAAAAGCTCCATCCCCTCTATATTTCAGTGTCCTCCTCCCTGCAGGAGCCTTTAAAAGCCTTGTGCCATTTCTTCCCAGCAGGACCAGGGACAGCTCTGGGAGCTCAAACCCGGTGCTGGGGATTCATTCCCAGCTTTCAGCAGCTCTCTGGAATTTGGGGAGCAACTCCAACTTCCCAGCAGTGCCTCCCAGGAAATTCCACCCCCCAGAAGTTCCCAGCAGCAAAGTCAGGATTTTCTCCTGGCTTGCACAGAGTATAACCTCTGTGTGTCTTTGCAGGAGGAAAGTGGGACAGAGTCACCATCCCGGAATTGCTGCTGGAAATGGGGATGATGAGCATGACCAAAGCACTGGAACAGCCATTAATAAATAATAGTGATGATAATGGGGGAATAATAACTTATTAACAGCCAGGGATAAAGAAAATTTCCATGCTCTAGGGTGCTACTCAATATGAGGAGCCACTCCAGACACCAGCTCATTAACAAATTGTCTCAGTGGCTCCCTGGAATGATTTGGAGGACGTGTTTTGGGTTGGAAAATGCTGCACTCCGGGTGATGACAATCACAAACCTCGCTCGTGTCTCTCCAGGAGAAACGAGCAAGTTTCCAATAAAAGAGAAAAAAGCATTCAGGGGCTATCACATCACTAAATGAACCCAATACAGGTGGTTTTTGGAGGGGCTCCCCACTGCACACAGCAATGGCACAACACCCTTCCAACACCTGAATAAACCATAAATAAGCTGTAACATGGGAATAAATGCAAGAAGTGTCTCAAAAACTCCCCTGCTCTATTTCTTGAATAAATTGTTTTCTGAGCATTATGGCTAATAATTAGTTTACCAAATTTTGGAATTTTCAATCTGCCCATAAAAAAAAAATACATTTCTACCTGATGTATCCATACTATTTATATTACTTTGACACTCACTCACTATAAAAATCAACCCTTTTGGTGACTGGCCATGCTTCTTTACTGCTTAATAAATAGCATTTATATTTGTCACTATTTTTCTTCTAAATATTAAATCACAGACTGATTTTGTTAAATACACAGTGTGATGAAAAATTATACACAATACTTAATCATATCAAAATAAATTCAAGCTAGCACTGACATCTCCACGAGATAGAAGCATTCTTTTATTTTTATTTTCCAGTTCGTTTGAGCTCTATTTATGTCTGTGGAGTAAATACCAGTAAAATTAGGCACTATTTATAATTTCAAATTATAGCTGTGCATATACAGCAGGATAATATTTGTGTTCCCAACAGCTGCTGGGAAGGAGGGGAGAACTGTAAGGATGAGGTTTGCTTTGCCCTTATTTCCATGTAAAACAACCCCATAACCCCAGATCCTAAGGGATGTGACATTCTGGAGGAAGAAAAACCAAATTATTCTAAAATCTCCACTTATCCAGACTCCCAAATAGGAACCTTTTCTTCACACGCTGGTTCAAGGTGCTTTGAACCCATGGCTGGAGTTACTTCCAATTGGAAATGAGCTTTAGGAAGGGTTTTCAGGCAAGCTTTTCCCAAAGTAATCCTCTCTGGGCACTCAAAAAGATTGAAGGAACTAATATGGCTCTCCCCTCTGGAGCTCCAAATGTGTATCTATTAACAGGACAATAAATCATCAAAGTCTGGCACAGCCAGAGACAATGGAATGAGTTGGAAAGCAAGGATTAAATAAAGTTTAATAAAAAAAGTATTATGAAGCAGAGATAAATGGGAAGCAATACTTATTGTGTAATTCTACCATATTTCTTTGACATGAAATATCCCAAAATGTCCAAGTTACTCCCAATATGATCTGGTTTTCAGCTCAGAAAGCATTTCAGGGAGAGCCAGAGCCTTACTGGGGATCCCAATAAATGCTGGTTATTAAATAACTGGGAAGGGAGAGCTCATCCCTCAGCTTGTCTGGCTTCAGCAGCCTTTGGAGAAATTGCATTTCCAGCACTGGAGAGAAGAGCAGGGGATGGATTCTCTGGGAATGAAGCAGCCAGGGAAGGGGAGTCAGGGGAGGGTCACTCACAGGAGACCTTCAGGTCAGCATCTCTCCAGGGCTGCTCCTCAGCTCCTCCCCAGGGAAAGCAGGAGGATCTGCTTCAGGCATTAAACCTGGAATTCCACATCCTCACTTCTCCATCATCTCCAGTCTAGAGAGGGAAAACACAATCTATTAAACACAATGCATTAAAATTCAAACACAAATGAATATTTTGGGTGTTTCTTGTTCAGATCAAATGTCTTTCCTAATGCAAATTATTTCAAGTACTGCCAGGAGGTCCCATACACTGAGTTCCCACTGGAAACCCAGCAGCTCTTAATTTAGAGAAGATAAACATGAATCTCACAGGGGGAGTCCATAAAACTGCTGGTGTCACCTCCCAGTTCACAGCTCCATCATGCTGGAAAAGCAATGGGAATGGTCTGGGTTTGTTCCCTGCACAAGGAACGGGCAGGAGCAGAATTGAGAAGCACAATCTTTTGAGGAGTGTTTATTTGGGATGGATGGCTTGTGTTTAAAGCTTAATAGAGCTCAGGCAATTTCACCTCGCTGCCCATCCAGATGAGGAAGAGCTCATAAATGGGTGAACTCTGAGACAAAACGAGACCTTTTCCTCCATCCAGGGAGATTGCTGCACGTCGAGTGCAGGAGCCAGGGACATTTCCTGCCTGTAAGGAGCTATTCCCAGAGATCACCGCCGCATTCCGGAGAAAAATGCCTCCAATTCCCACGGCCAGAATGCACCAAGTGATCGTGCCAGCTCAGATCCTTCTTTGTTAAACATTCCATTGCTCTTGACGGTGGCAGAGCAGCAAGAGCCGGGCCTGCTGCTCACCAGAACTGTGAGCACCTGGACTGAGGCACAGGGGAGAGTTCACTTGGGAATGAGACAGGTGAGAGCAGCACTAACACAGTGTGTGCCCTGCCCTGATCCCAGACGCAAGAGGAGCCCATTCCCATCCCACACTGCCTCATTACCTCTCCATGAGCACCTGGACTGAGGCACAGCAGAGATTTCCCTGGGGAATGAGACAGGTGAGAGCAGCACTAACACAGTGTGTGCCCTGCCCTGATCCCAGACGCAAGAGGAGCCCATTCCCATCCCACACTGCCTCATTACCTCTCCATGAGCACCTGGACTGAGGCACAGCAGAGATTTCCCTGGGGAATGAGACAGGTGAGAGCAGCACTAACACAGTGTGTGCCCTGCCCTGATCCCAGACGCAAGAGGAGCCCATTCCCATCCCACACTGCCTCATTACCTCTCCATGAGCACCTGGACTGAGGCACAGCAGAGATTTCCCTGGGGAATGAGACAGGTGAGAGCAGCACTAACACAGTGTGTGCCCTGCCCTGATCCCA
>JANRMJ010000020.1:1040481-1051306 GCA_025584955.1 Alethe diademata
TCTCCTTCGTGTTTTTAGTCCTGACTCTGAGTGAAGACAGAAGAAAATGAAGACAATCCACTAATTAAGTGGTGCAGTTACCACTTACAACCCATGATTTTACCTCCATCACTCAAATTTGGAAGCCTTCTCCAAGGCCCCAGGTCAAAAGCAGTGTTCTCCAAGGGTTCAGTGGCAGAAAACACAGAGAACTGAAATCTTCCAGGTTTCTGGGATCCAACACCTGCCTTCCCCTGGGTCTGTTTCTTTTCACACCCACCCCAATATCTCAAGCAGGTTGCAAACCCAGACTCCAGATTCCCTACAGGAAGAAGGACAACTACAATACTTCCAAGATTTCTGACCATCTAAACAAACAAATGCTCTTCCAACAATAAAGCAGCAGTTCCCTAAAGGAGAACTTTCTAAATGAATTATACAACTAATGAGGCTGAAGAACATCCACACCCAGGGTAAATGTGGTGGCTGCAGAGAGCAGTGCCCAGCACACTTTGCATTTCTGGCAGGGTTAAAGGGAACAGAACCTATTCAAATCTTGCTTTGCTGCTACAAGGACAAAGCACAGGTGCTGCCATGGGCTGTTAGACACAAATAAAATACATTAAGTGGTGAAAAGAACCCCATTGAGCAATTCCCTACCAATTTTTTTTTTTTTTTTTGGCAAAAGATATTGTGAGAACAAAGTTCGGTAAGAAAGTTCTTTGCAGCTAATGCAGAAAACCAATCAAGTACTAAGATTGCACCCAGAAGCCACAGAGGGCCCCTGATGGCTGCACTCACAAATTGCTCCAGTTAACAAAACCCTTCACACATCCCAAATTCCTTCATTCCTGTCCCGGGTACCACAAAAGGAATCACAGACATTGCTCAGCTGCAGCTCCAAATTATTCCACAGCCAGATGTGCTAAGATCCCCCAGACTGAGCAGCTTCATTTTTAATTCACAAAATCTCCTTCTGCACCTGGCTTTTCTATTCTGCTCCTACAAGAACTTCAGGCTGCAGTTTCTGCCAGCTTCCTCTGCCAAGTGCTGCTGGTGCAGCTCCCTTCCAGCAGATGACATCACGCAGGGAAATTTCACTCATCATCTCTCCTTAGAGCTCAATGTGCTGCCAATTTGTGAAATATTTCACCTGACCCGTCAAATCAACTGAACATTTCCATGTCCTTTCTTTCCTTAGCATGATAACCGATTCAAAGCCATTTATTCCACTTCATTAAAATCAAAAGTTGAGCTGAAAAACAATAGGTGGGGCTTGCATTGGATCAAGCTACATGCCATCAATGCAGCAGGAAAACAACAGCAAAAATCAGAATATTGTTTATCTCGAAGTGATCATCACTTTCGTAGGGATTTGTTTTTTGCATCGATTTTTTTGCTGGTTTATACTGGGTTTTAAATGCCCATATCAGCAGCCCAGGGCAATGCCAGCAGTGCCCCCAAGCAGGGAAAGGGAACATCCCATCCCTTCCCTCCCCATGGAGCATCTCCAGGGTCCCCAGCTGGGAATGGACAAAAAGGCTCAAATTTAGCCCACCCTAAAAACAACCAGCACTGCACAACCTCAGTCAGCCATGGGACCCGATTCAGCCACTCGAGGCCAAAAGCACAAAGTTTTCTTCCCAAAAATTCCAACTTTCCCCAAGGAAAAAAAGTGATAAAATAATGATTTCAAAATAACTCAACAGACTCATCCAGCTGCTAAATACAGCTCCTAAGTTAAGGAGTGTGAAGGTGAAAGGAATTAAGAGAATCTACTTTTACTGGCACAAGAAAAACTTTGCCCTCAACCAAAGGGCAACAGCTGGGTGTAGTCCAGGTTTTTAAACACATTTATAAAAAGTTTTCATTTAGGAGACATGTATTTTCAGCCCAAATTCCCACCTAATAAGTTTTTATCAAGTTATTAAAATGCCATCAAGAAAGGAGAAAGTTTTAGGACTTCTTTCCCTTTTCCCTAGAGGGTGACCTACACCACAGAGCTGCCTGCAGGGAGGCAGAGCAGGCAAACCTCAGGCTATAAAAATGGATTTAGACGGTACAGTAATTAAATACTGTTGTTCAGTCTGGGTTAAATAAATTCACCCCTGGCACTTCGGTCGGCTGACACAACCTAAGGCCTAAAAAATTACCTTTGGAAGGAGCTGGACGAGGTCCTTGGCTGGAAGGAAGGAGCAAACAAAATCCCAGCTCAGAAAAAAATAACGGCAGGAGGAAATTGGGAGCTTTAAATCGGTTCTGCCTCAGCCCTGGGCAGGAGCACCCCATGAGCAGCACCTGGGAGTGCTCGGGATGTCCCACGGGATCTGCCAGAGGCCAGGCAGGAATTTTCCCCCATTTCCAGCTCCTTCAGAGGCTTCTGTTAAACTGCCTTCACCTCACCCTCATTAGCATTGATGACACATTAATTAGCAAGCCCTGCTTGACCAGAGTCCTCCAGAGCAGGGAGTTCCAGGGCAGGGAATTTTCAGGGAATTTTCTCCCCACAGCAGGGAGATCTGGGGAGTTTTGTGCAGGGCTGTCCTGGCATCACAGCCAGCCCTGGCTCACCTGCTCAGCAGCAATGAATTCCCCACATGCTCTGGGAAATTTGACATTTTAACAAGTGCGTGCTGCTTGCAGAATATTCTCCGAAGCTGAGCTGAGCCCTGCAGGACTCGGTGTTCCTGCTCTCAGAGCAGCAAGCTCAGAGGGCAATCTTTGAAATGGGTAATTCTCAAAATTGCTGTAATTGCTGGGATTTTACAGTGAGAGGTGTGTGAGTTCAGCAGCTTCCCATGCAGTGCATTCCTGCTTGGAAAATGCCACCTTCCCTTGGAGATAACATGAGCTTTCAGCAACCCAAGCCAGTGGCGGAGCTTGTTGGATTTGTCATTTACTCCTTTGACAAAGAGATGAAATAATTCAAATGAAATAAAGATGAAAATTAAACTGAAAACCTCTATGCAAACCCCACCTTTTTGGAGGTGTGGAATTCCACTTGCCCCGGAGCAAAATGTTCTGTTTCAGCTGCCTGGAAGTGAAATAAGTGCCACAAGTGGGTAAAGATTTTCTGTGGTCAGGTGATAGAGATTTATTTCCTTTAAAGTGGAAGCTCAGAACTCCTTACATGATTCCTCTGGGAAGGGTAAAGTCAGAGAGACCTCAGATATTAGTAAATTACTCTGCAGTGGTTAAGATTTAACAAATGTGATTATGTGTCAGTTAAAGAAGAGGCCACCATTATAATAAAAACTGTACAGCATGCACACATCACAAAGGTTTTTATTCAATTTTATTGGAAATTACAGTCACACCTTTCAAACATTGAAATGACAGATTTCTCTGCCAGCACTGTCTTAGAGACTGTTCAGAAACCTCTGCTGTTGTTCATCAACTTGTGCAACATAATTGGCACTATAATTTTATACCTGTCAGAAATGCAATGTGCAGCATTGACTAATTGCTATTTTGTGTGCTCAGAAAGGTATAAAATCAATGGAACCACAGTGGGAATCCACAAATCCTTTTGTGAAGCTGCAGAACACTAAACATAATTATGTTTACTACCCCCAGTCTTTGGGGCACCACATTTGCTTCTATCACACATAATCTAATACCAACTTGGAGAGCAATCTTGTAAAGCACTTAAACCACCCTCCCACTGGTGACAGGCCTCAAAACCTGTCAGATTCCCCTGAGTTTATGGTTTCCATGACTGTGGAAATAATAGAAGCTCTCTGAATCCCCAGTGATTCACTTTTTGTAACTTTGCCTAAATCAATGAACACCAAAAATCTGTAAAGCTTTTTAGGTTTTGAATGTGTGTGTGGCAAGGCCTGTGAGATGCAAAAATCCTGCAAAACGCTCCCTATTTCTTGTGCCTCATATTGGAGAGCTTCACCCATTGCCTGTGCATGAAATAATGTTATTTTCTTCTTGCTGTGCCCCCTGCTCCTACTGAAACAAACAACAAAACTTCTCCTCCAAAAGCCTTTCCCATGAATGCTGTTTTTATCAGACCCTGGAAAGGACTTAATGAAGCTGGAAGTGCTGCCATCAAATTTCATGTGTGTGCATTTCAGAAAACAATGCCTCTGTCCTGGTTTTACAGCATGTTTGGGCAGAGTTCTCTTCTGTGCAAACAACCTTCCAGTCCTACCAACAGGGGTTTATTGGCAGCTGCAGTGGATCCTTGCAGATGCAATAAAGGCAGAGAAAAGAACAGTTACGACCGAAATAAAAGGGGTTTAGCAACAGGTAACTGCAGAGGAAGGTTGTGCCAGCACCAATTTCCTCAGCTTGCAATGATAGATGTGCAATGAAACAAACAGGCAGAGGCTCTAATGAGCTGATGGCCGAGGAGAAGAAATGTTATGTACAGTTTTAAATAAGTTTATTGAGTTTTAAATACAGTTGTTGGTCCCTGCACAGGTTTCTGTAACATCTCACAGGTCCTGCAGGAGTTTGGGTTGAAGGCTCACCCTCCAAACCCCACCAAGATCACCAGTCCATGTCCCCAAATCCACATCCACATGCCTTTTAAATCCCTCCAGGGATGGGAACTTGGGTGCAAGGGTTCAAAAACATAGAGGCCAAATAACAGAAAATAAAATTACTTTTGCCCAGACCCCATCAGCTGTGGCCCCACGTTTTAGCAGACACCAGCTCTTCCAGCAGGAAACCACTCCTTCTGATAAACCCACTGTGATCTCCTCTCTTTGCTGTCTTCATACATCCAATTAATCCATAACATGACAGAGGCAGCATGAGGACAGACTTAAGGCTTAGCTTTAATCAGCATTAATGCAGTTAGGCTGGGTTTGGCACAGCAGCCCCCTTCTAATTCTTCTCTTCCCAGATTACAGCCCTGGAAATTAATGATCTGTCACTGGACTTGCCTGGGTTCTAATGAAGTAGTTAGTCAAGTACAAGTAAAGTCAGGTGGAAGAAGCTGCCTCTTCCCGTTTGCAATAATGCCTTTCCCCCTCTTTGACTAACAAATTAAATTAGTTGAGAGGAAAAATTTAATTACTCTCATGCACCATCTTCATATTTGTGATCAAAGAAGTGCCTCTCTGTGAGCTTTGTAGTCCTCTGCTCTGCTGAAATGGGAGAGAAGGAGAAAGTTGGCTGGATAGATTTAGAATTATTGTTTTCTCCAGGACAAAAAGAAAAAAAAAATTCTGAAGGAAAAGGTTTTATTTCTTCCACTTAAATAAAAAGTTTCTTTAGCAGTGTGGGAGCAGCACTGCTGTCATGTCTCAATGAGAGGAACATAATTATATCTGTCTAATGTACTGTCCCCAAGCCAAACAGGGACAAACTCCTTCCACCTCCTGCTTCTAAAATTAGATTGCTGTTTGATGACAGAAATACAAATGTTCTAAACCTCCCACCAGCCCTGATGCCCTCACACATAACTCTGGAGTGCAGGTGGCTGCATTTGTCTGCACACCCACCCTGTGTGCCAAGGCAGTGCAGTTCTCCTCAGCAGAGCCAGAATAAAAGATCAAAAATCCCCCAGAACTGAGGATGTGCTGAGGCCTGAGCACATTTCCAGAGTGTTTCTCACTCTCCAGAGCCCCAGGAGCAGAGTGCAGCAGGCAGGAGCTGCAGCTGAGGCAGGGGAGGACAGAGGTAAATGCAGACTCTCAGCATCTCCTTAGAGCCAGCAGCAAAAATTACAGAGAGCAATTCTAAATGAGCTTCCATTCCTCCAGTTCCTGGGGGAAACAAACAGTCCAAATCCATCTGTTTTCTAAAAACACCTCTCCCACCTTAAACAAACAGCAGTTAATCCCAGCAGCACAACAAACACTCGCTGTTTACACAGCGGCAGAAGCGAGGCAGTGGGGAAAAATGGAATTTGTAATGTTCTGCTCTATCTCCAGCAGCAAGAGCACAGCAGTGCATTTTTCAAAACTGCTTCTTTGTGAATATGCATGAAACACATGTAGTGGTGTGGAACAGGCTCTTCTTTCAATGGGCAACTCATTTTTCATGCACAAAAGGAAAAAAAAGAGCATTCTTCTTCTTTTTTTCTTTTTTTTTTTTTTTTTGAGTAGCCACACAGCCTGCTGCTTGTCTTTTAAATTCAGGCAGAGCACGGTGCCTAATAGGAAACTCTGAAATCCCAAAATTCTGATTTGGAATTAGGAAAGTTCACTGAATTCCAGAGTGGGTCAGGTTGGAAGGGAGCACAGGGGGTGACCTGGCCCAAACCCTGTGCTCATGGCAGGGATTGTGAGCAGTGGTTCTGGAACATTCCCAGTGAGAGGCTCCCCAGCTGCCCTGGGCAGCCTGCTCAGGGCTCAGGGAACTTCTGCCTCCTGTCCAGCTGGAAATTCATCCATCACCTCTTGTCCATGGCTTGGCTCCCACAGAGCCACGCGGGAGCCCAAGGAGTAATCCAGATCTGAGAGTTAATAACAGAAAATGCTCAGCTGCAGGAGTGTGGCTGCACTTTCCTCCCAGAACCTTCATCTTCAGTTCTCACTCCAGTCCCTGTGGAGCAGGCTCACTCCTGAGGAATGGGAGCCAAAGCAAAGCACTGGGAGAGAGAAACCAGCTCCAGGCACCCTCCCAAACCCTGGGGGTGCTCAGAGCTCACAGGTTAGGTGATGGTGATGCCTTGGGCTTTAGCTTTTCTATTTTTCAGAGTCTCTGCTGCTTGGTGTGTAACTCTGAAACTTCGTATTAGGTGTTGGTGAGTTCTCTTCACAGGGGAGTTGGACAAAACAATTCCCATTCCTACATGGGAGTGCACAGCCCTGATTTCCAGCTGGAGGTGGAGTAATGAGGGCAATGAATGGTGGCTTTCCAGAAATCCTCTCAGAAACTCTGGGAAATTCCTTCCTGGGAACAATTTAACATTGTGATTTGTCTCATGAGGAGATATTCATGATTTTGGACCCCATTTCATTTAACCAGTAACCACTGAGAGATGACAAAACCCTCCTAGATCACAGAGTCCCAGAATGGTTTGGGTTGGAAGGGACCTTCAAGACATCTCATCCCAGACCCCTGCCATGCAGAAATAAAAAAAAAACCCTGCAGAAATGAAACCAGCCCTTAAGGATCTTGCAGGACCTCCCAAAAACCAGTTCATCAGCAGGAAAACTAAACTCTAAAGCACTAAATTACAACCATTAGCCAAGCAAATAGAAATTTTTCAACTGGGTGTTTTGACATTGTTATTTAAACTTAATTATTCACTTGTTAAGGAAGATGTTCCATCACTTTGGATTTTGTAGGGAATAAATATTCCATGGTGGCTTCTGTTCCTCGGCTGGGGAAGTGACATGTGACAGTTGTAGGGATTAATTTGTGCTGTGTGGCACCGCTGCTGGCTGCTCCTCAGGGAGAGGGATGTGGGGGGAAAACATCCTGAGACATTCCAGTAAATTAATTAACAACAGAACGCTCAAATCTAATTAAGAAACCATCAGCTCGTTTGTACTGCGTCTTGCACCGAGTGTATGAAGAGATCTGCAGTGAGTGGAGCCTGCAGGGGCACACCTGGAGTGCCCTCACTTTTTGGGGGGGTCCAAAATGCCTCCTCTCAGGCCCTGCTGCTCCAGACTCAGGGAAATTTGGTGCAGGAAAAATAAACTTAATTCTTGCTGAGCTGGGGGGATAATTTCCAGGCTGAGGTGACAATAAAGCCATTTGCAGAGCACAGCCAAGCTTTTGGGGAGTTTTACAGCAGAAGTTCTGCTTTACAGCAGAATCAGGAGCAGGAGGGAGGTTCAGGGACACACATTCCAAGCAAGCACTGCAGGGATCCAAGGGAACAGGCTCCTGCTTCACCCAGGCTCAGCAAATCCACAAAAGCCACAGACAAGCCTTTCCTCCCAGAGCTGCTCTGCATCCCTCCTCAGCCCTGGCATTCCCATCCCACATTCCATTCACTCTCCCTGCATTATCCCTCTCCCTCTGCTAAACACAGACACATTGTTGAGAATGGGCATTAAATTTCCAAAAGTGCCTCTTTGCTATCAAAAATCTCTGCCTTAGCACCACAGACAACACTTTGAAAAATCCTCCTCGGTAAATCTTGAATCTCATCAGAGCAGCCAGAAGTATTTACTGCCTCTGTTGGCAGCACTCAGTCCCTCAAACCTCCCAAGTCTTTCCAGCCTCATTCCCTGCTTTCCAAGCCTCGTAATTCCTGGTGTTCTCATCCTCTCTGCCTGTTCCCAGGGCTGGGGGTTTGCTTTGGAGCATCATTGCTCAGCTTTGCAGGGTTGGTGCCTGGCAGGAGATTCACTGCTGCTTGGTGCATGAGGCTTCTGGCATGGAATCCTGGAATTCCAGAATTATTTGGGGTGGAATGGACCTTAAATTTCATCTCATCCCACCCCTGCCCTGGCAGGGACACCTCCCACTGTCCCAGGTGCTCCAGCCCCAATGTCCAGCCTGGCCTTGGGCACTGCCAGGGATCCAGGGGCAGCCACAGCTGCTCTGGGAACCTGTGCCAGGGCCTGAGGTCATCCATGGATCTGAGTAAAGCTCCAAGGGAAATATTATCCAAGGAACTTTCTTCTGCAAGGGACAGAGAGGTTGATTTATACCCTTAAACAGCAATAACTGTGACGTGTAAGGCAGCCTTGAGGACATATTCCAGTCACCAGCTTCTTTCCAGCAAATAAACCGACAAAATGCTGCTGAATTATGTCCAGATGAGTGCAGGTTCCATGGAAATGCACAAAAGAAGCATCAAATTCAAAGCACATTGGGACTGGACACGACCTTCAGCCGTGCCTGTGCTGGCAGCACCTGAGCAGGACACACAAACGGGCAGCTCGTACTCAAGAAGGGCTAAACTGTGGATGTCAGTCCAGGGAAATTCCCAAAATACCAATTCCCACCTGCACACCCCTGCTGGGAATGGATGAAGGTGCCTGAGGCACTCTTGGCACCCCACTTCAACTCCCTGACCTCAGTGGGAACTGCAGGAACGGATCCACACCTGAACCACAGCAATCAAGGAAATGAAATTTAAAAGTTGCTTTTTCACCATCAGAAGCCACGGTTAGTTAGGAACTGTTCTTTTCACTTCAACAAGAATTACATGGCTTTTAATTGAAATATTCTTGCCTAAGTGGTCAAATGTTAATATTTTAGTGATCTTTACATATTTTCCTGCTTCCTCTGCGCTGTTTCAAATCCACATTAGCATCCATTGGGCCTCTTATTTTTCCTATTACTTCTCCTAAACACAAGTTACTCTGAAAGATCACCAGCAATTTGCATAAAATATAGAGCTGTTACTTTTCTTTTCTTAAAGGAAGCAGAATAATTGCAAGCTGCAACTACTGGAGCTGAAAATAACTCTCCAGACAGTTGCACATGCAGAATTAGATTAAAATGAGCTCGTTTTTTAAATGACCTGATAATTTGTGAGAGGAAAAAAAAAAAAAAAAAACAAAACCTATCAAAGTCTTTTCATCAGTAGAGAATGTTACAGCCCTTAAACCAAGGAGGAGGTGCCTCCCTGCATGCAAATGAGGCCAACATGACCTAGAGAGAAATTAAGAGAAGTAGAGTTTTGTAGACAATGCTGAAATAACCATCAGTCTCTTCTGGAAAACACAGCAGGGGCAGATGTGGGACATCCTGGAGCACTCAGGGAAGAAATTCCAAAAAAACCCGAGACAAAGTGTTGGAAGGATCAGTGCTTGAGGCTGAGAGCTGGGATCCACCTTTTGTTCCCTTTTCTCTGGCCTTGGGGACAGCAGAGCTGCTCGTTCCTGGCAGGAGCAGAACAAGGAAATGACAGAACCTGGAATGGTTTGGGCTGGAAGGACATTAAAGCTGATCCTGGGACACCTCCCACCACCAAAAACCCATCCAGCCTGGCCTGGGACACTGCCAGGGATGCAGGGGCAGCCACAGCTGCTCTGGGAATTCCAGCCCAGCCCCTCCTCACCCTCACAGGGGAACATTTTCAGATCAATGGTTTTCCTGGAGGGCAAATATGACCAACATTTGAATTTGTTGGCCAGCTTCATCTAACTTCATTTGTTAGCACTTCCTCCTTTCTGGGAGACAATTCAGAAACAGAGAATGAGAGAGTCTGTTAAACCCTCAGTTTCCAGGGATTACTGCAGGAATTGCCATCACAGCCAGGTACAGCTCCTTGCAACAATACATTCTGGCTGGTTTGAGGGTTAACCTCTACTATTGTCAATATTACTAAAACCCCCTCGAGTGGGCTTTGCAGGTTTATAAATACATCCAATTATCATGTTTTTGATGAGATTTCATTTAAATCCAGCAAAAAAAATTCCCAAGTGAATCATCTATTATTCATAACTGAAGATGAATTCAGCCTCCCTATCAAAACTTTTCCTCCTCCTCCTTTTTCAGACCCATTGCTTCGACATAAATTAAATCCTTCACTACATGCATCCCAGTCAGATTTCCTTTTAGAAAGCCATATTTTAGAGAAAGCAATTACATTTGGTCATTGATGTATCACCCAGGCTTTCAGAGCCCCCCAAAATAGAAGAGGGGGCTGAGATGTTTATCTGAACAAATGTTACACTTTGATAATAACTCAGAGGAGGAAACAGAAATCATCATCCCATGGAATGTCATCCACTCCAGAGGCAGCTGTGGGAGGTTTGGGGGTGGAATGGGGCTGGGCTGGAGATGCCACAGGTCACTGTTCCCCAGGATGGGAGCAATGGTGACAATTTCTGCCAGCAAATCTCACTGGAGATGCCACAGGTCACTGTTCCCCAGGATGGGAGCAATGGTGACAATTTCTGCCAGCAAATCTCACTGGAGATGCCACAGGTCACTGTTCCCCAGGATGGGAGCAATGGTGACAATTTCT
>JANRMJ010000020.1:1096589-1114785 GCA_025584955.1 Alethe diademata
CGGGGCCGGGCCACGGGCCCCGACCGGTACCGGGCCTTGCCCCCCAGCCGGTACCGGGCCCGGCCCCGCCCCTCAGCCGGTACTGGGCCCTGCCCCCCAGCCGGTACCGGGCCCGGCCCCGCCGTCACAACCGCCCCCGGAGCGCTCCGGGCTGCGGCACAGCGGCTGCAGAGCTGGGAAAGGCCCCGGGGGCGCCGGTGAGAGCGGCTGGAGAGTCGGAGTAATTCCTCCACGGAAAGGGACAGCAGCAGGAATTTCCCCATGGAAAGGGTGGTCAGGAATGTGAAGTGCCCAGGAAGGTTTGGATCCCCATCCCCGGAGGTGTCCGAGGAATTCCTGGATGTGGCGCTCAGAGCTCTGGGTGGGGACAAGGCGAGGATCGGGCACGGTTTGGACTCCGATCCTGGGTTTTTCCAGCCCCGGTGATGCTGGGGTCTGCGACACGCGGGAGCCGGAGCCCCTGCAGCCCCAGAACACGGCAGGGAACGAGCCCCGGCCGGGCAGCAGCCGCGTCCCCGGGAATTGCGGCGGGAGGAGCCAGGCCTCGCTCCCGGCCAGCATCGTGGAGATGGACACGGGGATTTGCAGCCCACAGCGCCACGAGGGACTGCACAGCAAGGAACGGAGCGTCAGGTGTGACCGCAGCCCTGCTGGGGCTCGGGGACAGCTGCGGTCCGAGAGCTGCAGAAATAGAAGGGCTGACAAATGCCAGGTGGGGATGTGAGAGTGAGCACACTCCAGCAATACTGGTAAAACCAAACCTCTTGAAGATAAGCAAAAGAAGAGAAAGAAACCACAGCTGGGGGAGGTAAAGAGGAAACCCAGCTCCGAGCTACTCCAGCAACCTCAACAGCATCCGAGTGTCTGGCTGTGAACAGGAACTTGTCACTGAACTGAGCTGCCCTTTCACCAAAGTGCCTGATTGTTACCAGGAAATGGGACACAATATGAAAAATGCCTACATGGGGAAAAAAAATAAAGGACTTATTATGCACAGACAGGACCAGACAATGATCTGTCTTCAGCCTGTAGTTCAGAAGTCGGATCTTTGTATTCCAATTACTGCAACAGAAACAGTAGAATGAATAAATCCAAACCAAGTACCACAACTCAGTGGTCCAGTCTGACTTTTGGATGCTGACTTTGGACAAAGTCCTCTAGCCTGATCAGTTCCCTTTCTCAGTCTGCAGAATTCATGGATCTTTTAAATGTTACTCAAACCAAGGAAATTCATTATTGATTCTAAAAAGAGGAAAATTCCTTCTTATTGCAAAGACTGCAGTATCCACAACCCAAGTTAACACAATTACACAAAAGCACCTTAACAGTTTACTTACTCTTTTGACTGTTGTGAGAATCAAGTTTAGCTTTAAATTTCACACACCACCACAACTTTTTCTTCCTCTATTCACGTATTTGTTCTGTTTGTTGAATAATGTGGAACTTCAGGAACTTCATCTCAAAGGATTTTTTCAGAGAGAAACACAAATGAGACCAACCAATGCTTCCAGTACCAGAACAAAAATGATCAGAAATGGGAATTTCACAGCCTGGCCTCTCAAAGTTGCCTGCACTGAGCACAAAGTTTACAGTCACTCTCCAGGTGAAGTTATGTAGTTAAAGACACCCAAATGTTTCCCACAATTAGGTAATGGGGGTTCTTAGACATTTCTAACAATAATAAAAGCAGCTGTCCTACTACAGATGAATATGCAAAAAAGTGGTTTTCAACAACACTTTATTGAAGCACTTCAAAATTATCACAATGATAGATGTTGCCTTTAACAGAATAAAACCTGTCATGTCATAATTAAAAGGCACTAATCCTGGCACAAAGGTCTACTTACCCACCTTCCACTGGGAGGGAAATAAAAACATCAAGTATTTCACTTCTCCTTTTAAAGAGTATGTGCAAAGCCCCTCTGAGTGCCATTTGTGTTTGCCATTGGAGTGACGGGTGAGAGAAAACCCCTCTGTTTCACCAGGACACACTGGAACAGCCAGCAGCTGCAGCCCTAAAGCAGCAGAGCCCTCTGAAGGGTCCTGGTCTGGTGACACAAGCTGTTCTGCACTCACATTTTGGGAACTAAAGCCCTGAAGCTCAGGCACTCGCACATGACTTCTCCTTGAACACGATTCACTGTCCGTGTCAGCTCAGAAACACAGCTAAACAGATCTCCTGCTGCCCAGCCCTTTTTGGGATGCACACTCCTCAGGGCCAGTGCAGGAGCAGGGCAGGGGAGCAGTGCTGGCATGCTGGGGGAGCACAAAGCAAACCAGGACGGGCCATTGCACAGCCAGGCAACGACAAAGGAAACCTCAGGCGAGTTAAAAGCTTGATAATCCTGCTAAGCCATGCCTCAGGTTATTACAGATCCCTGCACAACATTCCTAGATTCAACAGAGAGACTGTTTAAGGCATTTTCTTTGGCCTTTTCTTCTACCAGAAAGTGAAGATTATGCAGTTTGATATGTCAGCACCCAAAATCTTTCCAACCTGTTTCTATCACAATGCAAAGAGAAAACATAAATCACTGAGAAATTGGATTATGGGTTCCAGGGATCATGGAACAGCTTCACATTTGTACATCTCCCCTGTTGCCAAGTGTTGGGACAGAGCTGCTCTGTGCAGCTGCCCAGCCCCTCAGCTGGCCCTGGGTGATGGGAACTCCCCTGCTCTGTAAGGAACTTCAAGGAATCACCATCCCAACCTCCAGGTGTTCCCCACCACGAGTTCTCTCTGGCTCAGTGTCTGCCTTTTCACAAGAGCTGCTTTTCTTAGCATGCCAGCAGTCAAGTCCTGCATCAGAGGAGTTTCAGGGCTATGGCTATTGATGTCAAATGCAGTAATTTATGAAACTAAAATGCATCCCCAAAAGCAACTTTTGTGAAGAGAATGGGAAATTTAATCAGCCTCTTTTTACTGTCCAAGCTCACTATAGAGCCTGAGACAAGCAATCATGGTGAGCAATACATTTCTAGAACACAGCTACAAAATCCAAGTTCAGCAAACACCACTGCTAATGCCTGAACTCCACAGCTTTATTAGGCCAGAAAAGATTTAACCTTGGACACAAAGTGTCAGATGAGTATTGTTTTCAGTCCAAGGCTGAAAGGTGTGGAGAAGGAAACACTTCCTCCACTTCCCTTGTTTCAAAGGAAAGGCACCAGAAACAGACCAAGTGCAGCTCTGTGCACTGGAATCAAACAGCCACTCTGAGCTCTCCTTCCTGCCACAGGAGTAACCAAGAACAGTACCAGAACAGCTGTGAAACAGCATTTTGGGCAGTATTGCAAATGTACATTTTACAGCACACACATCATAGAGGGCTCTGTGTCTCTCCTTGCTATTTACACCTAGAAACAAAACTGGCACTGAAATACCACATCAAGCAAAGAGCTGTGGGCCAGTTCATACCACAGCTGATTTACTGAGTGATTGGTGCTGGTATCACACCAACCAGGCTTGCAAGGCTGAGTGCACTAACACTGTCTTCAGATTTCTGTCTAGAGACATTTTCCTTTGACTATGAACTGCAGGGAGTTTGTTCTGCATGCAGGAAACTCCCAAAGAAATATGCACAAGATCTCAAGCAGTTCACTAGTCCTTCCCACCAGCTGAGTTACACAGGAAGGATGCTCAAAGACCTGCACTCAGGACTAAACACTAACCTGACACAGCTCAGCAAGTCTGAAAGCTTACATGGAGACAAGCCTGAAACGACATCCAATTTCTTACCATTAATTGGAAGATGCTGATAGACAATCCTACAAATTAATCAGTGTCCTAGAGAAATTAATACAACAAAAACCTTTGGGAAGAACAATCAGCGAAACTTCGGATTAAAATCACGGCAAAGATTTTGTTCAAGACCTCAGTCAACAAAAGCCTCACTTTTCCACTGAGATTAAGAATCTTCCTGCTTTAATTGGCAATGAATGATCAGGCACTGCAAGATCTGACACTTGTGCTAGAAAAACAAAGGTTTTACTCTAGGCTTGACACAAGAACCATGCTTGCAGACACATGCATTTCTCTCCTGAAAACAGAGCTCCAGAAGGCAGCCCCTACTTCAGACCCTGCAGCTGATCAGTGCTTTTCACACACTGAAAAAAGCCCTGAAATCTGCTCAGACTGACTATTTGAGCTTGCTCAGGTAAGGCGACCAAGCCTCAGGCCTCAAAGATAGTTTTGTCAGCATTTCACTGGAATAGTTGAACCACAGAATATAAATCAGCTCAGGTATTTATCAATCCTTCTTCCCCCACTGTAATCTTTGGCAGAGCAGACAGACATCCCATTGTGTTTTTCCATGAGTTCAGCCACATCAAGTCAGGCAGTTAAGTGTCAATACAACCCTCAAAACATAAGTTTATTGAATAAAGCTGAAGAGCAGTAAACCAACATATGCATCCACCTAAATAAAAAAATTCACATATTTACAAAGTTCAGTAACTGTATAAGTTGTTCACATGCACAGAGTAATGCACAGGTTAACAATTGGTAGTGTTTGGATGCCAGAAACGCTGAAAGCAGTGAAGTAGATAAACACCAAACACATCAAGTTTAGCTATAGGCCAGTTAACTAAACAGTGACCTGGTCCCCCACAAAGATTCACACATTCTAGTTTAGTTTCCTTATTATAGGCACAAGCAAATTTGCTAAATAAAAGTAACTGTAGCAGTTCTGGTGAACTCAGGACTACAGTAGCAAGTTAATACACCCTCTCCTCTACAGCACCAGAGTATGGATTAATTGAAATCATGCTTCAGAGAACTGAAAGGGGACAAAAAGTTAAAATGCAACTTCAGACTGAAGGCAGGCAGCGTGTAGTGTCTGTGCAGCAGTGCCAGAGCTGGGGCACGACAGCAAGGCCATGGCAGTCTGCATGAACACGGGCTTGTCACAACTGAGGGGGACTGAGCTGCTCCCAGCCCGGGGCTCCCACGGGATGCAAACCACATGGAGGTGAGAATCACACACAGTGTGAGGCTACACAGGCAGCTGCACCATGGATCTGCACACACCAGGAGCTACACTGACACTGCTGGATGAACAAACCAGTCTGAGCAGGGCTGTCCCTTTAAATGTGCTGAAGTCACTGAGAAAGTAAAGCTACAGAAACGTTACAATCTTGGGTTTATACACACTTCCCTAAGCTGCAGGAGCTAGTCAAGAGACAGGATCGATTCATTGGCTCTCTTGTGCTTTGACACAGCAAAACATTTCATTGCATCTGACAGGCTTTGCACATGGTTACATGGAGAAAGCAGGCGGGTCTAGAGTTGTCACAACAGCCCAGGTATTCCATAGCACCAGGTGAAACTGTGCCCAGCCATTCCAGGAGCAGGAGAGACACTGACAATTACACACACATTGTGCTAAAGGTCAACAACTGCCTCGATACAAGAGCATCAGTAATTTGGGCGTCATGCAGCTGCTCAGAATGCATGTTCTGGTTTCAGAGAGAGACCACGAGTATCTGGAGATAGAAAAATGTATTTGAACACAGCCTGATGTTCCTAGCGATTTGTTTTCATGCTGGAATACTCCAATTTTTGAAAGTTTTGACAGAACAGTCCATTCCCATCCCCCACATAAATGTTAAACAGAAACAACAGAATGATTTTAAACAGATGACTTTCCTAATTCATCAAGAGAGTTTTCTTTTTCAAGTGACAGGATCTCAGCTGTAGAACAGTGATGCTGATCTATGCCTTGTGCTCCCCTCTGCAGTTTCCATTTCTCTGCTTACATACACACATCACATGCATTTGTGAGATCAGTCAGTATCCCACAATTCACGCTTAAATGTTTTCTAACTACTGTATGTGGCATCTTACAGAATCTTAATGCTGTCAAGCATCAGCATCTTCAAGCCACTAAACACTAGAAATAAAACACTTGCTGAAAATCATATAAAAACCTGGCCCTGAAAAACCAGAACAGAGTGTACCATCGTAGTTAACATGGTAGAGATATTTCTTTAAAAAGCCCCCCCCACAACCCTCCCACCACAGATGGTTGTAAAATAAATATTTGTGCTGACTTTATCATGACAACTCTAGTTGTTTTGTGACAGAATAGGAATACAAGTCTTCAGCAGTGCACATGAGAGATGAACCGTGAAAAGGCAGATTCTTGATACAGGATTTTTGGGTAGTATCTCATTATGGAGGGAAGTGGACAATTGAGATTATGGCCAACTGGTACTGGAGATTCCAGGAAGACTTCAGCTTCTTCTAGATTTTGAATGCTGAATAAGCCACTGAAGCGTGATATCTACAGGGAGAGAGAAGAGAAGTTCCACATTCAAGTGTCTATACTGGTGTAAGTGGCCAGGCTTTGGTATTCCAGTGTCCCAAACACAGGACAGGAATATCCAAGCCCTTCTGTAGAGGATGGCCCAGGACAGATGAACAGAATGATTTTTTAGGATGCTTGCTGTCTATGCTTTGATCTGTAACTGCCCAGCATCCTTTAGGTAATGATAAGAGTGGCACTGCCCCACACATCCTGGTTCCTGAGTTCTGTCCATCTCTAGGAAAAAGATATTCCTCCATCAGACACTTCACAATGGCTCCAATAATTCATTTTAGATCAGCACTGCTCTGTTCAGCCAGGCTGCAGCTCCTCCCCTGGTGAGAACAAAGCAGCTGAGCCCTGTGGTACAGGGCAGCATGCTCCTCCCTGCCTGGGAGAGGCCTCCTAGGGCAGGGAAAAGCCCTGGCTCCCCTCCAGCAGCTCCTTCCCCACAGCCTCAGTGATGCTCAGCTGGGCTGGGAGCCTCGTGTGCATCTCCACAGAAGGGAGTCTGTGCTTCCATCCATCATGTCTGAACCTTGAACTGGTGCTAAGGTGACAGGGGCTTCTTGGAAGCCACAACTGCTCCACTGACTATTCAGTTTTCCTAGAAAGAAACTTTTTTTCCTATAAAGCTATCCTGACATCCTTTAGAGCTTCTCCTGGGGGCATCAGCCTGAAGTTTCCTCATCAGCAAACTCCTGTTATCCTGGAAATGCACCAGTGTTAACCCATGGCAGCCATGGAAGACATCAGGAAAAGGATGGGAAGTGGTGTTAAATTCGATTTTCACTCAGCTGAGATGACTCAGTTCACTCACAAAGCTAATGGCAAACACCAGAGATGACACAGGATGTGGTTTCTGCTTTGAACTCCACAAGTTCTGAAGCATTTGATGTCTGTGTCAGAAAGAGGCACTGTTTGGCTGCAGGGAACAGGGACTGGCAGATGCCACAACACAAACTGCTCTGATAACACTCAAGGGAAGGTGACTATTTCGAGGGAATGACTTGAGGAAAAATTGCTGCAAGTACTTGGCATCCTCACCAAGTGAGGCAGAGGTGAGAGCACCTGACAGAAATATAAAATCATGTAGGCCAAGATAATGGACTAGTCAGCTCTTTCCTGCAAACTGACTGAAGAAAGGAGCAGATTTCACAGGGACTGACATTTTTTGGTAAATACAACCCCTAAAACTTTAACACCAGTCAGGTTTCCTCACTGCCATCAGGAGTTATTTATTTAACCACTGCACTCACACATTGGTCTGATTTGTTCCTGGTATCCTGAAGACAAGAGGTTTGTGTTTAAGAAGTTACAATCCCCCCAATCCACCCTCTGACAGTAATTCTCAGTGTTTTGGGTTAATAGTTACCTATATTATCTTTCTCTTTGCAAGAAATTGAGTAGCAGCAGATTTCTCTGTCCTGAATAGCAGCAAGGTTCCTAGGAAAGAAAGAACATTTCAGCACAGATTTCACTGACACAAGGACTCTTACTGACAATCTGAACTGCTCCTCTTCCCCTTCCCCACACAACTTGTTCTGCACAATATTCAGTTACCTGCTGTTGCTGGGTTTTCCACTCATAAATGCGAGCTTCCTGATCTAATAACAACCCTATGTACATTAATTTATTGAGTAAGAGAAATGTTTCTTAGCAAGGGTTAGACTTACATCTTTTCAATTAGCTGTTTCTCATCCAAAGCATTAGGAAGGTCTCTCTTATTTCCAAGCACTAGAACCTGAAATCCAGAGAAGGAAATGGTTGTGGCATAGCTTAAAAAAAAAAAAACAACCAAAACCAGAAAACCAACAAACTTCAAAGGATCTCATGAGCAGTCTACATCTGCCTATTAAATCTAATGGAATAAGATATTCACTGTTAAACCAGATCAAGAAAAAAGACTGACCTAGTCACAAGGAAAGAGGGGCTACAAATAAACTGTTCTGTGCAAAGACCAAGCAAGAGAATACATCAGCTGATAAATCTGAGAACATCTGCAGCACACTCATCTGAGATTCCCCAAACTTATTCTACACTTCTGTACACTGGGGTTAACCTGCAGTCAATAGCACAAACTCACACTGTGGAATCCTCTAAACTACTGTTTCAGTTGTATTTATGTTTTGGGAGCACTGAATGAAATAAGACCACTGAAGGTCAAAAATTGGTTTAAAGCACTGGGGGCAGGTATTGTTCATGCTTATACTGACCAGTAAGGTTGGGCCTTACAATTCAAAGTTCAAGGCAGACTTCAGAGGTGCTCAAGTGATGCACATTCCTCAGAGACATTTAATGGTGTTTAAGATGATGTTACTTACAGGGATTCCTTGTAACTGGGGCTTATCTAGAAGATTGTGCAGCTCATTTCGAGAGGCTTCTATTTTGTCACGATCTGCAGCATCTACCATGTAGCTTTAAAGAGAATTTCAGGTTAGGTCAGTGACACTGAGCTCCTGCAGAAACATCACTCTTTACACTGCCAGCTTTGAGCACATTCAACAAGGCTTTAAACAAAGCTAGGACTTCTGAGCAAAGAATTAAGATCTTTTTAAAAAAACTTCTCTAAGAGCAGAGTAGAAGGAAGATGCTTTGAGTTAAACAGCACTGCCACTCAGTTCAGACAGGGAGGAGTTAGTACTCCAGATCAGACACTGATAAAATAACCCATCCTGAGCCCTGAACTTAGGGGTGAAAAAGGTCAGTGTGGTTGCAGTGCAGGATCAGAAGCACAAGAGAACTACAGAGTGAGGCATGCAGCGTTAGGAAGGCTGCCAGAGAAGAGAAGCACATGTGAAGGAAGGACACTTACACAATAGCATTAACTCCTCTGCAATATCGCTCCCACATGCTCCGGAATCGGGGCTGCCCTCCTATATCCCAAATCTTAAGGCAAGGGGAGAAAGACAATTTAGCCATGCACTGTGTTTAAACATGTCAGGCAAAGATAAGACAAGAAATCACAACAGTTTTTCCTTTCTCCTTTAGCAGCTGCTTGATCTCTCCCAAGTTAAACCAGGAATAATCCCTTGCACAGCTGCTCAGAGCTCAGGGCCCAACAGCAGGAGGTGCAAACTGGAGCCCCTTGCACCAGAGGCAAGAACATCCTGTGTACCAAGGTTACACACTGAGGTACACGAGAAAATACAATGTATTCACTTAAAGCTTTGCTTTTGATGTAAACCTTCCCTTCAGCAAAGTGATGAGCAGGAAAGCAGCATCTCTGGCCCTCAAACACTCAGATCTAAGCCAGACAGCATTATCACAACAGTGCTTCAACAATCCATGAACCTGGGAATCACACACAGATTCTCATTTCAGAAACTCCATAAATAAACATAAATGTCTTCTTAAGCTACTCGACAGATTTAGCTGAGCCTCTTCAGTTTTCTATATTTGCCTCAAGGCTGGAAGCAAAACAGAGCAAACATGTAAATTTTAAACTAGAAACTAAAGAAGACAGACAACAATGGCAACATACCTTTATTGTAACATTACCCTTTGTAACTTTCCTCATGTTGAAGCCCACAGTAGGAATCATATCTTCACTGAACTGACCTGACTGGAAAAAAGAAAAAAGGAGAAAGTTACATTTAGTGCTTATCTGACACAACTGGTTTACATAGTAAAATATCCCAAGCTTTTTCTAACCGTTTGCCTTTCAGCTGAAGGTTTTTATGGCCAAGAAGTCAGGGATGTTAAATCCATGTGTACTGGAGGTTGTGTGAAGTCAGACAACTCATTTCTTACAAGCACTGAAATCATTTTTCAAGCCTTGAGGCATCCAGGGGAGCAAAGTCACCCGGGAAAGTGCTTTGCACAGCTGAACAGATGGACAGGGCAAGGGGAGGCAAAGAGCCATTCACTGCCTCTACAGAGCCAAGGCCTGCACGTGGCCATCTCCCAGTTACCTGGGAGCTAGAAATATCCAGAAGGGCTCCCTGTGATGCACGCTGCTCTCTGGCCAGCATTTGCAGCAATAAATCACTCTTGTGCAGGAAGCTCCAGCCCACAGGTATGGGGTGGCTCCCTGAGGAGTGTGAAAGGCTGCAAAGTGGAAGGACCTGCCGGGTCAGCTCCCTGCCAGGCCACCGTGCCCACCGTGCTCAGCAGGGGCAAGGGCAGCTCCAGAGAGTCTGATCCTGCCTCCAGCACACATTCACACACAACTGACAGCACTGCACTGGAGAGCTGCTCCAGTGGCAGATGTTCTACTGGCTGTAACACTTCCATCTGCAGCAGCTTGAGAGCCAAGTTCCCAACTAGCTCCTGCAGCCATAACAAGAGTTTTCAACACTACTACAGATTCCTCCAGTGGCTGTTTGGCAGAAGGTGAATCAGCCACAGTGGCCATTATGAAGCTCAATACATCCATTATGTGTAATAGAACCAGACAGTCAAGCACATTTGGAAAAATTAAGGTTGATCCCAAAGCATTCAGTTGTTTAATTAGGGTTTGGTATCACAGTAGCAAAGTCTGCATCTCTCCCCTGACACTGCCCAGAGAAGTTCCCTGGAGTTCAAAGCCTTTTGGCATCTCTGAAGCAGACACACCACCCCACAGTTAGGGCCTGACTGCCCACAGGCTGCAAGGAGCAACCAAGCCTGAGCAGGTGGCCATGAAGGACAGCAGCTCCTGGCTTGTATCAGGAGCAGTGTAGCCAGCAGGACCAGGGCTGCACAAGGAGCTTGGGTCAGAGCCTGCAGCACTGCTTCAGAAGCTGCTCTGCGCTTTCTAGCGTGGCAGGGTGGGTGCCCAGTGTGAATGCCAGCCCAGGAGCTGCCCATTCCTGCCCCAAATGCCAGCCCAGGAGCTGCCCATTGCAGCCAGAGCGAGCAGCACAGCTCAGAGCTGACGCTCAGCTCTGCTGCCATGGCTGGGGCAGCTCAGGTCAGCTCCTCAAACCAATCCTGCCTCTGAAGGGTCACTTGTCATGGTTTGCTCAAGCACCACGGCATTCCTGCCTCCACATTCCTGCCTCCACAGTCACACCCCACACCCACAGCTCCTATCCCAGCACTCCCAAGCACTCCCTGAGCCTCCATCTCTGTGCTGCTGAGCCTTACCCCAGCTGCTGCCAACTATTCCCACTCAGATCCTTCCAGATCCTTCTCTCCAGAGCTGTTCTTATCAATAGGAACACACATTCCAGGAACCTCCTGGTCTCATCACCTCCCTGCTGGGTTTATTTCCAGCAGACATGTGGGAAGCTGAGGTCTCCTTTGAGAACAAGGCCTAGCCACGGTGAGACTTCTCCCAGCAGCTTAAGGAGGATTTTGGTGCCTCTTCATCCCGGGCTGGGTGGTCTAGAAGAGACTCCCAGCAGGATATTTGCCTTGCTGGCCTTCCCCCTGATTCTTACCCACAAACAACCTTATCGTGATCCTCATCAAGCTCTAGGCTGTCCAAACACTCCCTGCCCATCCCTGTTTGGAGTTTACAGCCCTCCCTTGCAGCACTCACTGTGCCAGTCATCCCACTAATTGCAGCCTGTTCAGCACCAATTTCATGTTCTCCCACTGCTCTTTTAGGATAGATTCCTGCAGATTGGAGCAGCACTTCATTTGCCACATCTTTAATGTAATGTTGAAATTCCTGTGACCCACCACAGGGAAACTTTTACAGAATCTTCAGGAAAGCTGCTGCATCCCATTCCTTCCCAAGTGCTCTCTACCCACGCTGCACATCCCCAAACTTGTTCTGACTTGCTGAAAACCTCAAAACCTTAAAAGTGCAGTCACTTGGTTGAGTTTCAGCTGCCTGTTCTCTGCTTTGCAGAGGGACAATCCAGAGCTGACAGGAACATAGGGGTCAGCTCAGGTATTCATTTGAAAGACCCTCCCCTGATGTGAGTGTGGGTGTTCTCTGCTCACAGGCAGAGAACCCAAAGAAAGCTACTGGCAGTCACCTTCTCTTTTAAGACAGGTCAAAAATTGGTTAAAACGATTGTAAAGGATTTTAGCAGCAGACAGTGATCTCCATTGATGGAGTCTGCTACCACATTCAACTGTCTTGGCCCAGAAACAGTTCACTAAACTCAGAATTTAGAGGGCTTTTATTTACTACCTCCTCTGAGGAAAAAAGCCAGGAATTCAGCTTCAACTTAGAGTATTCATATGCAAAAGTTACTCAAAGAACAGAACAAAAGGAACATACTTTTACTAGCAGTCACTTCGTTTGAATCAGCCTTCCCTCCCAAAGCAGAGTGCTCGGTGCTATCACTGTGAGCTCACAATAAGATGCTTTCTCCTTCTAAAACACCAGCTTTAGACCAGGTTTGATATGCACAGCAGTATTTTCAATTCCCGATGGGAAAGCCCTTGGCTGTTGTCACACACAGCAGCACTGCTCAAGCACTCATCAAGGACAGCAGAGTAGCTGCTGACAAACCCAGCAGTGCCGCGTTGTCAGCCCCGTGCCCACCCCACCAGGCAGACCCTGAACTCCCTGCAGGGCTCCCGGAAGGACAGGAGCTGTCCCAGCAGGAATTCTGATGAAAGCCTCAGCCCCGAGGTCACACAGACCACACAGCACCAGCACAAGCCGAAGGTCACCAAACAAAGCTAACTTCAAGCAGTGTGGGAGATAAGGGACAGGGAGACTAAACAGAGCCAATTTCAGAGGCCTCATGCACAAAGAACCCACAGGACTAATCCTTCAGCCTCCTGGTTTAAGAGATGCTCCCTTCAAAGCTCCTGGAGACCCCAAACGTGAGATTTTAGTGCAGCATGAACTCACCCAGATTAGTACTTACATTAGATAAGGATCATTCAAAGCAGCAAAACTGCCTCCAGACTGAACTAAGGATCCATGGATCTGTTTGGGTTTAACTCACCCTGGATCAGTAGCAGCACTAAATCACAGACTGCAGCATTTCTGAACAAGCCAGCTACAGGTACAGTTCATTTCCCAGAGGAAAACTTAGGACAAGTGTTTAACTTGCCACCCCCTGGCATTCCAGAAGTGTACAAAGGATATGAGTTTAGTCTCTTCTATAATTTAATTAATATTACAACAACCTTATTAAACCTACCATTTCCAGCTGTCTTGAGTCAAAAAAACATAAGCCAAACAAAACCACAGTCAGGTTTCTTCATCTGCCTCTCCACAACCACAAGCTCCAGCCAGAAACTCAAATTCCAGGGAGTTATGGAATGGTAGAGTGGTTTCAATGGGGAGGAACCTCAAATACCACCCAGTTCCATTCCCCCACGGGCAGGGGCACCTTCCACTACACCAGATTGCTCCAAGCCCTGTCCAGCCTGGCCTTGGACAACTCTTAGCAAACTGTGAGCCCCCTAAACAGCTTGATTTCGATTCCACAGCCTGCACAAGGACATTCTTTGTACCATCAGAGAAGGTGAGGGCAGCCTTTAGTTTGCATCTCATAAA
Organism: Alethe diademata; assembly: GCA_025584955.1. Classification (NCBI taxonomy): domain Eukaryota; kingdom Metazoa; phylum Chordata; class Aves; order Passeriformes; family Muscicapidae; genus Alethe; species Alethe diademata. Next base: position 1,110,291 of record JANRMJ010000020.1, read on the forward strand.
GCTGACATGATTCACTACTGTTATAGGACCAATTTTTTCATACAGACTTTGTTATTACACAGCAAAGATTGCTTTATCTTTAATCATAACACTTTTCACCCACCTAGATGAGATCACAAACAAGCTTAACCAACTAGGAGCCAACAGCACTGGAGTATGGAATCCAGCCAGGACACTCCCAACCCACCTGAACCAGAGTATTACATTAAACTCTGCTGCTCATCCCTAAGCATTTCTTTCTTTTCGCACTAAGAAAAAATGCTGCATGTCTCCAAAACGTCTTCTGAAAAAAATTATTAAAAAGCAGTGCAATTTTAGCATTATATCAAACTACCCCTACACTAAGCCTCCTCTGCAACACGCATAGCCTCAACCAAGCAGTGCAGCATAAATGGACAAATCAACTTTCCATAGTCCAGCTTCCTTCTCTAGCAAATACTTCAGTGTTCCAGCTACTTGTGATCATGATCAGAAGCCTGAACTCCAGATTGGAAGCGTCAATCCCTGAAAGGCTTCCCAACAGCACTTCCAGGAATGATTCCTGCAGAAACCAGAACACTGGTATATGACAAAAAGAGGCATTTTTATTTCCCCAGCCCTGACTTTAACTGAATATTTAAAAGGACATGGACTGCTTAGCAAATATCTAGCATAAAGAAGGCATAGAATTCTATCTAGAAGCCAATCATGTAAGAGCTCAGAACACTGCATGTTTCTGATAGTCAAGAAAGTGTCTTTATGCAGATACCATTGCTTACAAAGTGCTCTACAGGAACTCAGGACCAAGATGGATTTCAGTCACCTGTTTCAGCCAACCTGGGTTACAGCAGTCAGGACCTCAAAAAAGGGTCTGAGTCACCTCCTAGGAGCTTTATTAGCTAATGAAGTGATGCAATGCATTTCAAGAGACTTCTGCCATTAAGAAACACCTCAAATTTTATCGCCCTTCTCCCTTAGCCACGGTCTGCATGAAGGGACAACACATGGGATTTATGACCTACCTGGGTGGTTCAAAAGGCATTAAAACAGCAGTGGAGCTCTTCAGAGCAGTATTTTTCTGCACTTCCCTGGTGTGGCTTCTTCAAGTCAAAGTTACTTCTAACAGTCATGAGAACAGAAGGAAGTTGCAGCTCCCAGCTGGCCAAACGAATGTTTTGTTGAGAGGCACTTCAGGAATTGCCTCTCTCTAGAAACCACAGACTCATTCCAACACTTGCCAGATATTCCAAAGGTAAAAAACCAACCACACTAATTCAGCCTCTGACACAAATCCTAAAAAGGGACCTTATTTACCCTGTCACCACTAACAGGTTGGGTTTAGCTCTTGAACCTGGTAACTGTATCAGAAAAGTCCAACTTCCTGTCTCTCCTCCAGATCTCTGCTTGCTGACTATCAGGCTAATGAGCTGTTCCAGTGCCAAACACCTGGATCAAGGACCAACCTACCAGGCATCAGGCAAAACTTCTGCAGGAAGCCCAGGACGTGCCACTGGTGCATGAGCCATGCTGTGGAGGCTGCAGGGCTGCCCCATGCTGCAGGCTCAGTTTACTGCAGTCGTGTTTCAGCTGTGTCACACAGCCAGAGCAGCCCCCCCAGCTCTCCTGCTCCCCCCAGCAGCACGGCCACGGCTCCCAGGGCTGGGGGAAGGCCAGCAATGGCCACAAGCACCACGAGGTCCTGCAGAGGCTGTAAATGGAGCAGGAGCCCACAGCTCCAGATGCTATCCTGGGATGACATGCAGTTTCTCTGAATAAGAGCCACAGGCCATCCACATTAGGGAAATTAGGAGCAGGAAGAAATGATATCCTCCCTTGTGAGCAAGTTTACTCACGCACATGGAAAACTTATGCTTAATATCTAATTAGAGACAGTGACTAATGCCAAGCCTTAGAAAAGCAGAAGCTGCATTAGCCGAATCCAGCTCTAACGAGGTCTCACTGCTCACGCTGTGCTCTAATCAAACTGATCACAGGAGGCTTGGGCTTGCAAGGGACATCCAAGACCAGCCAGTGCTACCCCCTGTCATGGCCACTATCCCAGGGTGCTCTGAGCCCTGTCCAAGCTGCCCTTGGACACTTCCAGAGATCCAGCAGGAGCCACAGCTTCTCTGGGACCCTCTGCCAGGGCCTCACCAGCCCCACAGGGGAGGATTTATCCCTAGTATCAAATCTAACCTCTCCATCTCTCAGGTCAAAGCCATTTCCTCTTGTCCTGTCTCTCCAGGCCTTTGTTTAGTCTGATTACAAATCAAGTGTTTGTTTACACAGGTCGGAAGGTAAGGTTGAAACCCCTTACCAATGCAGAAAAGGATTATTCTAGAACTGGACTGTCTGCCTCTCATGGCCTGTTCCCTTCAGCAGCAGCCAGGCCTTGTACCAAGCTTCCCTGTGTAATTGGTTGAGTTTTCCCTCTAGTTCCATGTGCCTGATTTGATGGGCCAGATTACATTATTGATTTATATTGGATTAAACTCACTGTTGCTGAGACTGGTAACAGCCCTTGGTTAGGGAGCACACAACCCTCCAAGCCACACCAAGCTCCTGGTGTGCACTCCAGCTTTTAGAGCTACCCTGCAGGACATCTTGCTGTGTCATTCCTTTCATTTCAGTTTTGAGGAATCCCAACAGCCTCATCCACCCAAACCATGAACTGGCCTGCAGAGAGCAGTTGTTCTTTTCCTGCACTCATTCCCAAATGCAGACTGAACTAAAGTCAGTCAAGGAAGCAAATAAGAAGTCAGCTCTGCATGCCGTGGACTGCACTTCTCTAAAAGTGATTTTGCACTGGTAACTGAAGCTTATGCTATTACTTTGTTTAAACCAATAATACAAATCTGAGCAAACCCCCTCTCTCTTTTTTTTTTTTTTGTTTTTTTTTGTGTAAAGACTCACCAGATTTCCTAATTAAAAACTTCAGAAATGTGACCTGATGCTTCCAAACTAAACCAGCTGAGGAGGCTGTGTCAGCACGCTCAACAGCTTCCTCCTTCCCCGGGGTTTTGCAAGGCTCTTTGAATGGCACTCACTCAGATAAATGCCTGGGTGTGATCCTAACATGTGGCTGAAACCTTGCAAGATTCAACCCCCGCAGAGGAGGCTGCAAACAGACTCCAGCTTTACTTAGGGAAACTTCTCCCACTGCAGACAACTTAGATGGACTCAGCTACAGATGATGGAGATGCAAATGTGCAGCTAGTACAGCTCTGACTGCTGCACAGACCTGCAGTGAGTTTCACAGGTAACTCCCCAGACTTCGCTGCTGCTACTACACAGAAGAGCAAAGTGGGTTTTTTGTTGTCAAGTGCCATCACCAAGAGGACTCCAGAGGATGAAAAGCCTGCAGAGAGCCCCCAGCTGCAGAAACACTCCAAGCATTATCAGCTCAGCAGCCACAGATCGAGGCTGTTCAACAATTTCAGAGCTCCATTTCTCCAAATACAAGCCCAGATGTATTGGCAGAGTGTGAAAGAAAAGGCTCCTGGCACTCCTGGGTTACTCCAGCAACTTTCAGCTAACAGCTAATCAGAGAAAAGTCACCTTTCATGAAGTAACTCATTTTCCATGATTATCAGGAAGCTCACTGAGTGCTCACACCTGAGCTACACAGTGGTTTGGTTATGTTTTGCCAGGGTGTTTGTCAGTGTGCAAGGATGATGCACAACTGCAAGAGAATGAAAGTGCTTTTCCCAGCCAGTAACTCATTCAACTGGCACTTAAATAAATACATTCTTACAAGTATTCCATGGTGTAAAGAACACAGCCTCAAAAACTAAAAGACAAGCTGAAGAGAGTGTGCTCACTCTAAAGCTGGAGACATCAGCTTTCTCATTCTAGGTGCACTGCCCTCAGGTCACTCATGCTCCCTGAAAAACCAAAAGCTACCCTGGCTGCCCATTCCAGGAGCTCCCAAATTGTCTCCTGGAATGTCTTCCATCACACACATCAGCAGAGCAGGACACTGATGAAGCTGAACACGCCATTTAGGCAAAGCCACTCTTTATCTCGTTCAACAATGGAAAAGGTTCGTGTAGGAGTATTCCCACACCCTCCTTTACCTGCTCCAGGCACATCACCAGCCCAGCAGGCCCCAGCGCAGCACTTTGCTGCTGATGGCCTTGTGCTTGTGAGCTGCACTTCTTAGGTAAGTTGTACCTTAAGAGAAAGGAGATTATTTGATAACGGTTTCAGCAATCGATAAGCAAATATTTGCGAGGAGAACCGTAAGTGGATGCTGACAGTTAAATGATTGAGGACTACGGAAAACCAGTCAAAGTGAGGCTGAAGAGACACAATGTTATCTGCACATCTGCTCACACGAGCCCCGACACCCTGACAGAAAGGCGCCTTCAGAGCCCGCGGTGGGATCAGCGGCTCCCATTAGCACACAGAGCTTTACGGCGGCACGGCAGCCCCCGGGCTCAGCCGTCCCACCCAGCGAGGGCTCCCCACGGCCCGGCCCGGCCCGGCCCGGCCCGGCCCGGCCCGGCCCGGCTCT
>JANRMJ010000020.1:1120555-1130846 GCA_025584955.1 Alethe diademata
CACCCAGCCCTCCCCTGCACACGGGCACCACAAACCTCCCCCCCTGGTTTTCGGAATAAATCCAGATCTGGGATGTTATCAGCAGCGAGCTGTTCACAAGAGATGGGCAGCAGCAAGGTCCATCCAGATGTGAGAGCAGCAGGAACATCTCTGGGGAGGTGTCCCCGGTGTTGTCAGAGCCATCACTGCTGCTCTCACCTCGTGGTGAAGGAGCATCCGACTTTGCTCCTGACAAACCCCAGGTGATGCCTTTGCCTCTGGTGGGGGGAGAAGCAGCACATCTGCAGGTACAGAGAGCCTCCCAGCCAGCTGAGCTGCACGGATTTACAGCAGCTCAACACACAACCTCAGCACCTGGTGAGAGCCCTGAACTGAGCAGGGGAACTGCATGTGTCAGAGCTGAAATCGGGAGCAGAAGGGAGCACCCAGCCCACCCTGCAGCCTCTCTTGCCTTGGATTCTGGGTGCTCTGCTTGTCTGTGCTGCCCTTTGTCATCTCCTCTGGAAGTCATGTTCCCTGTTGGAATTTCATGGAGCAGGGAGCTGGGTACCTCACACCATCATGTCAGAGCTGTGCTTCAAGGTTATTTCCTATCAAATGCTCCTCCTTCCAGCCATCCAGTTATCTCCTCTTTAGCTAAATCATCTGAAAACAGTCTGCAGCCATCCCAGTTCTTCCTGCTTTGTATGCATGAGCAGGAAGGGGAATTTAGGATTTTGCTGTAATGCCATACACAAAAGCCTGCTGGAGAGCATCACTTTGATTAGCTCTTATTGTACACCCAAGAAAACAGAAAAGAATAAGAATAAGGGAGAGCCCAGCATGTGGCTGCTCTGCCTTGCTGCTTCAAGGCTGCTCAGAAAATCTGCCTGGTTGCTCAGGGCCCTCATCAGGAGCATATTTGTGCATATCCCAAAAATGGCTTGGGTTTTAATCTCTTAGTAATAAAGGAAAGAAGGGCAGGAGCACTGTGATTATTTACTCCCTAGCACATCCCAAAACTTGGGCTCTGGCAATAAAGCAGCCTGACCCCAAGGCCTGGCCTTGGCTTGGTCACCTGCAGGCAGGTGAACCTTTCAGCCCCCAGCACACCACCCAGGGCACAGCAAAGCTTCCCAACTGCAAACAAGGCATCCCAGCTCCTGGAAGTCTGAGATGGAAAACTTGATTTAGATCTGGGAATTAAATTAGCAAAAAGGATGAAAAAGAAGAAAAATATCTCACATCCAAGCACGCATCTTTGGCAGAATTTATGAGTGGAAAAAAGTATTGGGATGTGAATTTTGCAGACAGCTCTGATGAGTGATGGAATGGACCGAACTCCTCACTCTAAACTCCCTGAACTTTGAGGATTTGATGCAGATCCAGATTTTAAATTTCCATTGGGGCCTTTCTCATTAAAACCAGAAGCAGAAGGATCTCGTTTGCCTACAGAGGCTGTACCAGATATTTACTTGCCCCTTCTCCCCCTGTGTCCTGGCCACCCATCTTTATCCTTTCTCAGTTTACATGAATTTTGTCTCTGACAAAGGCACTGACAATCTGAGCAGTCCTGGTTCTCCCAAGACATAGGGCACTGCAGTTCTGGAAAACAGAATTTAGTGCAAGTATCTGCACACGGATATTTAAAATAAACTAATCCCAAATAAAGCTCATCCGAAGCTGTGGGCACTCCAATCATGTTTTAAAACAGAGAACACAGGACAGACAGAATGCAATCGATGCTTCCCACCCAGCCAGGCGAGCACCAGTCATGAGACTCACACAGCTCAAATCCCACTGGTACACTTTCCCACCAGACAAATCCTGCTTTATTAAACCCAAGTGCAAGGGAATTAGCAAAACCGCCCGTTTCCTTCACACTATAGCATATATAAGCAACCTAATCCACACGCCCGAGTTCCCACCGCTCCCAGGAGCTCTCAGCTGGGAATTCCCGTCAGCAGCCCGCGGTCTCCCTGCTGTCAGCTCGGGATTACCTTTCCCTAACAGGGCAGGGGAAGGAGAAGAGCGCGTGGGCAGCTGCCAAAACCCTCCCTGCGGCTCCGGGATGGGGACGGGGCAAGGGGCTGCGCACCCGACTCATTAATCACAGCTCGGCTTTGCTCATTAAAGAGGCTCCTTTGGCTGACCTGACCGAACAGTTCCCATTGTTTCCTTCCATCCCGTGGCTGCTGGGTCTGCCCAGAGAGGGATGGGTGAGCCAGCGAGGGATGCCCGTGCCCTGCCCGTCACCCCAAAACTGCTGAGAGCGAAAGGAGCTGCGAGTCTTTGGTTTCCATGAGCTCAGCGGCTCCGTGCAGCAGAAAGCGGGGGTGATCGGCGGGGCTGGGAGCACGGAGCCTTTTGTTACACAAGGTTTAATGGGCCTCTTCGGAGGGAGCAGGAACCAGCGAGCAGCGCAGCCTGGAATAGCGATGTGCTACATCCCATTTCTCGGGAGGGAGGAAGGAAGGAAGGACACGTGAAAAGAAAATAGCAGTAAATGATCCCACTTCGTAATTTTTCTTCCTGTAACCCTTCTGGCCTTACAAACAGGAACTTCGTTTTAAACTAAAAATAAAGCCTGCTGCCTGTGTCACAGTTGCAGATGGGTGTTTCCAAGAGCGCCGCTGGGGCTCAGCCCTGTTCTATAAGCAGCCTGGGCCGGGCACCTAGGAAAGTGCCTGGCTTTGCATTTGCTATATTTACATATCACCAGTTATCAGGAGAACAGGATGTCCCAGGGGATCTGAAATAGGATATCCCACGCTGCATCTCCCGGTCAGTCCAGCCCCGTGTGACCGGCGCTGTTCGCCCGTCTGCCCGGGCTGCGGGCTCTGTCCGGGGTGTTCTCCACCCTGGCACCCGGGCCAGCCTGCCCTGGCATCCCCACCTCCCTCCAGACACGTGTGGCTGCAGCACACAAGAGCCGGGGGGTGGAATTTCTCCTCCTGCCACACTATATTGCATGGTGAAGGCAGAGGAGATTTATCCTGCCCTCTGAAAAATCAGGTCCGAGTTCTGCTCCACGCATTGTTTTTCACACTAAAGCCCCAGCAGCCATCAGGAGCTTTCCAGCGCAGGGTGGTGGAGCACAAACAGGGCCTTTCCCAGAGAGAGCAGTGGCAGAACCCCTGGCACCGCACACCCTGCAGGGCTGTGGAGGGGCTCGGCGGGGTGCAGAGCCCCGGGGCAGGGGGCAGGAGGGCGGGCAGCAGCCCTGGCACCGCACACCCTGCAGAGCACGGGCTGTCCCGTCTGAAGCACGCAGGGTGCCCTGCCTGCCTCACCACCTCAGGTTTAAATGCCTTTCTCACACGCTGGGCGTAGCTGCCAAGCATTGTGCCTTCAGTACATCGCTCCACCTTGATTTCAAACCACTCCAGCTTGTGTTTGGGAGTGGTTTCCAAGCATTCAGCTCGCCCGTATCTTATCCACACTGGTTTCCTTTATGAGCTGCACCCACGACAGGTCCAGAGCTTTAAATGCAAACCCAAACAAATATGTGGTAGCTCTTCCCATTCCCACTGGACTGGCCTGGAGTGGGAGTGGAATGAGTCAGGAGCACCATAAAGGAAAGTGAAATAGATCCACCCTCAGCAGATGATAGGATCAGGGCAGATTAGTAGCCTTGGATCAGATTCAAGGGTCAGCATAAATCTTTAATCTTTGCAAAGTCCTCGAGCCTCCCTCCCCTCACTGTCTCACATGCACACACACCAGGCATGACTAAACAGCTCTCTGCAGGGATGGCAGACGCTTCAGAAACTCCCGGCTGGTTTTGGTTTGCAAAATACAACAATAAAGCTGCTCTCTGTTCTGTGAACGTGAGAACTTCCCTGCGCAGGCACCTCGCCCCTGGATGCTGTGGGATGCTGCCAGGGACGGTGTCACAGCACAGCCACTGCTGCCACCAGCACTGGGGGCTCACTGGGGCCCCTCTGCTTTGCTCTGACCCCAAGCCAGGCTGCACCATCCCAGCATCAGTGAGAGCCAAGGACAGTCCCCACCTTGTGCCTTATTAGGTCCTGACATGGTCTGCCAGCATGTCATTACTCATTATTCCTCTATATTTGCTTCCCACTGATGCCGTGCTCAGTGCACATAATCTGGATAGTTCCCAGGTTTCACGTGGAGCTGCAAGTGCCTGGCTCAGGGGTGCTGGAAATGCCACACTGCCCTGGGAAGTGGCTGTGGGGGAGCAGAGGTGTGTGCCAGCTTTGCACCCAAGTGATGCACAAAAGAGAAAAAAAAAAAAAAAGAAAGAAAGAAAGAAAAATACATAGCAAAAAGCCCTGGCCTAGTTTTTGCTAGTTTTTGTTTCACTGTGCTGGGCTCAGGCTCGAAGGATGTGGTTTGGTGGTCAGCACATAAGACAGCAAATGAAAAAAAAGAAAATTCCTTTGATTAAATCCAGATCGGGTCTGTGCAAGCTCTTCCTGTGGCCATCGGGAAATCACACGAGGGAAAACCCTGCCCACGCTGCCTGTGGCTGGGCACCAGGGGTGTGACACAGCCCTGTGCTGGCCCTGTCCTGCTCGCTGGGGCACTTTGTCCCACGGAGCGAGGTGTCCCATCCTGGCACCCGGAGGGCTCAGCCCCTGGGGCTCTGAGATCCGTCTGTCCATGCTGAACGCTCCATCTCCAGCCCTCTGGATGGATTTATAACAATTCCAGTCACTCTCGCCGCCGCTCCGCACACAGAGGGCCAGGCAAGCTCTGTATTAGCGAATATTTATATATTCCCATAAACATTTTTAAATGGGAAATTGCCTAATGTGCCTTATTAAAGGGAAAGCACGAACAGCTGGCCGAGGGCGCCTGGCAGAGCTGCTGACGGTGGATGTGCTGCTGCACCTCGCAGCTCTTCATTGTTTCAGGAATCCTTTGACTCATCTCCCGAGCGGCTCCGGGATCTGAACACAGATCTCTGCCCTGCCGGCCTCCTTCAAAAGAGTTCAACGTGCTGCAGATGCCTCCTGCCCTCAAGTGCCCAGGTGCTCGCTGGAGCCCGGAAAACCCCTCTGCGGTTCCTGCCCCAGCCGCACACAGCAGCTCCTGCTTCTCACACACACGGGCACACAGCGAGTCCTGGGGACAAGGACCAGCCCCACACCTGCTGGGAAGGATGATTCAGGAAAACCTTATCAATATCATTGCCTAGCAAAAGATTTTGAGAATATGGAAACCATAAGCGAGATTGAAATGAAAGCAGTTTTCGACTGAGTGGCTGGAGAATAGCAATGTGGATGCTTGAAGATCTTCTCCCTTTGTTAAGATAATGCCAGTTGCTGCAAATAAAAAGCCAGCAGAGACCCTCTCCAGGCATGACAGGAAGGGTCCAAGATAAGGTTTAGAGATAAGAAAGTAGTAAAACATGGTAATGTAGCGATTACTATAGGTTGTATGTAAATGTTAGAGAATTTGTATCTTGTATTAGATTGGTTAGTAGAAATCAGAATATTCAACATAGAAGGAGATTTATTGTGTTGTAAATGGAAAAATCTCTCTCTTGCTCTCACACCCTCGGATACCCTCTCGCTCCCTTGCTCTTTTCCCTGCACCCCTCACCTGTGCTTTTACCCCCTTTGTTATTTCACTCCTCTGGCCTGCTTTGAGCAGCATCTGGCAGCTCCCAGCCGAGCCCTTTTCACCCACGCCCGATGCAATAAACTGCTGACTTCAACACCAGAATATAGAGAGCACCTGAATTAGTCCTGACCACCGTCCACCTCAAGCTCCCACACACACCTGCCAACAATTCTTCGCTTTCCCCGAGGCACAGGGAAAGCCTGGCACGCTCCAAAGAGCAGCAGAGCCGTCCCCGGGATGCTGAGCACGGACAGGGAGTTGGGGACCCGGAGCACGCAGGTCCTTGGGGAGCAGGGATGTCACTGAGTGCTGCAGTGCCAGCCTGCTCTGTTACTATGGGGACAAGCACCACGGGGCTGGCAGCAATAAATGCATAAAATGGATAAAAATCCCCAGCAGCTGCACTCCGGGGGTGGCAGCGGGATCACCAGGGTGCTGTAACCTGCCGTCCCTCCCTGCCCCTTGGGCTCGGTGGGCTCCCACCCCTGGCAACACCCAGCCCTTGGCTATCTTAGCCCAATCTGCTCGGGGCTTACATCCTGCTGGGCATCCCTGCACCCCTGGGCAGCACCAGGGCAGGGTGTGCCCAGCCGGGCAGCTCAGGATGCAGGGCGGGTCAGGCACCTCTCCCTCCCTCTCTCCCTCCTCATTCAGCCGGCTCGCAGAGCTCCAGGCAGAGGCTGAATTCCCCATGACTCCTGGACACTCATTCCAGCCGTGGAAAGGGTGATGGGCAGCCAGAGGGAAGGGAAACCAGGCAGAGAGCCGGCTGAGGCAGCAGCGGGTGTGAGCCTTCCTCGGGCTGGTCGGTGCCATCCAGCACCTGTGTGCAGCTGGGCCCGTACCTGTTCTGCCTGGGAAGGGCACTGCTCCCATGGGAACGGGTCCCAGGAGGGACAGAGGGTGGCTGTGTCACGGCAGGGCTCCCGAGGGCATCTCTTAGAAAGCGCCTCTTGGGAGGCCCGGTGATTCAAGGGGAAAGCTCTGCGACACTCATTCTGGGAAGTTTCCATTTGAATTGCTGCAAAGAGCAGTTTTTCCATGATAAACAGATTGCTTCAGTTCCCCAGCAGCACTGGGGGGGGTCACTGCCACCCCCTTCTTCCACGGGGCCCTGAGTCATCCTCCACCCAAGGGCTCAGCCAGGGGCCAGTGTGGCTGGGCTGGGTGGGCAGGGCCCTGGCAGGATGGGCCAGCAGAGCCTCCCACGCCACAGGGGAATCCAGCCCTGGAGTGACTGGCACCTCTTTGAGGTCAAACGTTTGTGTGAAATCAAGAAAACCCCTCCCCAGGCATGTCCTGACCCGTGTGTGCAGAGCCAGGGCCCCTCTGGGGCTCCCTGGGCTTTTCATTGCTGAGCCAGGGCTCCAGCACTGGCGGGTCAAACACTGGGTACAGGCAGTGCTGGTGAGAGCCCTGCCTCCTGTGTCCCCACAGCACCAGCTCTGGATCACAGGGGCTGCCCAGCCCCAGAGCAGCACCCCAGCCCTGGCTGACCCTCAGGAGCAAACACCACTCATCTCCTCCTTGGGCTGCACCAAAACCAGGCCGGGTGCTCCACGTCCCAGCCAGCTCCAAGGCAAACATCTAAGCAGCAGAGATCAGTGAGAGAGAGGAATCCCACTGCCTGTGCCTCTCTAATCCTGTGGAATAATGCATCCCATGAAGTGCAGCCTGGATCCAGTCCAGCACTCAGGAAGGCAATGACAGACCTCCCACTGATTTCAATGGGAGCAGAGCGGGCTGGGGTTTCATCAGTGTGCTACCAGCAGCAATAGCTCGTCAGCCCCGGCATTTCTGAATACATTAGAACGTGTTGCCTATGCCCATAGGTCACATTTCATCTCAAATCACACCAATTTCACAACACATGCACTAATACCACGAGGTAACCACCAGTGCCTGCTTCCATTCAGGATGGAGCTTTACCCCATCAATGGCTGCAAACCCCACCAGCAGGTCCCAGGCCCTGCCACAGCAGGAGGAGGGCACTGGGAAAGGCCCCCAACATGGCCATAACCTTATTAATGATTCGGTGTCAAGAATAGAAATAAGAGTTAAGTCTTCCCTAAGCTGCTCAGCTGCACACTGGTGGTGTACACATCCTCAGGCAGCAGCACAAACACGAGCTCCGTGCACACCCCGTGACACGGATAAGCAATATTTCAGCCCTGAGAGTTTGCATATTCATCAGTCTTTTCAAAGCAGGACAGATCTCAGCCTTTTCTCTCACTGCCATGGCACAGAGGAGGGAATGCTGCTGTACTTCAGCAGCACCACAGGCTGAAGGAAGGATAAAGCTGTGGTACAGAGAGAAACTAATTATTCCTCTTGGGTGACAGCTCTGGCAGCCACAGCCTGTGGCCATCACTCCTTGGGCTGAGCTGGTGTTCAGAAAACAACAAGGTGGGAGCCCATCCTGGGTACTGAACGAAGAGCAGGGGTCAGAAGGGAGGTAAATGGAGCTGTAATGCCAGCCCAGCCCTTCCCCAGCAGCACTGCCACCCTGCAGAGGGTCACTCATGGACATGGGCAGGGCTGAGATCACCAAGGGTCACCCCACAGCAAACACCCACCTGCCTTAGCCAGGCCTGCCTCTGGGTGGGTACAAAGACTTGGATGCCAGGAGCAGCCAGCCCAGGACAGCAACAAGCACAAGAGGAGCTGCCTTTTATTTCCAGGCATTCCTGTTTCCATCAGCTGTGTGGTGTTACCCAGCCTGCTCAGTTTGCAGTTTTAACAAGGCACATGTGGTGAAAAACCCTTCCCGTGCAGAGCTTTCCTGTTTGGCCATTTCCAAAGGCACTGGGTGTGATATAACTGCCTCCATGGGGTGATGTGCCTGGGCAGAAACACACCTGGGAGAAAGACACATGTCCAAGAAATAAATTATTCCAAAATAGGTGCAAATATGATCCTCCATTTCTTACACCCAGCACAGGGGTGCCCCAGGAGTGAGGGCACAGACACCCCCGAGCCATGCCCAGAGCTCCAGGGCAGAGGTGTCCTGCCCAGGGCCAGTAATGGTCACTGCAATTAGCAGCTCTCACTGGCACTGAGAGGCATCGGGAGAGTTCTCAAGTGCCCCAGAAGGGCAGTGGGAAAGGTCTGGAACACGAGGGAGCAGCGAGAGCCACATCTCCTGGCTCCGGCAGCACGCCAGGGTTACAAAACACGGGCAGCCTGTGTCACATAGCGAGGGTCAGTGTCACCAGCCCTGCAGGCTATGGTTACACGGGCTGAGCCCAGCACAGTCATTCTGCCTGCAGCCCTGTGCAGATCATCTCGCCCTGCCCCCGCTGCCCGGGCATTCCCAGCCCTCTCCTTCCATCCCGAGCATCACACGAAATGTCTAAGGGGAAAAAAAAAAAACAAGACTTGCTCAAGACCTGCTGCTTTTTCCACGCCGAAGCAGAAACAGCAATTATCTGGTTCAGTCTGGTGCTGCTGGCCTGGAACATGCCATGACAACGTGTTTCTCGTTTCAAAGCCTCTTTTGTACTAGGACACAGTTCAAGGGATCTTGCAATGCCTGCATTTGTAAACACGCCGCACTTGCAGCTACACGCTCTGCAGATGAAAGCCAAGGCGGAGCACGAGGGCACTTCTCCCTCTGCTCCCTCTTCTCCCTCTGCTCCCTCTGCTCCCTCTGCTCCCTCCGTGTGTCACAGCCAGGGCATGGGGCAGCTCCCCCCAGCTCAGCCCAACCTGCTGAATCAGGGCTGTGGCAGCCCCAGGGCTGGCTAACCATGCGTGGTCCTCAAAAAGTCACGGCACTTTCAGAAAAACGGAGTCCTGGAAACGGGGAGGGGGGGGTAGAAAAAAATCACAGCAAAAAAAAAAAATGTGCGTCACTGCAGATTATTTTAGGCCCTGGTCCATGCATAATGCAAATAAGCAGCTCCCGGGGTACATGCCTGTAAAAACCATCCAGTCCCACAGCGCTCGGCTACGGGAGCTTTCCAAACAGGTGGTGAAAAGCTAAAATTATGTGTCTGTGTGTCCTCACCGGGGTTAGGAAAGGCCCTGGCTCTCAGGAAGGCTCTCCCTGTGCCTCCACAGGGCTGGTATGAAACAGGACCGAGACATTAAAAAATTCAGGAGCATTTCTTTCCTTTTGAGGCAATCCTGCTCTCCCACTCAGCAAACCTCACTCAGCACCTCCACGACACCCTTTGATCTGCCTGACCCCGCTGCCCCCTCACAGCCGCTCTTCACGCACACTAACTTTATTTATTTTTATTTTTTTGCCTAAAATCATTGTATCCTCCTTGTCTGACTTCAAGGAGTCGCTCGGGAAGCCCTATTTATGGGTTGAAATGCTGCTGAAAGAGTTATTGCCGTGTTATTCAGCTGTTGTGCCAAGCCTGCATGGGGATCGGGTTTCTGCTGAAAGGGTGCCAGGCACGTCTTTTTCCAGGAACCAGCAGCCGTATTTAGCCTCCGGCTGCACATGAAAGACTGCAGTCGGAAACGTGACATTGTGTCAACATTTGAGGCAGGTCAGAGCTGGGTGAGACCATGAAAACAAGCCCGGGAACTCAGCACACCCCGGCGGGGCGGGCGGCACGGGCTGTCCCGGGCTGGCGCCGTGCCGGGGGTCGTCTCTGCATCCATCTGTCCATCCCTCCATCCCTGCATCCCTGCATCCATCCATCCCTGCATCCATCATCCATCCATCCATCCATCCATCCATCCATCCATCCATCATCCATCC
>JANRMJ010000020.1:1138612-1173381 GCA_025584955.1 Alethe diademata
CCCCCCCGCACGTGTGAGCCGGCGCGGCGGGGCCGGGCCGGGCCGGGATGGGCTGTGCAGAGCTGGGCTGGGCTCTGCTGGGCTGTGCAGGGCTGTGCAGGGCTGGGCTGTGCCGTGCTGTGCCTGCTATGCAGTGCCCTGCTTTGCTGTGCCATACCGTGCCGTGTCATGCCGTGCCATACCATGCCACACCATACTATGCCATACTGTGCTGTGCCATACCATGCCATACAGTGCTATACTATGCCGTGCTGTGCCATACCATGCCATACTGTGCCATACGATGCCTTACTGTGCCTTACTGTGCCATACCGTTCTATACCATGCCACACTATACTGTGCCATACCGTGCTGTGTCATACCGTGCCATACAGTGCTATACCATGCCATGCCGTGCTGTGCCTGCCATGCAGTGCCCTGCTGTGCTGTGCCGTACTGTGCTATGTCATACAGTGCCATACCATGCTATGCCGTGCTGTGCCATACTGTGCCGTACCGTGCCATACAGTGCCATGCCGTGCCATACTGTGCCATGCCGTGCCATACTGTGCCATACCATGCCATACAGTGCTATACCACGCTGTGTCATACTGTTCTGTGCCATACCATGCCATACTGTGCTATGTCATACTGTTCTGTGCCATACCATGCTATGATGTGCTATGTCAATGTCATACTGTTCTGTGCCATACCATGCCATGCTGTGGTACACAGTACCCTGCCATACCGTGTGGTCCCGCTGCTGTGTCCCGAGATCGGGGAGAAAAAAAAAGCTAAACACCCCCAAAGCAACCCAGGCACAAACATGGACCCGGAGAAAGCTGCAGCTGCAAAAGTTCGGAAATGTGGGGGGAAAAACGTAAAATAAGTGAGAGTTGCTAAAATGTGGCTCTGGGGGAATGGTGGTGCTGCAGGGACACCTGGGGGTGTCCAAGGCCGGGTTGGACAGGGTTTGCTCCAGTGGAAGGTGTCCCTGCCCGTAACAGGGGGTGGAAATAGATGATAACTTTAAGGTCCTTTCTGACCCAAACCATTCTGTGATTCTATGATCAGCAGGAAATTCTCACTGTGAGGGTGAGGAGGCCCTGGCACAGGTTCCCACAGAAGCTGTGGCTGCCCCATCCCTGAAAGCATTGCACGGAGCAACCTAGTCTAGCAGAAGATGTCCCTGTGCATGGCAGGGGTGGAATGGTGACAGCTTTAAGGTCCCCTCCAACCCAGACCATTCCATGACATCCCATGGCCGTGCCAGCCCGTGGATGCCAGCAGTTGCACAATGCTGAGCAATGATAATGGTTTGTGTGTACCTGCCAAGGCAGAGCTCTCCTGAAGGGCCGTGGTCACTTCCCTGCTGAGTGCTGAGCAAGTAGAGGCAGGCTCAGCTGATAAAAGCTGCATTTACCGAGATAAGGGAGCAGCAGAGCTCCAGCACTGAGCTGCTGCTATTGCCTGCAGAGTCCTGGCTGCTCCACCTCGGGAGGATCCCGAGGGCAGGAGGTGCTACATGAGAGCACAGAGAGGTTTTACGTGGGCGATGGAGACAGGCTGTTTAAGGCTTATCCCCATCCAAAGGTGTCTCTTGTTACCAGAAGAATCCCAAGGGAAGCTGGAGCTTCAGAAAGATGCTAGCCATAAATGTAAGGTCTATAAAATCCCAAAATCTCCTCTACAAGCTCCCAGCAGCACATCCAGTGTGAACAGCACAGCACTGTATCAGTGACATGGGACTTCCACAAAACAGATGTTTGGGTTGTCCCAAACAAAACTCAACGTGGTCTTCTCAGTGTTTGACAACCAAGCCTGCAAACCTGGTGATTATGGCCAGGATCGTGGAATCCCAGAATGGTTTGGGTTGGAAGGGACCTTAAAGACATCCCAACCCAATGCCCTGCCATGGGCAGGACCTGCCCATCCACCTCCAGGGTCTCTGTGGTGCCACAGCCCTGGTGCACCGTGGAGGAGAGGGCTTGGGGCTGAGCATGGAGCTCTGAGTGCCACAGAATCACAGCTCCGAGCTGTGACCTCCAGGGCAGAGCTGCTCTTTCCTGCAGGCACCGAACAAATTCAGCAATAACCACCAGAAGACATGGGGGTGATGCCTTTGTCCCCTGCTGCAGCTCAGGGGACCGTGACCAGCCTCAGTAACGAGCCCTGGAGCAGACACTTCGTTCTCTCTCTGCCCCCAAGACCCAAGCTGTTATTTTCCAAACAAAGGGTGGAAAAAACACAGACAGTTTTTCATCTGTCCCATCTCTGACCCTTTGTCCAAGGCAACAGAAATAATTAGAGCTTGCTGCAGCCTTTTGCTAATGAAAAATGAGGTTTGGGGCCAACCTGTTCTGCATTTGAAGTTCAGGCTCCAAGAGTACGTGGACAGCTTCATGCCCGTGGATTGTCTGACTCCTGCATGCTCCTTCAGATATTCGGTACATTCCTGCAGTGGGTGGTGAGCCACAAATCAGGGTCAGAGGTAATCCCCAATTATTTAGCCCTTTTACTGTTCTCCTGCTTGCCAAACAATTCTCCATATCAGGATTTGCTCATGACCTTAAGGGACGTTGCCAAGGATTTAGGAGTCCCCCTAAAAGGAGGATCCAAATGAAGTTATTACATTCTTGGGCATCAAGTGAGATTGCTCGAGAGTTGAGTTACATTTTCCTGGGGATCAGTTTTCATAAGCAAGGGCTGATGCAATCATCAATTCGCCTTCTCGCTTGTGTTTGCTGAATTATTTCTACATGGAGGGCTCCTTTACACCACACGATTCAGGCAGTAACAAAATGTTTAAAAAGGCTGAATTCCCTCAAGCCACGTGTGGAGCAGCGCTCCTCCAGCAGGGCTGGGCGTCACAGGACCGACAGCTCGTGTCCAGGGGGATTTGCAGCTATTTACAGAGGCACGGGAAGGTGAGAGTCTGGGGGATGGTTTGGGGGTGGGCTGGGAACCCGAGACTCAGGATCTGCCCCTTCCCCGGGACTGTCCCCTTCCGACCGCAGGATCTGGGGGAAAACGTTCCAAAAATCCCTGGCACTGCTGTCTGATGGAAGCCTATGTGGGCAGCGCCGGGAGTTAACAGATGGGTTGTGGATTCGAGCTTACGATAAGGTTACTGAGGGTGGTTTTGTTTTAAAATGTCTCTTACTTAATATATCCATGAAGGCCAGGCATGTGCCTGTGGCCTGTAATCAAATCGCTGACTCTCCCTCTCTCCCATTTCCAGCAATCCCGGCTCGGGTTACTGGCACCGGAGGTGAAAGCTCCGCCGTGCCGAGGCTGACCGGGCGCGGTGCCGGCAGGGACGCGCTCAGCCTCGGCATCCTCGGGCCCGAGCCGCCGGCAGGAACAGCCCGTGCTTTCCGCTCAGCAACAGCTCCTGTGGCAGCCAGGCTGGGCAGCGGGGCTCTCTGCTGTGCTCGGCAAACGTGACAGCTCCGCTCCGAGCCCCGCGGCTCCGCAGCTGCTGCTGCCGCCTCCGGGACGGGCGGGAGGCACGGGCTGGGCAGCAGGGGGACAGCACCTCCATCCCCGCATCCCTGCATCCCTGCATCCTTCCATCCCTGCATCCCTGCATCCCTCCATCCCTGCATCCTTCCATCACTGCATCCCTGCATCCCTGCATCCTTCCATCCCTGCATCCCTGCATCCTTCCATCCCTGCATCCCTCCATCCCCTCATCCCTGCATCCTTCCATCACTGCATCCCTGCTTCCTTCCATCCCTGCATCCCTGCATCCCTGCATCCCTCCATCCTTCCATCCCTCCATCTCTCCATCCCTCCATCCCTGCATCCCTCCATCCCCAGGGGCTCTGCGGTTCTGCAGAGTGTGCTCAGAGTGGGATGTGCCCAGCAGGCGCTGCCGGGAGCGCCGCTCGGCTCCTTTCCCCCCGCAGTGTCCCAGGGGTGCCCGCACCCCTCAGCCAAGGCTGGTCCCAGGGGATGCTGCGGGACCTCCCAGCGCAGGGTGTGAGCAGCAGCTCGACACCCACCAGGGCTCTGCTGAACCTTCTGGGAGTTGCAGAAGCCCGATTTGGGGTGAGGCCGGCTGGTTTCAGCCGTGTGTGACTCTCGATAGCGCAGCTGGCCGCGCTCGCTGCCGTGGAACCGGCAGGAACCGTCACGAGTCAGAAGTCGAGATTTAATATTGCAAATATGGGCATCCATCGCTGCCTAATTGCACTGGCTTAGGCTGCCATGGGCTCTGGCTGGATAAAGCCCTGGGAAAACACAGGGAGAGTTGTTGTCTCTGTGCCCTCCCTCCGGCACGACCCTGGAGCGCTGCCGGGCACGTGAGAGCTGCAGGAATGACGCTGGCATCGCTCAGCGAAACTCGCCCCAGGACTATTCAAACCAAAGCCATTCCCCTCTCCGAGCAGAGATGTTTGCCAGCACCCAGTGCAGCAGTGGGAGGAACACGTAGGTGGAAACTATTTGGAAGTGGCAAAATTTGTGGACATTAATAAGAGACTTTAGCCCACTTTGATAGTGTGTTTAATAAAACACGCCGGCTTCCCGGTGACATCCTGCCCTGCCAAGCCCTGGCAGCTCACGCTGTTTAACCAGTTCCCCCCCGGCTCTTGCACCATCTCGTGAGAAAGAACCCCGGGCGTGCACACCCGGCACACCCCGGGGCTGCACGGGCCTCGGCTCTGTCTGCACCGGCCTAATCACGGCATCAGGGACTCATGGAATGGGCTGGCTTGGCTTGGAAGGGACCTGAAAGTTATCCAGTTCCACCCCTGCCATGGGCATACACACCTCCCACCAGACCTGCTCCAAGCCCCGTCCAACCTGGCCCTGGACACTGCAGGGATGGGAGTCCACAACCCAAGAGCCATCTCAGAGGTGACATCCTGGCTGCTGCAGGTGGGGCAGGGCACAGCGAGGGGTGACAGCAGGCTTTAGAGAGGCAGGGAGGATGAGGAATCACTTCTGCCTCGTCTGGTGGATGCTCTGCACAATGGGATCTGATCACATCCCTCCTCCTGCCTCACATCAAACAGTGAGTCAGCGCTGGAGCCCCATCAGATGTCTCTGCCTTGGCTTTCATATCTGGGAAGCAGAGAGGATGGTGCTCTGTGAGTATGCAAAGCAAGGAAAGCAGGGTGCCTTCAGATCTGCCACTTGGAAAATACCACGTTATTTATTTTCCACTGGCACCCACGTACCCCGGCAGGAATCACAGCACTGAGGCTCCCAGTCTGGGGAGATGTTGTTCTTTCAGGGGATGCAGGTAACAACAGCTGCGGGGCCGAACTGCATCATGTCTGAGTCAAATACTAACACAGAGAATATTCTGAACTTGCTAGTTGAGTCAAAAAAATTACACACCCACCCCTAAAAATAATAATAAAATAAAGCTGGGACAGGCAGAAGAAGAGCCCAGGAGTGTGTTCCTCCTGCAGGTCATGTCAGGACATGAGTGAGTTAAACCTTGACCTGTCAGCTCAAGGCTTTGGGACAAGGTCTGTGTGACCGCCCTGGCCACGGGGTGGGTTGGGGGAGTTGGTTCAAGATGCAAATGCCATCAGCACAGGGGTGAGCAGGGGCTGCTCCTCAGGGCAGGGGCCACAGGTGAGAGTGTGGCAGGCCAGTGTGGGGAGCTGGGGGCTGCAGTGCTGCCTGGGACATGGTGGAGTCACCCCCTCTGAAAGGGTTCTAGAGCTGTCTGGATGGATTAGGGATTAGGGGTGATGGTGGTGCTGGGCTGATGGTGGGACTGGATGATCTTGAAGATCTCCTCCAA
Organism: Alethe diademata; assembly: GCA_025584955.1. Lineage (NCBI taxonomy): Eukaryota > Metazoa > Chordata > Aves > Passeriformes > Muscicapidae > Alethe > Alethe diademata. The sequence goes on from JANRMJ010000020.1 coordinate 1,144,356, forward strand.
CCTTGCTGATTCTGTAATTCCATGTGGTTCTGGGAAGGGGCAAACCGGGAATCCAATGGATTTTGCCAAAATGCCACCAGCTCCCGTGGCTGGAGCCAAGGGAGAACAAACCCATGTGCTGCACATGGCCTTCCTCAGCTCAGTCTGGTCTCTGTGGGACCCCATGGGATCAGGCACCTGCTGGGAGAGCCCAGGATATCCCTGGGCTGGCTGAGAGCTGCAGTTGTCTGGATTAACTGGGGCTGCTTAAGGTGGGTGGATGGCTGTGTTGGGAGAGGAAAAGGGATTCCTGGCACTCCAACTCATCAGGACTTAATGAATATTTGGCTCCTTGGAATAAATGGGATGCAAAGAAAATGAAGGCAGAAGGGGAAGTGCAGGTGCACGAGGCCAGACAAGCCACACACATGACATTGTTTCCTCGTCAGGCAGACTGAAAAAACCCTTGGCCAGGAATATCATTGAGCTCTGGGGCAGTCTGGAGCAGCCGTGGGAGAATGCAACCCGTCATTTTCTAAATAAGAAGCCAAACCTCTGAATCCAGATCCACCTCCTCCCAAACTCCCCGTCGGATCCCATGTGCATCACGAGCCAGATGTGGCTTGGGCATTACTCCTGCTGCAAATTCAGCTGAAATAAGCACAAACAGGAATTAAATGGAATAGGAAATATTCACGGTGGATTTCTGCCTAATCAAGATTACACACAGTTCTGCTGACTCTGTTCCTCCAGCATGCAGCAGGACCCTCCTACATCACTCCTGGACCCCTCTGTGCCACACAGAGCCCTGATTCCAGCCCCCAAAACACCACCTGGAGGGGAACGCTTAGGTTTAGGTAAAACACGGCCCACCAGGACAGAGAGAAAGGCAAAGGACACCCAAGGCATCCCTACGAGGAGTAGTATTTGACAGGAATGTCTCTCATAGTGCCCTTCCCTCTGTATCAGCAGGGATCTGGCTGAGAAGTCCTGGAGCAAACCACAACTGAGGGTGTTGCTGTCTTCCCCAAATACTTTCTCTAATGAGGTTTTTAAATAGTTTTGCCCCGCCTACACTGGCAGCCAGAGCACTTTCATCTCCAGGTGAATGGGAACCGAGGTGGGACTCAGCTGTCTGCCGGAGGATCATTTCCATACTGCAGGGAAGGCTCCGGCTCCTCCGGGAGCCAGTGTTCACCTGGTGCAGCGGTGTGACAGATGCAAAGAGCGCTCGGGCAGTGCGGGCTGGCAGGACGGGCGAGCCTTGGGGTTCCACCGGGGCCGGTGAGAACGGCCCCGAGCCCGCAGGTACCCGCTGGAAAATGAGCTTTGCGAGCAGGACTCAATTTGTTACAACCTGCTCCGAGTAACCACACACCTCTCGTTCTTAGGTGGCAAAGATCACGTCTCTCCCGAGGCTCTCGGGTGGGTGTGAAGTGCTTTCCACAGGAGCGCATCTCGCCCCCTTCTCCTCCCCTGCGCTGCCGCCGCAGCGGCGCTGACGCCGCCGGCGAGGCGAGTGCTCGCCCACCCGCAGCAGCCCAGGAGGAGCCCAGACTCCCGGAATTCCACAATCACCGAGGCTGGAAAGGCCTCCAGGACCGAGTCCCAGCTGTGCCCCATCCCCACCTTGTCCCCACCCAGAGCTCGGAGTGTTCCTTGGACGCTCCAGGGATGGGCGCTCCAAATCTCCCAGGGCAGTTCCAAGCCCTGGCCACCCTTTCCATGGGGAAATTCCTCCTGAATTGAGGCTTCTCCTCCTGTCTCTATTCCCTGTTCCCTGCTCCCAGAGCCCGACCCCCCCCCGGCTTTCCCCTCCTGTCAGGGCGTTCTGCAGAGCCAGAAGTTCCCCCTGAGCCTCCTTTTCTCCAGGCTGGTCTCATTCCTCTGCAGGAATGTCTCCCGCAGGGATCAGAGGATATGGGATACCCCGAGCTGGAAGGGGCCACAAGCATCATGGAGTGCAGCTCCTGTCCCTGCACAGGACACCCCAATCACCACATCAGAGTGGGCACTGATGGCCTCACACACGGGGCTGCAGGGCTGAGCGGGCTCTGAGAGGTCAGACAGGGCTCTGAGCTCTTCTTCTAAGGGAAAAGGAATCATTGCATCCCCAAATATTCACACGGGCTATACTGCAGCAGTCTGAGGAAATGGAAATGGCCACACAAGCTTATTACAGCTGTCCCTTCTCATTTTATAAACTGCACGTCCCTATCGTGGAAATAAAGCCCAGCCCTGGAGAGCTGTGAACATCTGCAGCTGCTGCCCAGATGTGGTTGCCCGGAGCCTGAGCAGAGGTTTCAGGGGAAAACCCCTGTCTGCCTCACACAGAATGCCAAAACAGAGGACAGAGGTTTCGCTTTGGAGCCCTCGACCAAGGAGACATTTAGTGCCTTTGATCTCCAGATAGAAAAATGATCTTTTGATTTCAGATTATGAAAATGAGGAACCATCTGCTAAGAAACAGCTCTGGACCCACGTTTTATTGAGGCCAGATGGTGTCCAGGGTTCCTACGTATGAATTCAATTAGCTGCTTGTGTCTGCGTCAGTGAGTCTGGATCCACCCAGTCATGTTTTTGGAACAAATATTGTAATATTCCCATGGATCCTCCAGACAGTGGGAGGTGTTTCCTTCACTGTGAAGGTTTTGGGAAGTGGTGACTTTGTCTCATTTTCATAATTTTCATCCCTGCTCTGCATTTCTAGTCCCTTGGTTCTCAAGGCTCAGGGTTTTCCCTTGGATCTCTGAGCCAGCTGGGCTGAGTGAAAACATCCCTGATTCCAGTTTGCCCATCAGGGCTGAGATTTCAGCCCCTGGGAACCTCTGCCATCTACCTCTCCTGCACTGGGACTGAGTTTCAGCATTATTTGGAATACAACCCATTTCCAACATCAGCCAGACCTGCTCCATCTCCTTTTCACAGTGCTTTCCAGGACTTTACTCAGAGTTTAGCTCTGCTGAGAGCAAGGTCCCTGCTGCCAGCACCTTGCATCCTGGAAGGGTGGCACAGCAGGAGGCCTTTCACAGGATGCAGAATGTGGGAATGAGCAGTTTCCTGAGCAGCCACCAGCCCCAGCATGGATGGATTTCCTGCCTTGACAGCCAGGCTCTGCAGATCCCAATTAGCTCCCCTCATCTTTCCAGTCTAACAATCTGGAAGTCCCTGGTTGGTTTTTCACACAGGTGTGGCACAGCACCACACACCCTCAGCAAGATGCACCAATTTCCCTCACTATGGTGTGGGAAGGGGGAAAATCCTGCTGTGGGAATGGGCTGGGCAGCAGCCTCAGGAGCAGCAGGTTGGGATTTGGGGCTGGAAGGGCCTCACTCACAGCCCACACCTTCCTCTGCATCCTGGGAACTCACCTGCCTTAAAAATTCCTGAGCAGGAAGTATCCCTGGCAAAGGGACAGCATGTGTTGTTTTCCCTAGAGTTTGTTGTTTTCCTTTGATTTTTTGAGGAGGAATGGGGCTGCCAAGCTCAGCTGGGCACAGGATCTGCCACTGCCCACGGTGACATCTCTTGTTTCAGGGTTCCTCGCCCATGAGCTGTGTTTGGCTCTGGTTTTCCCTCACTGGCAGTGCTGGGAGGTCCATCCTTTCCCTGCCTGCCCTCCCTGCCATGGAATCCTGCTCTGTCCCAGCACGCTGTGCCTGCTGTGCCTGGGAATCCCCAGGGCACCTTTCTGGGCTGGCACGGCTGTGATTACAGCCCCATTACCAAATTAGAGGATTATAAGCATAATAACGCACAGAGAAACTACTAATTTCCAATGATTTCTCCTTTTAAAAAGAAAATCCAAGCCCTTTAGCAGATGGGGTTTGCGAAGAGCTCTGAAGGAGCAGCCACGAGGGAAGAGCCGAGGAGCAGAGCGATGGGAAAATGGAGCAGGCTCTCATTAGGGTGCAAGGTGTGTGATAATTACTTGAGGAAGCACAGGGAAGGCAGGGCTGGGTTCACCTGGATCCCACAGCCTCTGCAGGCTCCTCGTGTGCAGCTGCTGCAGGAACATGATCCCACAGCTCTGCCCAACCCAGGCGTCCCTCGCTCCTTCCTTCCCAGGAATTCTCAGGAGTCCATACCTGATCCCACATGCCATTGGGGTTTTCCCTCCTGGTGGTGCTGAACCGCTCAATGGAGCTGTTATTGCTCCAAACCCAGGATTTTAGGCAGCTGGTTGAAGTTTGACACCCCTCAACAAGGATTAGTCAGCTTTACACCGTACTCATCCCTCTGCTCATTCAGCCTCCATTGACAGCCTCACCCCCACCAGATGTCCTGGTTTTCCAACCTCACACTTTGTGTTATTCCAAGGACCCACCAGAGCTCCTTGGATCTGCTGGCAGGCCCTTTGGGATTCCCTTAGAGCAGCAGGCAGCAGCTTCAGGGCTCCCAAACCTCGATGCAGAACCTTCCAGAAACCCCGAATCCGCCCACCGTCCCCATCTCCATCACACATTACCAACGTCACCCCTTGCAAACCACTTTGAGGAAGGTTAAGAGTTGGCTGCTTGAAGCCAAAGTTGTGACTAATATTTTTTGGGGAAAGTACTTGATGTCAAAACAAGTGAGAAGTGAAGCGGAGACATGTGGTGCAGAGATGTGGGAAGGGATGGAGGGGCTTTTTGGTGCCAAATTTCCCTGTTCCCTGAAGGGAGAACCTAAGTTGCCTTATTTCTTAATGTAGAAAGAGACAGAGAAGGAAGACAGAGAAGGAAAACTTCCTTCTTTACTTCTTTTAGATCCTTGCATTTCTAGAAAGCTGCTGAATCACCTCCCTATGATACAGTGTCATGGAAAAGGGTCCCCTGGTCACAGTGGCCACAGGCCAAGCCCCAGCTGGGTTCCAGAGCTGCTGGAGCCCCTCAGTGTCACCCCCAGCCCCTGCTCCACTGCCAGAGCCCCAGCAGTCCCTTTCCTCATGGAAATCCCTTTCCCCACAGCCACAGGCTGCAGGTTTCAGGTTTTTCCAAGCCTTTTTCCAGCCAGAGCAAGGTGTGCAGGCACACAAACACCTGGAAGAGCAGTCAGAGGGGTCCAGCCCCAGGGCCAGCCAGCCCAGCCAGGCTCACTCCTCAGGAGACAGCCAGAGTCAGGTGTGCTGCACGGAAATGTGTGGGTTCCATCACTTTGGAAGTGAAATAAAACCAATTATTTTCAGCCATTTAGCGCAGGCAAAGGACTCAACCCTCCAAACTGCTTTGCTTCCAGGAGTTATTCAAACCCTATGGAGCCACATATATTTGCCTATTAACGAAGTGCCTGTGCTGGCCGGGCCCGGTGTGGTGCAGGAGGCTGAGCTGCAGAGCTCATTTCCTATTTACATCCCCAAAAAGGCAGCTTTAGCAGGGCTGCTGGCCCTGCAGCCAGCAAGGTGTGCTGTGCAGGTGTGGGAGGGTGATTCACCGGCAGCACCCACAGGTTATCTGCGTCCTGTGGCTCCCGGTGCTTCCCCAGCCCAGGCAATTCCAAGCACACCCAAATAAAGTCCCAAAGCAGCCCTGTCTGGCCTCACCCTCTTTCTCAGCAGAGGGTTTGGACAGCTTCCATGGCTCTTTTTCTCTTCCTCCCAGAGGAAGCTGGCCTCACAAGCAGCTCCCTGTGAAGGCTGAGCCAGAAGGTGGGACCTGGCCTGCTGTCCCTCTCTCCTGATGGCAACAACAATCTCCAAGGCTCTCCTACGCCCTGGATGGGCTTTCCTCTTCCCCCCACACACAGCCCCTGCCCAGAGCAGACCAGGCATCCCCAGTAACCCCTGCTCTGCTCTGGGCTGCCCCAGGTGAGCCAAGGGGTCAGTGGGGGCTGATTCCTGACCCCACTGACAGCTCAGCGAGGCAGCCAGGCATGAGGAACTGCACATGGAAACATCCCATCACATTCCCCTTCCAGCTGGGCCTGTTGCAATAGCACAAGGGGGGACAGTTTTAAACCTAAAAGAGGAGAGATTCAGTTTGGAGATCAAGAGGAAATTCCTCCCTGTGAGGGAGGTGAGGCCCTGGCACAGGGTGCCCAGAGAAGCTGCCCCATCCCTGGAAGTGTCCAAGGGCAGCTTGGACAGGGTTTGGAGCAACCTGGGACAGTGGAAGGTGTCCCTGCTCATGGCAGGGGGTGGGATGGGTTGGTTTTTAAGGTCCCTCCCAGCCCAAACCATTCCATGACTCTATAAACAGCTGGTTGGAGCCCGTCAACTTTGGCTACTCTTTACAAACTCATCGGAAATACTAAAATACCCTGATTTTGGTTTGCCATCCCTTGGGAACAGTGGTGCTGTTCCCAGCCAGCAGCCAGGAGCTGTCAGGATGCCCAGACCATGACATGACTGGCTGGATGCCCCTGACAACCCCAGTTGCACTGGAAATGACGGGGCTGGGCTGGACATCCGGGCGCTGTGGCTTTGCCAGGCTCCAGCCCTCGGTGCTAACGTGCAGCAAGAGGCACTTCCAGGGGACAGGCAGGATAAAAACTGTGTTCTCACTGCCAGCTCAGCAGCAGCAGGACTCATTGCAGATAATCCTCAGGGACAGGGACCTCAGGAACAGCCCACCTGAGCAGAGGCTGCTCCATTAATCACTCTGGCTGCCCCCAAAGTGAGCGAGGTTTGAGGCTCCCTCCTCCATCCGAGACGCCGTGTCACACTGTGACTGGATCCTGTGCTGAAATGCAGCTGCCGGAATTATGGAGGTGGAAGACCTTTATTTAGCCCAATCTTCCATCGTGAAACCTCCTCCAGACTTCCAGCAGTCCCCTCCCAGAGCACTGAGTAACAGGACCAGTGCAGCTGCCTGCCGTGACCTCCCCCGGGCCACCGAGCCTTGTGTATTTTGGATACCAAACTCTTTCCATCAGAAAGTAACTTCCTCAGAAACTTAGTGGGAGATCTTGGGGTTTCTTTTTCTTATGGGATTTTAAAATACACATAAATTCTGTTTATGCTTGCAGAGAAAACTCTGAAACCTCCCTAAGCCATAAAACAATCTGGGAGCCGACCTGCCCTGGGGCTGTCGCCTCTCCCCTGCCACGGCTGTCGTTTGAGGCACCCCTTAGCAACCCTTATGAGCAAGACTTTGTGCCGTGCTGGGGTCACCACACCCACCTCCACATCACACATCTGTACAGCCAGTTTTCCAGAGAAATGAAATTAAAAAACTAACCACAACAACAACAAAAAAATCAACTCTTTTGGTGGCTTATTCCCACTACTCAAACATTACTGATTTGAGGTGGAAATTCCCTGGCAGGAGCTTCTGTTCCCATTCTGTCTTGTTGGGAAATGTGGTGGGGAGGGTTTTGGGAGATGAGCTGGGGGTGCCAGAGCTGCAGGCTCTCTCTGGAGTCTCTCAGACTCCCCAGAAGCGACCCCAGCACTGACAGGACCGTGGGTGGCTGCAGCTGAGCTGCAGGACACGCTGCTCCTGCTGGGGATGCTCCCGGGCTCCACTGCAGGAGCAGCTCTGGGAAGGGTGGGTGCACAGGCACCCCCCACCCTGCACAGAATTCACAGAATCACAGAATCACAGAATTCACAGAATTCACAGAATTCACAGACAGCCCTGCCAGAGCACACCAGGCTCACAGCTGGATGCCAGAGCCTCCATCCTTGGTGAGGAGAGCATGGACACGCACAGAGCTGGCACTCCCACAGCAGGAATCTCCTCCAGCTCCCGGCCAAGGACAGGATGCAGTGGCCAAAGGAAGGGCTGACCTCCATCACACCCTCCCAGGACAGCCAGCCACGTGGGGACCTTGTCCCAGCTGCCTTTACTCACACACAGCTTTGCCTGTGTGACACAGAGAGCCCCATGGAGCCACGGGGATGCCACCAGGGCTGGCAGGAGGTGACAGACACCTCACACCCCACGGGACATTGATGACCCACCACTGTCCTCTTGCTTCTTTCCAACTGCAAGGCACGGAAAGCCCCTGGAGGCTGAGTGGCCATGCCCCAAGGGCAGCAGTGACTCAGGGCAGGGGGTCCAGGTCAGCCTGGTCACAGGGGCCCTCCAGTGCTGCTGGCCCCAGGGCAAGTGGGATGGGGAAGGCCCTGGGTCAGGTGGGCACAGGGACACTGCTGGGCTGGTTTCCAGCCAGGGTTTGGGAAGCAGCAGTGCTCGTTCTCGTGTCTCTCACGAGGGTGTGTGGTGTGGCTGGGCAGAAACCACTCAGATCTGGCTGGCTGGGTGCTCCCCTCCCTCAGCATCCAAAACACAAGGTTGTTCTTTACTTTTCTTGCCAGGCACTATCACTCAATTGCCATCTTCTATCTCCATGCAGTTTCTGTATGGAATTCTCTGCTCTGGGACTCTTTAATATGGAAAGCCCTGTGTAAGTTTGAAACTATCTCAGAGTGCCATTGAAACTACCTAGAAATAATAGAACCCCTTCAGTTGTGGAGCAGGATTTAATCTTTACCTTGGCCAAGTACATTCCTGTGCTCACCAAGGTGTCTGAGCACCTGCCCTGAAGTGACACCAGGCCAGGGGTCTGCTGTGGTGTGGATTTTCACTGCTTGGGTAAAGTAAGGAAAGAAGTGAAATACTGAAATGAATAAAAGAAAACCCACAGCTTTGTTAGAACTGCACTACCCCCCTTCCATCAAGAAATTTGATTTCTGCAGCCTGGCTGGCAATGCCTCATCACTTCAATGTCACATTATGGACACCCAGAAAACCACAGCAGTACAAATCTGTGCTGTTCCCTGCCTCCCTTCCCTAAGGCAAAGAATTACGAATGGTGAAAACAAAATCATGCGACTGAAATAAAAAGAATTAGGAAAAAAAAAAAGAGAGAAGAAGAAGAAGAAGAAAAAGAAGGAATCACAAGACCAGTGGCTTGGAGCTTGGTGGTGCAGGAAGGGACCCCACAGCCAAGCAGGGACCTCTGCTCAGGTTCCCACCACCTGGACACACCACACAGAACCTTCTCAGCTGGGATTTCTCCCTCCTTTCTGCCTCTTTCCAGCTCCTCAAGTCTGCACCCGAAAGAAGGCATGGAGGAGCCAAACTGATTTACTGAATGTTATCCTTTTTTCCCCTATAAGGAAACATTCCTCTTTTTCCCCATGAACATTTCAAACCTTGCACATTTTGGGGATGAAAGCTCCTCTGTGTGTCTACAGCTGAAGAGGGACTTTGACTTCCCACCTGCCACTCGGGGACTGATGCGAGCAGGAGCTCGAGCAAGCTGACTCCCATTTCCCAGGAGACAGATCAGCCAGATTTAGGGAAAGCTGAGCAGTCTCCTGTGCCAGAACCCATGGCAGATGCTGAGGGATGGAGCTCTGAGCCCGTGCTCGTTGCCAGGGATGCAGCACAGGCTGTGCTCGGCTCTCCTGGGGTCCCCTTGGGGCTCTGCACACAAACCCCTGAGCTCACCTGGCTCTGGGTGGGAGGACAGGTGATGACCACACCTGAAGTCCTGTGGCTGCCCAGGGGCTGTGGAGGGACCCTGCATGTCAGAGGAGGAGCTTGGCCAGGGGTGTTGTCCCCTTCCCACCACAGCTGGAGTCGGGACAGGGACAGGGTGACACCTCCAGCCCAAAGAGCCCTTGGCAGGAGCTGAGGCCACCCCTGTGCTCTCCCTGTGTGCAGGACCCCAGACTGACTATGCACACCTAATTCATCTCCCTCCATTACCCCTCACCCACCCATCCTAAGGGCCTTCTCCCCAAACTTCAGCCCAAGGCCACTAAGAGTTCTTTGGCTCCATCACAGTACAGTTCATCACTTCAATTATTTTGCTAAATCCCTCGAGCTGTTACTCCCCAACAAGACCATCACAAAGAACCCCAAATATGCTGTGGCAGAAGGCAGCCTGCACCTTCCCAGGGTGCCTGTGCCTCTGGAGGTGTCAGGACTCTTCAGTCCTGTTGGCAAATCCAACTCTGCCATAACCCACATCTCCTGACTCCTGGTCTTGTGCCCTGATCACAAGATGATCTTTCCCTCTGCAAGAGCACTGGGAGCGAGGGATGAAACATCCCTTGTGTTGCCCAACACCTCCCCCACGGCCATGCTCCACTCAGCCCCTGGGCCGTGGCTGGCAGCCAGGAGCCAGCACAGCAAGGACACCATTCCCAAGGGTTTCCACTCCCACCTTGGTAATCCCCGATTTTTACAGCACGGATTTGGGACTGGGGTGAACCTCGGGCAAGTCTGCATCACTAGCAGGATTAGCTTTGGCCATGGGAATCTTCATTTAGGGGGAAAAAACCGAGATAACATCCTGGAATTAAAGACAACTTTCTGTGTTCCCTTTTTCATCTCCTGAGGCCAGGGAGGCCCTTCTGCATTCTTGACAAATACAAATGCAATAAGCCAAACTCATTTACATGACCTACAGAAAGGATTCAATATCAAGATAAATTTCACTCAGTGGAGCATCTTTATAAACTGAAGTCCTGTGAATTTATCTTTTCAGGATATCCTCATTTCCCACCCTGCCCCAGATCCCACTTGGAAATTGGGATGAGATCTGAGTGGGGACTCAACCTGCAAACTGCAGCAGACCAGTTAGCCCCAAGTCCTGGGGTGCTGAGGCCAAACTGGGGCCAAACTGGTGAGAACTGGGGAGCCCAGCCCCGCTGTGCCTCCTCTGTGGGACATTGCTGGCAGTGCACTGCACTGCAGCACGAGCTCTGCTCTGCACAGAGATGCTCAGGGTTTTCAGGGTGCCACAGACAGACCTGCTCCTGCTTTGATTCCTAAACTGTCCCAAGATAAAATAATGATCTATAGGTGAAGCAAGGATCTACAGAGCAGAAGCAAAGCCAAGGACTGTGCTGGTGATGCTGATGCTCTGGGTCAGGTACTTGCTGTGCCTGTATTTACTCACTTTGAGGAGTCATTCCCTGACTTGCAGAACTGCCTTCATGCAGTGTTAATATTTCTTGAGCATCCTGAAGCATACACATTCTTTCTCATTAGTGAAGTCACTTTTTCTTTCTGTAATTAACAATGGCCCTCTCCAGAAGCAGACAATTTGAAAATACAAATGTTTTACTGATCACATTTTTACTGATCCAAAGTGGACTGTCTCCTGAGGAGACAGACACCATGGCTTTGCATTACCCTTCTTTCCCCTGCTTGGCTTGACCCATTTTCCCCTCTCTTTCCAACGGAATCAAATCCTGTTAACTAACCTTTAAGGCTTCTTTAGGCTTTATTTTGTTCCTATTAACCTTCTGCTTCTCTGGATAATTCTGCAGCCAAGAGTAGGTGTGACTCCCACGGCACAAGTCTCGCTGTGCTGTTGACTCATGTGCTGTGCTCAGCCAGCTCCTGGGATGGGAGGCTTATGCAACGTAGCGAGGTCTCCCGGAGCATATGCTGCTCCTGGAGCTGTGAGATCCCACTGTGCTCTCCTGCTGGATGTGCCTGTGGGATGCACCCGCTGCCAGCAGCCCTGCCTGTGCCCCCAGCACCCACACAGAACCCCCACACCGCCCTGCAGAGGGGCTCTGGGCTGGCTCCCCCCTCCTCCGGAGTGAAAATCAAATATCTGTGCAGAGATGCTGCTGGGCTCTGGGTAGGGGTGGTGGTGCAGCTGCTGCCTGCCCTGGGCTCCGGGAGCTCCCAGCTCCCTGGGTGTTTAAAGGGCTCTCAGTTCTAAACAGAGATTATATAAAGTGAACTTAACAGACGGTCAGATTTGGCCTGGCATGTTGGGAGGGTTCTCACACAGATCTTTTTTTTTAGGAGGGAAACTAGCAAGACATGTGGTGAAAAACACCCTATAGCTTGTAACTCCTGTCTCTGAGATCCAGCCATCTGTTCCCATGAACTTCAAGTGAGAAGCAGCCACCATTTTGAAGGCAGACACTTGAAAAAGTGAGAGGATGCAGCCCTCGATTCCTTGGGCAGAAAGTGGCTCCGATGCCTGCCTGAAAGGGCAGTGCACAAACTGCAAACCTCTCTGGGCAAGATCATCTTCCCTGCACAGCTGAGCAAAGGCTGAGCTAGTGGCTAGAAAATTAACAGAATCACAGGATGGTTTGGGCTAGAAGGGACCTTAAAGCTCATTTCAATTTTTCATCCCTGTGCCATAGGCAGGGACACCTTCCACTGTCCCAGACTGCTCCAAGCCCTGGCCTTGAACACTTCCAGGGACGAGGCAGCCACAGCTTCTCTGGGAAACCTGTGCCAGGGTCTCCCCACCCTCACAAGAAATAATTTCTTCCTAATATCTAATTTAATCTCCCTTCTTTTAGTTTAAAGCCATTCTCTCTCGTCCTAGCACCACCTGGCTGTGTAAATCCCTGGTGCTCTGGCCCCCATGCAGCAGGCAGTGAGCTGGGGCTGATGTGAGGAGCACCAAGCCCTGAGTGGGAAGGCAGGGCTGGCAGCAGGCAGGGGACCCTGGCATCCCTGGCAGAGGACCCTGGCACCCCTGGCAGGGGACCCTGGCACCCCTGGCAGGGGACCCTGGCACCCCTGGCAGGCAGCCGGGGCAGAGCGAGCCGGAGCTGCACAGGTCAGAGCAGCCCCTGCTTTCCCCTGCGTGACTCGCTGCCACCCAGCCCATCAACTCACCAGATTCATAAACACAAGAATAAAAACTCCTTCAAAGCCCTTCCAAGGGAAGGACAAACCCATCTCCTGCGGTGCAGCCCACTCGCTTCTGAAGCCAGGATTCCCCAGAGCGAGCTGCAAACCCCAGGGCTGGGGTGAGGTGTCACCACGTCACCGCAGCCTTTGCTGGAACTCCTGCTGGAAGGCAGCTGAAACATTAACCTGGGCTCACCGTGGCACCTTTCCCAACAGGAGATGGAAGCCAGCAGCTGCTGATATGGAAAGCAACTGTTGGAGCCGCCGAGCACTGACACATGCGATCGCACGGAGCCACCGGCTCCTGCAAACGTGCTGCAGGAAATGACTAAACATTGAGTGCTTGTTATTGAGCAGGATTCCTGGAGACACGTAGGTGGTGTGGACAGCGTGGTATGTGCATTAAAGTGCAATTTAGGTCAATGGTTCTTTGAAAGGACCATTCTCCCTTTTTTTCTCCTCCCCTTTCTCCCTTCAGCGATGTTGGCTATTCAAAGATTAACTTTTCCAGCTCTTTTTTCCTAACAGTTCCCATCAGCTCTAAATAAAATTAAAAAGGGGGAAAAGACAGTAAAAATTGCCCTGGTTTAATATTGAAATCTCTCTGCAATTTTTTGTCTCATTTTAGCTGTTTTTAATGGTAAAACAGGATTCCAAGGGAGATTTAGAGGGAACAGTGCGTGTTCAGACAAAACCAATCCTATTTCACGAGGTGTCTGAGCCTCACTTTTTAACAGGTGAACCCAAAACGAGAGCCAGCCCTGGAGGGACTGGACAGATGCGAGCTGTGGGAAGTGTCAGCACAGCTCCAGCTCACGCTGGGGCGTGCCAGGGCTGTGATCCACCTTTTCCATGCACCCTCCGGTGCCCAGCCTTGAAGCATCTCCAAGAATGTGAGGCGGTGCCTCCAGCACTGCCCTGGCACCCAGAGACCTCAGCAGGAAACACAAATCTTCTCCAAAAGCTGCTAAAGCTGCACAAATCCATCCTTCTGTCACTGATCATTGCATTATTGCTCAGAAAACCAGACTCCCCCAGAACCCCAGGCTGCCTGCCCTCCTGGCAGACACAGAGCTCAGGGGTGAGGCTGCCATGGAAGAGCAGTGCAGGTGTGTTCACCTGCTCTGGGAGCACAGCCACCAGACCCACAGCATCCTCCTCACCACTGTTTCCAGGGGGAATCAGAGACATCCCAGCCTGGAAGTAGAAGGGAGCTGGGTGTGCTGCAGGACAGGCCTCTGACACAGGCATCACTATAGAAAAGGTCTCCTTGCTAAAGAGAAATAAATTATTGATGGCAATGCAATTTCCTGCAGTGAGAAGCTCCAAAGACCCTTTCTAAACAGGAATGAGATCTGCCAGAATACTGGTCTTCTCAGGCCATCTACTTTTTTTTTTTTTTTCCCACCCAAGAACCAGCTGAACAAAATCCCAAGAAAAGCTCATTTGTATCCGTTTAATTATTTAATCAATAGCTCTGCTTTCAAAGCTCCTCCTCACCCTCCCTCCAGCAAAGCCTGGTGTCCCACAGATGTTTGGATATCCAGAGGACAGCAAAGAATTTTAGTGGGCAACTGTTACAGGAGTTAAATTTAAACAAAATTCAATTTAAAAGGCATTTAATTAAAGAGACAGAGCAAGAGGGAACAAGAGCTGGAAGCCTCACCAAGCTGACACAAATGTTTGGGTACAAAAGGTGGCTTTGGGAGGGTGAGCACACTCTGGGGTGCCCAGGTTACCGTGGTGTCCCCCCAAAAGCCTCAAGGGTGGTGCAGGAGGGGGTTCAGGGGATTGTCTGCTGGCCAGGACATCACCTCCAGCAGCCTCGTGCCCTGGGTGTGAACCCATCCCCTCTGACCCAGCAGATCCCAACACCAGTTGACTCATCCTGACATTTAACGGCACCATGGCCGGCTGCTGCTGCTGTTCTTGAACCAGGAGAGGAACCACAACAAACCAGAAGTCCAGATAATTTAAAAAAGCTTTTTCTTTGCTTTTGCCAGTCTGTCCAAGTGTTTCCTACACACATTTGGAGTGAAGGAATGATTGTGGCTGGCTCCGAAATGCTGCTAATGGTGGCCAGGCTCTGCTGCTCTACCAGTGAATGTTTTCAGGGAAACATTTTTCAAATCATTGGAAAAACTCTGCTGAATTTGAGATGTGTCTCTGGAGGCTCCATCAGCCTTACTTAGAGGGCCTAAAAGGGACATTGGACAGTGGCCTGGAGTGACAGGACAAGGGAGAATAGTCTTAAAATGACTGAGGGCAGGGTTTGATTGGATATGGGGAAAACATCTTGGCTGTGAGGGTGGTGAGGCCCTGGCCTCTTAGGCTGCTTAGAGAAGCTGCGACTGCCCCATCCCAGGAAATGTCCAGGGTCAGGGAGTGGGATGAGATAAGTTTTAAAATGAAACCATTCTATGACTCATTTCCAACCCAAACCATTCTATAATTCTTTGGAATCAGGATGGGTCAGACCCACGGCAGAAGGATTGCACAAGCCACGGTTTCAGTGGAACTTCCTTGTGACTATGGGCTGCAGAAACACATTGGGTGTGCATCTCACAGGAGAGTCAAGAGGCACAAAAACCCAAAGTAAAACGCAAAAGAGCTCAAAATGACCCCTTTGATGATGCAGAACACTACACAGAACTGCATTAGTTTTCTCACATCTCACATTTCCTTCCCCACCCTTCCCTTGCTCCCCAGTTTTGGTTTGCTCCTGAGGTTGGGACCAGACAGCAGCAACACCAACCTCCCAACAGTAAGCTTTGCCTTGGCCAATTTTCCAGCACTAACTGCCTCCCAAGGCCATTTGTTCTGAGGTATAAAGCCTTTTTTTTCTCTGGGAATTGATCTGGCAATGCTTTCGGGACTGCTGCCAGGGAAAGAGTGTCCCTATTGCTCCTTCATTACCATCACAGCTACCGGGACCTCTGCTGCCTGTCTCAGGATCTTGGCTGCAGTTCCTGAGCCTGAACAATCTTTCCAAATGCAGGGAATTCCCTTTGGATAAAGGGACAGGGACCAGCACAGGAAAGCTTTGACTGTCATTCCTCAAAGATATTCCTTCATGTCCTTGCAGGGAGCTGCCAACACGGCTGGAGCCAGCCGGCACCTCCGGGCTCCAGCCCAGCCCAGGCTACAAACATCAATGAAACCCCCAGTGCAGATGCAGAAATCACTGCCGCAAAATCAAAATATAGAAGATCACTTTTTTTTTTTTTCTGTTAACCCACTTAAAGGCCTTGCACACCAAAAAAATAAAACATTATTGGAGAGAAAAATGATGTGCAAATACTGAGCATCATTAAAACAGGATCAACTCATACACATGTGGTAAGGAGAAGGAGCTCCAATATTCCTACTCCTCTTAGGGCAGGGAGAAGCTGTGGTGATCCTGCAGAGCTCCTGCTCACGGCAGCTCCTGTCCTGGTTTCTGGCTCAGAGCAGCAGCATCCTTCTCTCATCTGCTCTGTCACCTCCCTGACCCTTTCCCAATCCCCTCTCATATCTCATCTCTCACTGCCATATACTTTTCTCTGCAGACACTCTGAAGCAGTTATTACTCACAGATGTAATTGCTTAGTGCTCCCTCAAGTCACAAACACAAGACATCAGAGGACACCTAAGAACAGTTTCCCCAAGCCCCTGAAGTATGGAGACAATGGATGCCTTTTCCCAGGAAAACTTAAGGCAAACTGTAGCTATGATGTTTAAGCCATGAAGATGTCTCAATTCCTTACTTTAAACAGGGATGAGTTTTCATTAACAATAAAGACCTCGAGTCTGGGTTTCACAGAATCATTCAGGTTGGAAAAGACCTCCAAGATGACGGAGGCCAAGCTTTTCCCCTTGGTTTGGGAGCAGGGATGGTGCAGCGAGGGGCTCACGTGCTCCCCGATAACCACGCTTGACCACATGACTGAGCAGCAGCAGCCCACGCTTCCCATGGCTGCTCCTCGCTTCACACACTGAGCTCTGCTTTCATCTCCCAAACATAACATGGGTGGGATTTGTTTACACTGGGTGCAAGGACCAGCGAGAGCCAAGCCGGCAACCACAAGTGTTAGAAACTGGCAGAAAGGGCAGCAGCTGTTATGATGCAAAAGTACATATTTGTCTGAAGATGCTGGCTAGGAAACCATCAGAGAAATCCAGACTGATTCATGCACTGCACCCTCCCCTGATGACCTGTGAGAGCCACGGCAGCCCTGCTGCCACAGCTGGAGCCGTGGTGGCTGCCCCAGGCCAGCTGCTGCCACCTGAGGCACCGGGCTGGGACCACCCAGCTGCCTCCTCTGCCCGTGCAACACATCAGATACATTTCTCACACATCAGATAGATTTCTCTTTAATCAAAGTTCTGAAGGAACATATTAAATGATGGTTTAACTGCAGCATCAGCAGCTGAATCACAAGGGCTGAGCAAGCAAGCAGTGGCAGACAGTGCTGGTGCCTGGGGAGCCCCAGGGGAGCAGGTGAGACCAGGCAGGGATGCTCAGGGCTCCAGCACCTGCACTGCCAAATCCAGCCAGCCACAGTCCCGTGGCAGGGCCAGGAGGGAAATGCCCATGGACTCCCTGTTTGCTGCTGGGAGTAAAACACTGTGAGCTTCATCTGTGAGACTTGACGCAGAACAAACCTCCTCATTCTAAGGGACAAAAGTCAGGGAAGTGGGAGAACAGGCTCCTCAAGACATGAAATCTTGGAAATATGGACTGAAGTTTGAGCTTATCAGAAGACTGCATAAGTTAATTTACAATCTCTAAGCACCCCTCCCTCAGCCAGAGCTTCCAATTCACCCTCTTGAGGATAAGACAGAGAAATACTTCTCTGGGGTTCCAATTCAGGTTTTTATATTTGCATGTGATATTAAATGAACAAAGTATGCTGCCTGAAGAAGCTTTAAGCATGATATGTCCTGGTTTTGGCTGGGGTGGAGTTAACTTTTTTCCCAGTAGCTGATACAGGGCTGTGCTTTGGATTTAGGATAAGACTAATGCTGATAATGCTCTGATGGTTTAGTTGTTGCTGAGCAGTGTTTACATTAAGTCAAGGACTTTTCCAACTTCTCATCCCAAAATAATTCCCCTAAAAAGTTCATAAATATTACAATTATCACAGAATGATGGGGTGGCTCAAATTTCCCAAGACTGGCAATTGTGGCTGGCACATCTCAACTCTCAGTGAGTTTTCCCCCACTAGCCATATATCCCAGTATTCCATTGCTAGCAGCAACACTTTTGGGTTATTTTCCAAATTCCACCCAGCAATATTCTCAGACTAAGTGCCAGTCCCAGATAAATCAGTACCAATCAGCAGTACCTTCTTCCACTTCCAAATGGCCTGACAAGTCAGGACAGGAATCCTCAAGTGAAAAGGCCAATCCACCAGGCTTTGGGATTTTGGGCAGCCCATCCTGGGGTGGGACAGGCTTTTCCCTGCCAGGTGACACAGCTGCAGATCACAGCCAGCATGGTCAGACCTCAGCTCCTGGGAGGACAAAAACCTTCGTGGACTGAACAGCGACTGGTTACTGCAAAAGGGGAAACATGGGCAGAGAAACAGCAGCAAACCCTCCCTGAATGTCCTTCTCAGAAATGAATGAAGACTCCTTGGGAATATGTGGTTTGAGTAAAAGCTGCTCCAGGGTGGCTCGCTCTGTTCTGCTGGTGGCAGAACAACCTGCAGAGCTCTGTGTGTGACAGCAGCTGGGTGAACAGCACCACGCTGGAGCCAGAGGTGGATTTTATGCCTACACATATTCCCAACATATCCTCCTTCCCTTGAAGTCATGAACAGAGTTTGGGGAACTAGCCACTATTTTTCTGGGGGGTTGCAGCCTACTTTTCCCTCCCAGTGCTTGTAACAAGACCTCTATTCACAGTAAGGCCATAAACTCCCTTAGCCAGCCCCGAGCACATTGCTCAACCAGAGCACAGGCAACAAAGCCATCAGCTGACAGTTCCAAAGCCTCCACACAGGTCTGGAGTGGGACAGGACAGGGCCAAACACCAGCCCGTGGGCACACGAAGGCCTTGGCAGCTGCTCTGCCCTCTCTGTCTGGCTTGCCTGTGCAGCTCACACAGAGCAGGGAATCACCTCAGCCATGGAGGGCTGCAGCACCAGCACTGCTGAGAGAGGCCCTGGAGCCCAGAGGGGCTGAAAAGCTCTGGCTCTGTGCTTGGTTGTTTGAAGGGAGCCCTGGCACTGTGCCCTGGTGTCCTCCAGCCAGGGGAGCTCTGTGCCCCACTGCTGCCCACACTCCCTGGCAGGAGGCTGCCCCACTGCCCAAAGCAGTGCTGGGGATTCCACACACTGAGGGTGCTCTGTGCCTGTTCCCACCCAACCACATCCCTCTGGGTTGTGCCTGATGGAATACAGGTGAGTGGCATTATGGCATCCAATGCATAATAAAGAAATGCACAATATTTACCTGCTTTTGTCTCCCTCCCCCTTTCCAGCCTTGCATCAGCTTTTTCCTCCTCTCCTGCATTAACTTCTAACTCCCTCCCTTGCCCTGAGAAGAACCCTGCAGCAATGCAATGTCTCTGGGCTCTCCAGCTGGAGGAGTTCACTGCCCACACTGGGTTTATGCTGTGTTTGTTTGTTTAATGGCCCAGTTAGGAAACTCAGAGTGGGATCAGTGCTTGGGATACGCACGGATCTCAGCAAGACCTGCCGCAAGCGCCTGGGAAATCTCTGGTCTCTAAAGCAGTGCAGGGTCAGGCCACGCTGCACTGACAAGGGAAACAGGAGAATATCACTGCCCTTCTGTGAGACAAACCACCCATTTCAGCCAGGCTGTGCACAGAGCTGGGCAACCAGCACCTGGCCTTGGGCCACTGGCAGCCAATGGTTCCCAGCCCTGGGTTTTCCATGGGCTGGCATGCCAGCAGAACAGGCTTTGCCTCCTCAATTCCTGCCTCACTGCTGAGAAAATTGTGCCACAGAATTGTGGAATCACAGAAGAGTTTACTCTTGCCATGGGCAGGAACACCTTCCACTATCCCAGGTTGCTCCAAGTCCCATCCAAGCTTCCCTTGGACACTTCCAGGGATGGGGCAGCCACAGCTTCTCTAGGCAAGTTGTGCCAGGGCGTCATCAGTCTCTGAAGAAAGAATTTCTTCCCAACACCTACTCTAAACCACCAAGTCCCACCTCTCCAGCCTCTGTATCCAGTCCATATTTTGCCATATCCAACTCACAGGCTTTGCTAGCACTGACAGCCCTGCTCCTCTACTTTCTGTCCCTTATGTCACAACAAACTGTCTGGACACTGCAGGAAGCATCGAGGACACTTCTCTTAGTTCTATATAAAAAGAAACTTCTGTTCTGGGACTCTCTGGCTGCATTAGCTTTGCTTGACACAACACAGAGCAGCATAGAAAAACAGCAAATGACAGAACCTGGTCCACAAGCATGAAAATTCATATGAAACAAGGTCTGCATCAACCTTGCCTGCTCTGAATTCAGGTGGTGGCCAGGCAGGCACGAGAGGTTTCTCCTCTGGCCAGCAGCCAGCACTGAAGAAATGCCAAACCCAAGCATCTGGCTCCTGCTGCACTTGTACCAGTCCTGCTCCCACCTCCGAGGCCCATGACTTACTTTGATGCTATTCCGAAATCTCCTTCTCCCAGCTCCAAACCAAGACTTGAAATTATTAGAGGGAGTACTGCCTCTCAGGGCAGAATGCAAATTTAAAACACTTGTCCCAGATAACAGGAGGCAGTAATTAGGCTCCAGCACTCCAAAGCAGCATCCTCAGCTACACCCTTTTCTGACTGCTGCACTGATGTAGGACATGTGCCATGAAAACCCAGGTTGCACAAGGCTGTTTTTCTTTATCTGTATAGAAATCAGCTCCTTGCTTTTAATTTTCCTCCTTCACTCTGTGCTCTGGTCTATAAGCTTTGCTCCTTGCTTGTTTAAGCTTTTTGCTTTTTGTTGCTGTCCCTTACCCTGGTATCACTCTTTTTTTTATCTGCTCAAGGTGCCTGCTTCCTTAAATATCTCTCTCTCTCTGTCTTACTCCTTCTTTCCTTTCCTTGTCATTTTCTCATTCTCACAGTTAACCAGAGACTCCTTCCTCTTCCCCGGGCTTTTCCTGCAAGGCCATTTGCATTCTTTCTCAATCACATCAAACAGGAGATTTCAATTTAGCAGCAATCAGGAAAACACCTCAGACATCCGCACGGCATCGAAGCCTCCTGCCACCTCCGTTCCCCAAATCCCACTGAACTCTGGCTCCATGAACAGCAGCTCAGGTTCACAAGGCACCGAGGTGAAGCAGGAGCTCAGGTTCTCATGGCACTGAGGTGACAGAGTGCATGAGGTGCTGCCGTGCCCCTGACCTTTGGCCTGGCTGACCAATTCCACATCCTCCTGTGCATCTCTTCAGGCCAGCCAGGGCAGCTCTGCTGCTCCTGTGAGGCAAAAGATGAAGTGAATGATGCTGACTGCCACAGGGGGAGAGCTGAGCTTAGGGCTCAGAGGGATCAGGTGCCCAAAGCAAAATAACCGGGACACAGCTACTGCCCGTGCCCTCGGGGAGGAGCAGAAGGCTAAAGAAGACAAGTCTTTACGTGGCCTTTAGGAATTAGATATGTTCGTTCTAATCTGATTAAAATTCTTCACAAATACACTTTAAAGTTAGCTCTGGAATCAGGGAATGGTCGTGGATCTCCTCAAGCCCAGGATTTGTGTTTAAGAAATTCGTGAATCTATGAAGAATGTGCCCAGCTGGGTTAGCTCTGCCACAAGAGTCTCTGGTTCACTGTTCATTCCAACTGCCAGGTTAAAGATGGGCTGAGACTGAAATTCCAAGGAAAATAAGACAACCTAGAAACCGATGTTTTCAAAAAGGCCAATGGAAGCAAAATTGAGTATGGGTTTTCACATCACTTTTTGACTCTCAAATAGTTTAAGGTAGAATTTGTATGGAAAAACATCTCCAGCCCCTCTAAATGACTCTCAGCCAAAGGTTCATGTGCTGAGAAAGCAGAGAGGAACAGAAGCAGCCTGGTGCCAATTACACCAAGCCGAGGCTCCAAGACTTTTTCTTCAGGGCAGCCAGAAAATTCATTGGAGTGATGTATCAATTGCCAGAACATTTTTAAAGTTTTCTAATTCATCTGGAAGTTGACTTGCTCTGAGTATTGAGACACTTGTCTGCGCTTTGGATCCTTCTGCAGCCACCAGGACAGCTCGAAAACTGCTTTAAGCTGGCAGCAGAGCTTTTGAGACATCCCCCAGCAGGAGTGGGGGCTCGGGGCATGCCGTGAGCCTCGCAAAGCTGCTACAGCAAAGATGGGAACATCCCTGTGCCAAGGACGTGCCATCACTGCCCGTCCTGGGGGCGATGAGCTCTGTCAGCCCTGTGGTCTGCTGGACCATTCCCAAAAAGCGATGGGAGGGTGTGAGGGACAGGGCTGGCTGCACCCCGGAACGAGAGGGGCACATGGGGCACATGGGGCAGCGCTCTGGTCTCAGCTGCAGCTGCAGAGAGAGTTCTGAGGGAGGCTTGTTCCTCCATCCCCGGCGCATCCCGAGTGCGGGACCCAGCCAGCGCAGGGCTGATTTCACATCCTCCAGCCCGGCGATCTTCCCCAAAGCTGCGGCAAGCGCTGGCACGCAGTTCCTGCAGCGCTGCTTCCCGACGTCTGGCACGGCTGCCCAGTCCCTCCTCCTGTCCGGAGAGCCTGGGGAGCCCCGGTGCCGGAGGGAGGTCCTGGCCGTGCCCCCCGAGCTGCAGCCCGCTCCCCGAGCCGGGACCAGCCCGGCACACGCATCCCCGCAGGAAACACAGCGCTCTATTTTAATCCCGTCAAGGGTCTTCTGGGGAGCGAGGCAGAGCCCGGCTGTGCAGAGTTAAGAATGAATCCCTATTTTTAGCCCGTCCTGGGTGAGGTAAGTGCGCGTGAGTCAGACGCCGGCGTGGGATGTTGCATAAGCCGGGCCTGCGCCGCAGCTCCCGGCGCACGGGGGTGAGAGGAGGAGGATGAAGGGAGCCTTCCCTCGCCGCTTCCTGGCATTGTCATTTCAAGACAGACCCTTCACGGTATTTAAATGCAGGGTTCTTTCTTCCCTCCCCACCCTCCCCGAAAAATTTAATTAGAAACAGCAGTAGGCTGGTT
Source organism: Alethe diademata (assembly GCA_025584955.1). Taxonomy (NCBI): domain Eukaryota; kingdom Metazoa; phylum Chordata; class Aves; order Passeriformes; family Muscicapidae; genus Alethe; species Alethe diademata. Next base: position 1,167,021 of record JANRMJ010000020.1, read on the forward strand.
ATGTAATGTGATTAATTGCAGCATTAGAGTGAAAAAATATAGGGCATACAGGTCTTAAAGATTCACATGCAAAGTCATGTGTGGGAGTGAGAGAGGCAAGGGTGAAATGCAAGATTTATCTGTTTGATTAGGTGCTTTTCACGGGGCAGTGATTTATTCCCTGAGTAATTTCGTCGGAGGAATCTGCAGATAGCTAAAGCAAAAAAATTAAAAAGGAGCAAATAAACATCCAGGAGACAACGGGCCAAAAGTGCTTTCACAGCACCTCTAAAGGTTAGTGTAGTACCTGGGAGCAGCATGTTCCCTCCGCTGCCGACCTGCCCCTTAAACCACTCACTCACACCAATAAAAAAGAGGTTTTCCCCTGAGTCATGACGAAGGAGCTGCAGCCACTGCAGCTAAACTTTCACTACGCTGGAACTTTATTCCAGGGAACATGTGAGGCTTCAGATGAACTCTTTTCCCCCTGCCTTTTGAGTGGCTGTCAGCAGGGAAGCCCCGGATTCCAGGCTGGCATTCCCTCCCACCGGTGACCTCCAAGCACCCGACGCTGAGGGCGCAGCGCTGGAAATGCTGCGCTCGCCGCGGCTGTTGATTAAATCCAGCCTGATTCAATAATGGCAAGAAGTCACCAGCGTGTTTGATTGCTCCAGTGTCCTACATGTCCACGGCTCCGCTGCAGAACAGCTCGGGGGCCGAGCCCGCTCTAGCATTGCATTTTAGCATTGCAGCTCTTCAGGGGGAAACAACTGCTGTTAATATTCATGCAAGGGGGAGAGATGAAAAGGCACCGAAGAAGGGAGCTCGTGGCAGGGTACCAAGGATGTCTCAGCAGGTTTTATCCTGTGCTCTTGCTGGGAAGAGGAGGGTTCACAGCCTGAGTGCAGCTGTTCTCACACCACAGATATTCTCCAGCATTGCCTTTATGCCAGCAACCCCTAAACCAAATTCTGAGGCTCCACTGAATCAAGTACTAATTTGAGGCAGACTGAGCTCTCTCTGAAGTGAAGGCTCGTCCCTCAGTGAGCTCAGTCTAGTTCTAGAAAGCTTAATTCCTGGCAGCCTTAGCTGTAAAGCCATGGCTAGAAACAAAAAAACCTCCAGACTTGATTTCTCCTGAATAAAAACTTCATTTGTTACAGCTGTGCAATGATTTCAGGGGCTTCAGATTTGTCAAGCTACAAAATGCCAAGATTAATTTAAAAACAGCTTTACAATTACCTCAAGTTTGCATCTTGTTTCTTGCTTCACTAATAAGCAAAATACTAAATGATTCATATTAGAAAAGAGATTTCAACAGTCTTCTCAGGGAGGCCAGGCGCTTACGCCAAGTGATAAATGCAGAAATTCCCTCCCATGAGGCTTCCAGTCTTAACTGGAGTCATAATGTGAGGAAGAGGGAAGGGGCCAAGAAGTCCCAGGGCAAGAGCTGGGTCTGTGCAGCTACACAGCCTTGCAATATTCCTCAGCTGCTTTCCTGCCTTTCTAAAGCTTTTCTCTCTCTGCACGTGATAGCCAAGCATGAAACACATCCCTCAGCATGTGGCTTCACCTGTCCCAATGCATGTGTTCCATATCACTTGAGCACACTTCCTCCTGCAGAACCTGTTTGGAGACAAATGTAGGGACTACTCCTGAAGATGCTGCTTTCCCTGGTGAAACTTTCCCTGGAACCATTTTCCAGTGGAAACTTTCTTCCTCTCTTAGAAACTGGACAAAGAAAAATTGTCCAGGTCTCTCAGTGCTATCTAAGTGCACACTAAAATATCTTTTGAAGAAATCAAGATCAAAGCTCGCCCAATTAGAGACAAACCAAAATCAAGGGCACCTTTACTGAAGCTCATTAAAAATATTCTTTGTACCGCCCTCTTATGTGGCACCCAAAGTCTCTCGAATATTGTGGTCTAATGAGAATGCAGTGAGGGTTTTTTCCCTTCAGTATTTTTCTTTTCCATGGTTAGCAACTGTCATAGTTTAATTAAGGGATGTCACAGGCATGGAGCACTGCCCTGAGATAATCAGACCCTGCTGGTAGATAACTGCTGAGGTGAAGACAAGCAGGAACAGGCACCGTGCAAATGCCAAATCATCAAGGGAGGGCAAAGTTCAAAAATGGAACTGACAATCCTTCATTTACAGAGGTGGGAGATGCTTTTGTCAGCCTTTGTGAATGGGCCCCTCCACTCACGTCTGCCTCACGGCCCCTCTCTGAGCTCCTGACTCCTCTCCAGCCTCTTTTTGCTCCCACGTTGTCCCTTGCAGAAAGATTCACTCCGAGGTAGCTCCTCGGTGTCTCCAGCAGCACAGTCGTGCCGCTGGCACAGCCCTTTCCTTGGAGCAGCCACTGACACACCCTAAGGAAGGATCCCAGCTCCCACCTGGACACCCCTTGGCTGAGCCCTCACTAAGAACTGACCCTCAGCCATTCAAATCGTTATAAAGGCTTTAATTCACTGCCTTTATTTCAGTCTTTCAAAGCAGGTCTTTATTTGTTAATATTTACCAAAGCCCTTCTAGTCCTTGGCTCTTTGATTTTGCAACATTTTATGATTCTCACTAGATGAGGTTTTCTTTTCCTGAAAAACAACCCAGCCCCAACCCAACCAGCAGTGTGCTCCTCTCCCCTGCTGTTTGTGCTCACTTTAAGGGGAAGGTTGTCTCCCTCTCCTTTCCCTTTTCCACCCAGGTCATAAGTGATCTGATCATTCCAGCAGCAGTTTTGCGCTAACAGCTGTCTCTGTGCTGTGCCCTCCAATGAATCCATGACCTGCAAACCATCCTGATTTCTTGCTTGTTGCCCTTGCCTGTGTTCATTCACAGATCACAGAACAGTTTTTTAGAGGGGTGGTCTATGCTTTGTTTCACCAATTACTTCGATTTCTCAGCTTCTGTGGCACAACACCTTACAGGTTCCCCAACTCCTCAGAATTATCTTCCAATTAATGTACAGGCACTGTATTTCCAACAAATATTTCCTTTTAATAGAAAATGTGCCCTAAAAATGTGCTGGAGTCCCTGTATAAGTTCATCAACACAAAGTACTCTGAAGATGGCCAGATGGGGCTCAGGTGCAGGCTCAATCCCTCATGAAGAGCCCACTAGCCACACAGAAATAAAAAAAAACATCTCTTTGGAATTATAACATCTCCTACAATTTTTCCATGGCACTGGGGACAATGCCAATATAAGGCTACAGCACTTTCAGACTCCACAGGTCAAGCAAGATGGATAATTTTTCTTGGACCCTGGCTGATCCCTCACTGCATTATGAACAAACAGCTGTATTTTGACGGGCTTTGTTGTAAATTTTATCTAACCTAGTGGTGAGGTTCTTCAAGTGAGACCACCCCACAGAGGTCCCTGGGTGAGGGGTTCAGAAAATAATTGTGAGTAACAAAGAGGAGCCAAATGAATTCCTTCACTCTGAAAAATGGTGCGTGTCTCCTGAGCCAGGAAACAAAAGGATTTCCATGGCATTCCCGTACAAATCTATCAATGATTTCATTTCCGTGAAACCAGCTGCATAAAAAATTCTGTGGCTTTCCCAATAAACTGTGATTAAACCAAGCCCCCATACTGCTTAATTGCACTTATTAGCAAGCCAATTGTCTGTCACATTTATTTTGTTATGCGGGCTGTGCTTGTCAGAAAGAGCATGAGATTTTTAATCAAACTTGTAATAGTCGCCACAAGACAGATTTTTGAAGGGCACAACTTTACCCAAACAAGCACATTTATCATCGCTGAGGACACAGAAGAGGTGGCTGTATCTTGGTATATGAAAGCAGCTGGTTGTATAAAGATTTATTTCCTCCATCCCACTCTGACTCTAAAGTATTTGCAGACCTGCTTGATGGACCTTCGGGTGAGCCTGGGGCTCAGCTCCCTGCCCAGGTGAGGGGAGTCACAACGCACAGCCACCCCCAGCACATAAATCATTGACAGACACGCAGATTTATGTGCTCAAAGACTGTCACGTTCTCTCTTTCTGGGACAGCTGCATCTCTCTCTACCTGTTCCACCAAACTTCATCCCCACAACTCTCCTCTGCTTGCCTGGCCCAGCGTGGACGTGCTCGGCGAGTGCTTGCAGAGGTCAGGGCAGCGCTGCCTCCCTGGCAGACGTGTTCCCAGTGGACTCTGGCCTCTCCTCACTGCCACACCGCCCCTGTCATTGCCCGCAAGGTGCCCGGCACGAACATTTCCTAGGTTGCAGAGAGCACCGTGACTGAACTTTCTTTCCAGACATTTATCTTAATAACCCACTCACATCCTTAGCACACCACCCTGTTCTTGTTTGTTCCATGAATATTCCAGACGAGAGCAGTACACTGATCACAAAGGTTGTCCAACACTCTCCACCATAAACTCCCTCTCTTAAGTTGATTACAGCTTTGAAAATATTCACTGACACTGTCTGCCAAGGAAGCAAGGGGGCAAGGATATTTTATCCATGCTAAAATAATTCTAAGATTGTTTTTTGTGGAAATGTCTGATGCCAACATGCCTTGGGCTTGCCCCCAAAGCCTGGCAGTGGAGGGAAAGGTGAGTTCTGCCATCTTAATGAGGAGGCCATTGACCTGATAAGCTAATAATTGATAAGCTTCTGAGAAGCTGCAGCTGTTGCACTTTCAGCAGAGATTTGATTGATGCTCCCAGCTGAATTCCCCGAGGATCTCATCCATGTGAGACCCAGCGGGCTCTCCTCTGCAGCTGCAGATGCTCTGAGCTTGGCCTGGGCACTCAGACTGAAGATGGGATATTTAACTTCCTTGTTTTCCTAGGGATCTTTGGGGATGGAAGGTGCCCCACTCAAGCACCAGGAGGGCAACACCTGCACTTGTGTTTGAGAAACCACAGCTTGCTTTAGCTCAAACTAATTTTTTTCAGAAACTGGTAGAGAGCAGCAGGGCTGGAAGGGAGATTGAGGGCCAGGCAAGCATAAGCAGCCATGAGAGGGGAAGAACAGGCTGAAGGACAGAGTCCTGATGGGCCCAAACCCAATGTCTGGCAGTTCCCTTTTAGAGCTTCAAGCACATCCTCTATCATCTAATCCCATTGCACTTCCACCATCTGCAAGCATCCACGAAACCTTCTGGCCCTATGCAAAAAGCTGTGAGAGCATGGCTGACTGCCCCACAGCTGGCTTGGGGCATGTGGGTCCCTCAGCCACAGGCAACACCCCGAGTTACAAAGGTAAAGCAGAACACCACTCTTTGCTCGTTAAGAAACACCCTCTGCTCTGCTCACTGGCTAGACAGGGCTCCGTGCAAGAAGCAGGAGATGAATATCTAATAAGGCTTCTAATCCATGCCCAGAGATAAGCCAAATTAATTTTGCACAGGCATTTCTTTTCAGTCCTGAATTTGGCAGCCACAGAATTGGCCTTTGAGGAATGTTTCATGTCTGTGCTTTAATCATCTGGGGCTTCACTGTGCCAGCTGTGGTACAAGTGGGGACAATAATGACCAAGGAGACATTTATGTGTGGCAAAATAGACCCAGGAGCCACTTCTCTGTAGTAAAAAAAAAAAAAAAAGCCAGGTGGGTACAAGTGGCAGGATGATACTGAGGTAGCACAGGTGGGTGAGGGACGGTCACAATTTAGAGATTGCATGGAAAGCCTATAGCAACCTTCCAGTATCTGAAGGGGACTACAGAAAAGCTGGAGAGACTCCAGTATGACCTGTAGTAACAGGACAAGGAATAATATGTACAAATCAAGAGAGAAAATTTAGTTTTGATATTACAAAGTACTGCTTCCCTGTTAGGGTGGGGAAGCCCTGGCACAGGTTACCAGAGAAGCTGTGGCTGGCCCATCCCTGAAAAAGTGCCTAAGAGAAGCTCGGACGGGGCTTAGAGCAATCTGGGATAGTGGAAGGTGTCCCTGCCCATGGCAGAGGTGGGAATATTCGGGTGGGATTTAAGGTCCCTTCCAACCCCTTAACATGCTGTGATTCCATGAATTTGGAAAGGACAGTGAGTGCCCCTTGCGCGCAGCACACGCACTGAGGCAGCGCTGAGGGCGCTCACACACGCGCATAGGTGCGAAGGAGGAAATGTCGCATTCATTTCACACCGTTTCCCACGCTCTTCCATCAGCAGCATCGCTGCCCGGCCGGGACATCCACTGTGTCCCCGGGGAGCGGAATTCACACCATTTCTGTGGGAAGCTGAGGGGGGTGAGGTGAAGGGTGGGAGGTGTGCGGCTCCCCGGGGCCGGGCCGGCTGTGAGGGGGCGATGGCTCCGGCACGGTCCGTGAGGGCTGAGCGCTGTGTGACTGCCCCGGAGCCGAACCGGCTGTGAGGGCACGGTCCGTGAGGGCTGAGCGCTGTGTGACTGCCCCGGAGCCGAACCGGCTG
>JANRMJ010000020.1:1174127-1194123 GCA_025584955.1 Alethe diademata
GGAGCTTTTCTGCTTCACCCACTGACATTCCAGCTGCAGTAGGATGGTGCGGGGCGGGCCCGCCCGGGCCATGCGGAGCGGAACGTGACGGGGCCGCGCCGCCGGGGCAGCGGGGGAAGCGCCGCCTCCCGCCCGGCCCGGCCCGGCAGAGCCCCGGCCTCGCACGGGGACGGGCAGGTGGCCAAGGCGTGTCGCGGCCAGGCGGGCGGGCAGCCGGCTCCTGTCGTGTTTCCCTCCCTCCTTCCCTCCCGTCAGCCCGGCCCCCGCGGGCACGGCCCGTGTCCGCCCGCCTTCCTGCCGCCCCCGCCGCCGCGGGGCTTTCCAGCGCCGCCGCCGCACCCGGCACGGGGGCTGCACCGCGGGGCCAGAAGGCAGAAAACCCCCAGAGCACGAGCTGTGCCAGCCGTGGGGCCAGGACCGCCTTCGGCCGAGCCCTGTCACGGGCTGGGAACGGACGGGGTGCGGGTAGCGGCTGCCGCGCATCACCGCCCGTCCCTGGAGCCCGGGCCAGCCGGGCCGTTCTCAGCCATTCTAAGATAAAATAAAAACACAGCACTGCTGGAGTTTTATAAGCTAAACCTCGGGGCCGCCTCATGGGCAGGAATGTCACCCGCAGCCCCCAGGGCTCCCGCGTAGCCTTGGATGGCCCCGCTGTGCCGATCTCGCACAGCGCCAATGCCCGAATTCCCGAATTCCCGAATTCCCGAATTCCCGAATTCCCGGCCCTGCGGAGCGGCTCTGTGCCTTTGGAGATGTTGAGCTCACCTTTTGCTAAGCACATTTCCCGGGGATTTCGGGAGGTGAAGCAGGCATTTAAAATAGAAGAACATGTTCTGGGACCTTGTTCTTTCCAAAAGGCCCAAGCATGCACTTGCATAATAGGCAAGTGTTATCCCTGTAATTACATTAGGTTTCACTTTTCACTATATATATATAAAAGTTATATCAGAACTTCACATCGCAGAAACTAATATTTCCACTTTTTAACATTTTATAGATAATATTTTACTTAAAATAAAAACACTTTTTCAGGCTGTTACTTTGCAGTTTAGTATTTATCAGTGCAGAACTGCAGTTACTTGGGATCTGACTGATCCACTTGACTCGGGTTTGCAAGGACAATGTGATTTTCCAGATTTTATTGTGTTGGGACTTAGATATCTGGATCCCAGTGGGTAATTTATGGCTTCAATGTCACGTCTGATGTGCCAGTGCCATTAGTGGCATTCTGGGCTGGTCTTAAATGCTTCACCTGCCTCAGTCAATGCATTACCGTGGTTCAGCAGAAACTGGTAATTTAGCACAATCAATGTCTTGCTTCCTTGAAGAAAGAAACCTTTCAGGGTTTTTAATTCAATGTCTCCTAATCTGCTGGAGGTATTGTATTTCCCCAATATAATCCTGCAAAAAAACCCCAGTTGTTCTTAAATAAAATATGCTTAATATATAAGTGATGCCTTAAGTATACCTTGAGCCCTGACAGGGCACAGAGAGATGCAATCTCTCTTTAAAAGTTTGAAATGCAGTCCAAATGTGTTCGTATTTGTTCCAGTAATGAGGGAAAGGTGGTGATGGTTAACAAGAACCAAGAGAAAAACCCCCAGCACAGTCATTTTTTAAGTCAAACAGAGGTTGTGTCAAGCCAAGAGGGAAAATGTTTTCTGCTGTATTTTCACATGACATCGAGGGGGTTGGAGAAGCTGCTGCTGCTTTGCCCTGGCACAGAGGGGTCTGGGAGATTATATATATATCCCCCATTAAAAAATAAGTTGACTGCAAGACGGGGCTTCTTACATTTAAAGACAATTTTTAAGTGCATCAACAAATGGTTACTGCAAGTACCAGTGACTTTCCCAAACACATTTTGGTTTAATTGTACCAATTTTTCTACTCACTGGCTACTTTTTACAGCACATGTGTATCTTCAGAATGAGCAGGAAGCTTTTTCCCTAGTCCAAATCCAAGTGCCAGCGAGGCTGGTGCAGAGAGGTGATGGTAATATGGAGAAACCTGGAACCATCTCTAAAATCCCATGCCAGGAATCACCCTCCCCATCAAAACGTGTGGAAGAGAAATTGGCAGTACAGGAATGGAGGAGGTCAAAGAAGGTCTATGAAATATTTGAGCATTTTGTATTTAAATCACTTCTCTATAGCTTGCATGCAAAGTGCCAGCCTGATGCAAATCAACATTGCTGAGTCACGGCCAAAGTGGGGGGGAAAAAAAGGTAATTTAAAGTGTGACCCAAAAACTATTGTGAAGGAAAGAAAAAAAAGAAAATCATCCCACAGTTTTGAGTTTGGAATTTGAACTATCATGAACTTCATGATAGTCACACCATACAATTAGAGGACAGTATACCAAGATAAGATATGCTTAAAACAACTTAAACATTTATAAAGCCTAAATTATTGTAAATATCAAGTAAGGGGCTGCAAAATATTTTTCATCTTAGCATTTTTCAACAGCTTAAAAAAAAAAGCCCTCAACTTCTTCAAGTCAAAGGTACAGCAGAGTAGATGGGTAAAATTCTGAGCAGCTGCAAAACCAGCTATCAGCTCTGGGGGTATTTTATATAAAATAAGAATGTATCAATGAAAATGACATGATTTTCTTGGTACTTCTGGGATAATGTCTGTAAATATTTTGGGGTTTGTTCTGCAGAGGTTCTGGTTTAAGACTGCAGGGTTTATCTTAGCCCTGTTTTCCCCAGCGCAGAGGATGCAGGGCGATGCTGGAAGGAGTTTGTGGCGACACAGGGGAGAAAAGCTGCTTTGCTACTCCAGCAGAACCACTGCAGCATTCCGTGCCGTTCCCCCTGCCGGCCGCGCTCCGGGAAGCGAGGCTGGGGCTGGCTGAGCCGGGGTTCAGGGCAGGGGATGCGTCTGGAGGGAGGGTTATCACTGTCCTGTGTCCCGCTGGTACCTGCAGCAGGGGGGCAAAGTCCTCCTCGTCACTCTGGCGTCACTCGGGCATTTATCTTCAAAGGCCCCGTCGTTAGGGAGCTGTCCCGGGGCAGAGGGACAGAGGTGGGAACGAGGACTTTGGGCCGCACCGTGGCTGTACCGGCAGGATTGCAGCCCGCATCGCTGAACTTGGGGTGTTCAGGGGGGCTTCGCCAGCTCCCTGGAACTGTGTGAGGCTGCTGGCTCTCGGTCCCCGGCACAGCTTTTGGCTTGAATTCCCATCCCAGTTGTTCTGGTGGCTGAGGTTTAGAAATCTGTGAGAAGACAATTTTTTCCCCGTTGTTTCCTACCAATCACATCCTTCCACTCTGGCGTTTTCCGACCTTGCCCTCTTAGTTCGGGTGAGGCCACCTGAGGAGATCCCCGACCGGAGTTTGGGCAAGAGCTCTGCCCCTGAGTGGGTGTTACGAGAAAAACCCCATAGCATTCAAATGAAGGACAAAGGCACCAGCTGTAGTAGAGTTTATATTCCAGCGATCATGGGGCTTTGGGTCGTTTCCTATCTGTTTTTCAGTAACGTGTCTGGTGGCTATAAAATGAGCAGTATTTATCTGACCCGGGAGGCAGAGACATTACCTCATTGTCACGGGGTCAGTGGCAATTAGACTGCAAAGCCCAGCCAAGCAGTGCCGCTGGGTACAATAGTCTGTGGCAGGCTTAACCTTTACGGTCACCGCTGCTGCAGGGGACAGCATCGGAATAGCCAGAGCAGAAATGCCCTTTCCTCCCCAAACCCCTCCCCGGCAGCTCACACACGCTCCTCCCTGTGTATGTTAAAAGACAGCAATATATTAATTTAGGCAGGATGGACAGCTTAATGATTTATATCAGTCTGGGTTTGGCGTTAAAAATTAAGTTTGTCCCCAAAAAGGTGTAGGAAGGACTGAGTGTAACACAAGAGCAATAGTTTAGAGACATGAGCCAGCCCGTGGTTACCCTAAACACGGTGTACAAAGGTGAGCAGCCAGGTCAGCAGCCGTGCCCAGCCTCACCAGCCCAATTTAACCTGCACCTGGAGACGATGACAGCAGCACCGGGGAGCAGCAAAGGGCATTACCTACTGCTGCCCACCAGCAGCTGAGCCTGTGCTCAAGGACAGTTAGAACTGAAACCAGGTGCTTTCCTCTCTGGAGGTGGCACCCTGATATTTCTGCTCTGTTCACACACAGTTGTTTGTCACACACAGCTCCTGTCTGTGGGTGACAGGCTCAAATCACAAGCCAAACGCCAACTGTGAATTTAAGGGCCATTCACTTTCAGAGAGCACCTTGAACAGTCACCCCAGAGGAGCCAGTGACTGAGGGATGCTGGTCACAGCTCCCCACTGTTACTCACTGGTGCCTGCGAGGATTTGTCAGAGGTGGGCAGGATGCTGCGGGAAAGCGCCGCAGGGGCTGTGCCTCAGCCTGGCCGCCTGCCACCAGGGCTTTCCTGCTCCCTGGAGTCACCCCAGCCTCTGATTCACACTGTCTGCCCGGCCTGCTCCTGCACGAGTTCATGCACCACCTCTGGGCCTTTGGTCCAGGAAAACTGAATTTATTTATTTTTTCACTGTATAAAATGTGGGGTTTGGCACAGGCTGAGGTAACCCTGGTTTCCCAGAAAGACAAGCTGGGAAAGAGGGAAGGGGGCCAGCACTGTAGGTACTGTACAAGCATGTAATCTTCCCTCTTGCTTTACAATTCCAGTTGCTCAGAATTAGGGGGAGGGTGTGAGCAAGGAGCAAGAAATTCTCCTACAGTCAGACTAAGTACTAGACCCACAGAAAGACCAGGAGTGAGGCTTAGAAAATATCTGAAAAGCAAAAATCTGAGAGTTTATGTTCTTGCCTTGTAGGCACCAACTCAGCCCCTGAGTTTGGGGTCTCGGTTCTTAGACAAGTGATGGGGAGGGAAGGGTGGGTGTATACAGGAGGCAGGAGAGCCTCTGGCACAGGGATGTAGCCTCTGGTCAGCACGGAACAACTTCCAGCTGCTTTTCTCCTTGCTGGAATCACAGCTGGGAGCCCTGCCCAGGGCGAGGGGGAAGCAAAGCACAGTGTGCACTGGGCAGCAGCCTGGAAGAGCCAGGTAAAAGCTTTAACTAGCAAGATATTCCTGAGACAGGAGCTGCTTCATTCCTCCTTGGATACTTATTCCTTCAAACCTGTCCCTGGGTGAGGGGATCCCGCAGCCCACAGCCTTGCTATCCATGCCTGCTCCAGGCAACAGCCAAGGATTTTTATTCGCTCCACCCCTGCCCTGTGCATCCATGCCAGTGTTGAGGAGTAGTTGTTGGTAGAGCATTCCCTTAATAAATGGATTGCTCTGTTTGGGCTGCTACAAGGTGGCTCCTTCAGGGCCATCCATTCATCCCAGACGTCCTTTGCACTGCTGCCCTTGGCTCTGTGCAGGAAATTTTCACAGGGCCAGGAAGAAACTTAGGAGTGGCTGTGATGGCACTGACATCAAAGGGCTGCAAGGAACCTGCCTTTCCATCTCTTCCCAACATTTACATCGAGCAGGTTTTGGAGGCCACCATTCCCTTCTATTCCTCCCACTTCCTAATTTTAGGGAAAAAAGGGAACAAGCTCTGGTTGCCAGCCACAAACACACACCTTTGAGAGGCTCCTGATGCAGCAGAGCAGGGTGTCTGTGAGCAGAGCACGTTCAGGAGGAGCCCAGCAGCAGCATTTCCCTGTGGATGACTCATCCCACCCGGCCAGCCCTGCCTGTTTGAGGTTTTCCGTAGCCCTAGTCCTGGCTTCTTCCAGACTTGGAGCAGCTGTAGGTTTGGGGGTGTCTCCAGGGCGAGTCTGGATTTCCATGCATTTAGGGTTTAAATAGCTTAATTCTCTCATCAGCTCTAGGTCTAAGTGGACACAATCCGGGTTGCTCTCTGCAGAAGTCTGCTGGCTGTTGAGGTGACCTTTTGTGCCAGAATGAGATTCACTGGCAGCAAAAATTCAAATGAAAGGCAGTAAGTACATTTATCAGTAAAGGCAGTCAGTCACAGGGCCACATTGCAAAGGCCTACACTAAATTTAGCATCACATGGAGATGTTCTTGAAGATGTGGGGCAGTTTTCCCACCACTTTGGGGAGGTACTCTGTGATTTGGGTCCTGCAGGTAGCTGTGCTACTGCACAACCACAAGTTGCACCAGGGGAGGTTTAGATTAGACGTTAGAGAATTTTTTCACAGAACGGGTTGTAAAGCATTAGAACATGCTGCCCAAGGCAGTGGAGGAGTCACCATCCCTGCAAGTGTCCCAAAAACCCTGTGGAAGTGGCATTGAGGACATGGTTTAGTGGTGAACATGGTGGCAGGGCTGGGTTGACCATTGCCTTGATGATCTTAAAGGTCTTTTCCAACCTTAACAATTCTATGATTCTACTTGATTATAATAATTCTTTGATTTGTGAATAATGAATCATTCTGTGATTAAATTGAAGTGAAAACTCCCATGGTGTGTAAATAGAGGCAAGCTGCAGTTTTTAGCTCCTTTTGGGGTTGCTAACAGAGAGAGGATAGAATTTTCTTCCTGGAATATGATTGTACATGATGTTTGCACCCATCATTCATAAGGAAAAGTTTCTTACAGACTTAACAGATTGTGTTTCCATCTCTGCTGCGTAAAAACAGTGTTATGGACACAAGCGAAATGGAAATCATAACACAGCATCTCCACTATTTTAAGAGTCATATTGGAACACACGGAACAGAGATGGAATTCCACTCTTCACTGCCTTCAGATTTGGTGTTCTGTGTATTTACTTAGCGCTAGAAAAGGGAAGTGACAACAAACCCATTGCCTCAATAAAGCCCAGGAATGGCTTTGCTCCTGCCCGTTCCCTTGGGACCAGCATCATTTCCAGGCAGTGGAAGCCTCCAGGCAAGCCAGAGCTGCAAAGTCATTCCTCAGATGAGACAAGAAAGGGGAAAAAAGGGCTGAGAGTCAGGGTGAGAAGAGCCAGCTGAGGAGCACTAATGGGTGAGAAAGCTGAGAGACAGGTCTGAGGGATGATAGCTTCTGGAGGGAAGGGCTGCCTGGAAATGGGTCTGGCTGTTCCTGCTCCGTGGGGCTCCTGGGGAAGCACCTGCCTCGAGGCAATTTATCCAGCTGTCAGCATGTTCTCACACAGACTCTGGATGCATCCCAGCGCTGGGAGTTTGGCCGTGCACAGGGTGCTTTTCCCATCTCCTGGTTATTGTTGAATTTCAGGCTTTTTTCCTGCGTTGCACTGGCTCAAACTGCTCCTGTTTCTCCCATGGAGACCTGAAAACAGGGAGAAGATTTGGGCACTTCCACACCAGCAGTCAAGCTCTAAATCAATCAGATTTCCTGCAAACTTCTCTGTGCAATTCCAGTATCTCCAGAGTTGCTCTGATTCAGTCCAGAGTTAATCTCTAATTTTTTCCCTTACACAGTTTCAATTCCAAGTGTTCCCCTCACACACACTGCAGGGCAGGCTGCTCTGATCCAAGTGTCCAGCATGGTATCTCCCATGTGCACGTCACAATTTTGGGGTGACTAAGCACATTGGCAGTGGTGTTCAGTGGCATCTCTAGAGCACTGATCTATATTTGTCTTTCCTTCCTCTGTTTGTGTCGGTTTAAAAGAAAAAAAGCAGGACCAAGCTATGTGCTGACAAGACTTGGCGATTTTGGATGGCAGGAGGGGTACGAGGTTCAGTGCAGTGAGTACTGGAAAGATATTTGTCACTGCAGATTCTGCTTGTCATATGCAGAGATGACATGCAGATCTCCCTCTGACAGATTGATAGTCATTCCGAGATGCATCCACCCACAAAAACCACAGACATGCTGCTTGACTCAAATCTTGACTTTAACCACAACTTTGTGATGCAAAACTGGTGGAGTTTTTGGTACTTTTTGTTAAAAATGAAATCTTTATAGGGGTTTTCCAGCATCCTTGCTAGTTACTAAAAACAAACCAACATCAGCCTACTGGATGGGACAGCTCAGTTTACTCGTGGGTGGTTTTGACATTCAGCTCATTAACATGTTTAGTCTGAAAGAAGGTTGGAAAGGTAGTAAATAAAAAATTGGATGGAGAAATACAGCATCTCTCCAGAAGTCACTCCTTATGTCGCAGTGACAATGCCAATTTCACTTAGAAGGAGTATTTCTCCTGATTTTACTCCAAATATGCACAGCTTGTCCTGAGCGAGCTGCAAGCCTGGTCAGTGTGTTTGTAGAAGTGCTGAGAGTAAAGGTTACGCTCTCCGTGCTGGCCCCAGGAATTCACAGCTCGGCACGGAACTTCCAGCGCGGCGTGGGAGAGCCTGGGCACGCTGGCCCGCAGCCAGGGAGTGTCCCATGGAAACAGAGCCGTGTGCCCTGCTGGGGAGGGAACTTGACACGGAGCTGAACTGGCTGTTCTGGCTCCACAGGAACCCCTCGGGACCTCCTGCCACGAGCTCTGGGACGGCCCTGATGGAGCAGGGATGTTGGACCAGGTGATCCCTTCCCACCTGGCACATCCTGGGATGGGATGTGAGCCTGGAACTGCAGCCAGCGGCTCTGCAGAGCAGAGAACACACACGGCAGTGTCCTCAGCTGCTTACGCTGGAAATGGGAAAGCACTCCAAATAAGTTTCTCTTGTTCGGAAATACAATGGGCAATTTAAAGCCCCTATTAGGCGCGTGTGCAGGAGCATTTCCCATCCGGGGAGGCGCGGGGGATTGCTACGGAGCTGGATTGTGACTTCCCCGGTATCAATCAAGCCCCCATTATGTAACGAGGTCTCCATCACACGCGCCCCAGCGCGAGGCCCCGCCGCGAGCACCGAGGCTGCAATCCCGGCTCCTTTGTCCTGCCCTCCGCCAATTTGCTGCAGAATTGAGGATGAGGCTTGAATTTGCCATTGTGGCGGTGCTGGGGCTGTGGCTCTGCTTTCAGAGCAGTTATTTGCATTGCCTTGATTAGCATGTCACCTGCTTCATTAGTGGAGAAAAGGCTCCTCCACACACTCAGCCGGTCATGCAAATTGAGGAATGCACGGAGATCCTTCCCCTCTAGGACTTTCCATTATTAGCAAAATTGGTAGATTTGGTTTGTTCCTTCCTCTTCAGAAGGTCACTTTTGATTTCCACCGCCAAATGGAAGTTCTTATTTAAGAGACAAAGTAATTGTTGTCCCAAACTTAAACATCCAGTAGTCCTGCTTAATGAAAGCTGATGCCAATGGAAAACCCAGGTGTCTGCAGGGCAGGTGGAACCTCCCTGGTTTCAATCTAATCCTAAAACCAACAGCCATCTGTCTGTCACCCAATCATTAATTTTACTGGATGTCAGAGATGTGTTTTTAGAGCCAAAAAGCTCCCTTCTGTACAGGACCTAAACTTACATTACAGATGACTCTGTCAGGTTTTGAAGAATTTTTTTCACTTGAGTCCAACAATTGTGAATAAAACTTTTTGTGATGTCAGAGATACTCAGCTTTTGTGGAAAAGAGTACCTCAAATGGGGAAATTAAACAGATCCCTTGCAGAGTTTTTCTGTGACATCAGGAAGTTGCCATAGGGCACCAGATCTCAGTCCAGAATGGGAAAGTCCTAACACAGATTTGACCTCGGAAGCTGCAGGGACAGAACCACCACCAGCCCCAGCAGGGTTTTCACCACTCCCTGCCTCTGCTGGCACAGCCGTCATGGGCAGAGGAGCTCAGCCAGAATGACAAAAAAAAAAAAAGCTTAGAAAACCCAAGAGTGAAAGAAGAAAAAAGGAAAATGGTCATGCATGAAATGTCACTGCAGAAATGAATCTGCAGATGTGAATGACCTGTTTGTGGGCTGAGGGGAGGAACAGAGTCACCTTCCTCTGCTGACCAGCTGACACATCCTCTGCTCAGGCTGGGGACACAGTGTGACCTCCTGAGCCATGTGTGCCACCCCTGGAACCGCCCACCCGCCGTGCACCCCGCATCCCCACGGCCGGGGCGGCGGCTCGCTCTGCTCCTCTCCCTGTGTGCATCTCCGGGGAAGGCACAGCCCAGGCAGGCTGCCCCCGCTGCTTTCACACGGATCACAGCGCCCAGCAGGGCTGGGCCAGCGCTCAGCACACGCCGCTCCTGCCTTTTTAAGGTAAAGATGGAGCAGCAGCAGCAACCTCAGGGCTGCCCTCCCAGGCTGCGCTCAGCCGCCTCCCTCTCACCTGACTGGCAGAGGCTCCGGGAAGCCTGACAAATTTGTGTGTCTGCTTATCCCTGGATGGCAGGAGGGGAAGGAGTGAGTCAGGTCCGTGGCTCTGCTGCTCAGGGAAAATGAAATGCTGCTCCTCCACTGAAATCCTGCTCCTCCACCGCAATCCTGCTCCTCCTCCGCGCCAGCCCGGCGGCAGCCGCAGCGCTGCCTCTGCACACACCTTGCTGCAGAGGGGAAGACAGATTTGCCAGGAGATATATATGGAAATGGATGTGATTAAGGAGTCCCAATCTCACCGATAAATCTGGCTGGGAGACTGCTGGTCAGGCTGCCCTCCTTCCTCCCTCCCCCTCGGGTGCCCTCCTGCTGAGCTTTCCTGATGACCTGAGCCAGGGGCACGCACTCACTCCAGACACTTGTGTGCACGTACCCGATTAAAGATGATTAATTGTACCAGGTAGTTCCTGCTACATCTTAATCAAATACACATAATCAGCAACGCTCCTGTGCACACGATACTCGGAGCTGGAGGGGTTTTTAACTCTCACATGCTCCAGTGACAGCCACAGAACTAAACTATCACTGGGGAGAGTGTGAAGTATCCCGACCTGGAGTGAGCACAGGTGAAGTTCCCTGGGTGCCAGCATGGAGAAGGGACATGCTCTGGTTTTTACAAAATCAACCTCTGCCCCTCTGGGCACTCCCATCCTTACCTGCCAGGCCCTGTGACATGACACTCCAGGACACATGGGTGTGACAGAACTGCCACACACCCCCTTGGAGGGGACACAAACCACCAGCAGCCTCTGACCGTAGAGTATTTTGCATCATTTATTTAAATACCTATATTTATGCATTTACAAATTTTCATAACTCTGTCTGTAGCTTTTTTTCTTTTTTTTTTTTTTTTCTTCTTTTGTACACAGTATTGCAGAGAAGTCAGCTTCTGTAAAATGAGGTCCATGTATAAAACTATGCAGCGGATTGGAAGGGAAAAAAACCAACCAAACAACAACCCGACAAGTTTCCTTTCACACTCTGGAGAATCAGAAACCAAAGAAAGTGACCGAATGAGAGGGAGAGGAAGGGGTGGGACAGAGCAGCCTCAAACCAGTGGCTCTCACACAAGCATTACACACATCAGTGCTCAGCTACAGGACACGTTTCAGTCGGTGCAGTGCCTGTTTGCTAAAGCTTTAACAGGCACGTAGGTCTCTAATGAAAAAATAGAAGGAGAGGATCCTACACACTGAGAATGCAAAGCCTGGACAGCCTCAGCTCGGTCCTGGGAGACTGCACCGACTCGCCAGTAGTGCATCCTCATTCCAAACTTCATTTTGCATAAAAAGTTCCCTTTAAGAAATCTTAGCATTTAAAAAACCCGGTGTCTGAGCTCTTCTAGCCTCAGTACTCTAAAGAAATCTCTTGAAAAATACCTCCTGCTTTCCTCACTCGGAAGCTTCAAAATAACGTTTTGCTTTAATCGATACCAATTGAACAGCTCACGGAGTCCCAGCGTCATCCCTGGGAAGAAGAGGCAACAAATATGGCATTGCAAGATATTTACACACATGGTACAAAAATGTCCAAGGGTATGAAAAAATCACCAGTTACACAATTTTGCAGCAGCCTCATTTACACCTGTAATTTTATACCATTTATTACATTGTACTAACACACCAGATCCAAAGATGTGCACTCCCTTTAGGACATTCAGGAGTTCCAAATATATTGTGATTGCATAATTCATATTGCACAATTGTATAAAAACATAAATACTAGCTATTCTATTATTTTTTCTTTTAAATACAAAATACATGTCACATAGTCAAATAATCTTTTCAAGTGCAATTCAGGTGCTCTCTTTAGTCCTTCCAAGGAAAAGGCAATTTTGATAGTTTTGGCACAAAGTTTAACCTCTGTCCCGTGCCAACAGTTCTAATCGCAATCCACGCGCCCCCAGCTCGATAGAGTAGCAGTCATATACATCTAAGTATAAAACCAGGGTATTTACAGGGTGCACAGGAGGTGCAGGGAGCAGCCTCCGGGCTGGGGATGGTTTGGGGGGTCCCGGAGGGGCCGTGCCCCTCCCAGCTCAGGCTGGCTGCTGCTGCAGGTTCACATTCATGGGCGGGGGGTGTCCAAGGAGACCGATGCGCTGCTTCTGCTTCCTCTGCTCTGTCATCTGGAAAATTAACAAGTTTGCTCATTAGGCCTCTGTGCTTCCTGTGCGTCACTCGCCCCAGGGCCTGGTGTGCTCGGCATTTTCCCTGAAGCACTGGCTACAAGCACTGCCTGCTCCCGGGCCAGGGGCGGCTCCAGCCCCAGCACGGCCACCAGCCCGTGTGTGCCGGCCACTGCTGTGCCAGGACAGAGCCTGGGGGCACGGGGGATCGGGGATCCGTGTAGGGAGCAGCCTGCAGACACCTCCCCTGCCAGGAATTCTTTGTAACCCGGCCAGCAGAGCAGACGGAGGGGGCGGAAAAAGGGGCGAGCCCTGCAGTCAGGCTGGGAATACCCTCGCCTTTGCTGGAAAAGACTGAGCACTCCCTGCTCTCATCCGGAGTGAGCCAACAGCCCTCCCCACCTGCCAAGGCAGGACTTAACCACCTCACTGCCACACACCCCAAACTTCAGCACGCTCCACCTGCTCCCCAGAAACTGAATAACGTTCTCCTGGTCGAGGAACTGTGGAAAATGGATCACTGTTTGTTATTTCTGATATTGAGAAATGGCCGCAATCCAATGGCTCCGCTCTGGTTTTTTAAAACTTTGGGAGGTTTCTGACAAGTTACATAAGCCATGTAAGGAATGACTCTGGCTGGGCAGGGTCTCAGGAGTGAACAGCTGGATCCCACAGCTGGATCCCACAGCTCCAGCCGTGTCATGGCTGCAGAGGAGCCAACACGTGGGAGGCTCACAGGGAATGCCAGGACAGCTCATCCCTGCACCACCGAGGGTACCTGGGCACCCCAAGAGCCCCCTCACCCCCAGGGCTCAGCACACCACAGCACACGAGCCACACTCCCATCCTGCTCCTGCTGCTCCTTCCAGCTACACCCACCATCAGCCTCTCCAGATTTTGCTGTTTAATGACAAATGCCAGCCAGTGTCACTGCTTGTGGCAGCAACCCCAGAGAAGGGAGGTGGTGTGTACCTTTGGTTCATTTGTAACACACTTGAGATCAAAGAATTGTGGAAAGACCTCCAAGATGAAATCCAACAATCAACCCAGCCCCACCACCAGTCACCACTAAAGCACCTGAGTGCATCTGTTAAAATCCCAGTTCCAGCACTGATGGAGTTTCCCAGCTGGGGCAGGGTATCCTGGTGGCCAGCCAGTGACACCCTGCTGACCTGGGCTCTGGAGCTCTCTGTGGGGAATGGCATTGCTCCAGTGCTGCACAGCCTCCCCAGGTGTCCAGTGGCCCTCCTTTAACCAGCAGGAAAAGGGCTGGAACACCATCATTCCTCTTGAAACCACAACTAATGAGCCCAGCCCAGCACCCTGCTCGCTGCCTGCCCCAAGGGGAGGCAGAGCTGCTGTTTTCCCTTTCCCCAGGGCTGACTGCAGCCTCCAGAGGCCAGGGCACACCTCCTGCTCCCCTGCACAGCTGCTGGAGTTCTCTGCACAAAAAGCTTCTAATGCCTCACAGGGAATGGGAACAGCAGGAGAGGCATCTTCCCAGAGCTCTCTGAACACACACACGACTCCCTGCTGAACCTGAATGTTAAACTGCTTCTAAGATAACCCACAAGTGGAAATGCAGAGAGGCCACAAGGACCTGGATTAAAAATGCCCCTTTTCATTAATTATCTTCACTGAGCAAACCGAGAGTCACAATTTCAATTCACACTGTCAATAAACTGATTCAGAGGACGCATGGAATAAAAATAAAATAAGAATAATGAAAAGGGACTGTAGGAGATATTTTTAGAAAAGGGATGGTGCACCCTGGTGCAGGGGTTTGTAGAAGATGTGACTTTAAAAAAAGGGAACAATAAAGCAACCAACCATAAAAAAGAGGGAGAAATGCAATTTTAGTGTTGATGCAGAACATTATTAATCCTGCACAATGCTTAATGCTTGTGTGGAGGGCACAGGGCTGCAGGAAGGAGCAACTTGGTGCCATCCCATTCACTGGAGAGTGAATCTCCAGCAAAAGCTTTCCAGTGACAGCACACCTGGGCTAACAGCCCACAAAAGCCAGGCACAGTAAATCCCCAGGGAGCTGCAGGCACTGGATTGTGCTGCCAGGACCCAAACAGTGCCCAAGGGGCTCAGCTGAGCCAGGGCTCCCTGAAAACGCCTGGCTCCAAAGGTGAGGGTGAGCTGGAGTCACCGCCAGGGCCAGGAGCAGGAGCCCCACTGGCCAGCCATGCCCGTGGGGCTGCTGAGTCACCCTGAGCCACCCCTGCAGCTCAGGGGCTGGCCCCAGCAGCAGTGCTCACACTCAGTGACACCACAGGAGGGGCTGGGAAGGATTTCTGGGTGATTGCATCTAATCCCCTGCTGCTGCACACAATTATGGTGTAAACTTTTCGCACAGAATTAAAGTGATCAGGATTTTAATGGCTCTTGGTGCACTTTGGGGAAGCAGGTGGGCTGGAACTCGGCTTCTAATAATTAGAGTCTCCAGAAACCTAACAAGCTTGAAGAGCAAATGAATGAGAGGTTTTCCCTTTATTTAATTACAAGAAAATAAATACAAATAAAAATTCCCTGAGTTAGTTCCTTTCCTGGAGACAGTTCCTGATCAGGAGGAGGGATATACTGGCTTTGTCACATAATTGGAGCATCCTGCATCTTCAGCAGGGCTCTCAATAATGGTACTTGGGGGAATTCCTAAAAGCTATCACCACATTAATGAAGCTGGTTTCCTCTCTTGCTTTTACAGTCAAATAGCTCTCTAAAAGCTAAACCCTTCATTCTTATTTTCACAAAGAACGAGGAGGGGTTTTAGTGCTTGGTCAGCCAAGAGGGCTGGAGCTTCAGGAAGAAAAGTGTGTGAGGCTGCTGAGGTGGGGAGGCTCCTGTGCCTGCAGAGCACTCAGAGCCAGAGCCTTCAGCAGGCAGACACAGGACACATGGGGCAGGATAATTGTTTCCAGGCAGAACAGCCAAACCACTGCCCAGCAAGAATTAAAGCCCAGACAAAAGAGCAACTGCCTCTGCCCTCCATCCTCAGACCAACTGGAGCAAGGGGCTCTGTGGCACTGGGAACTAATTACAGCCCTGGGCAGGAGGCTGTCAGCTCCCAGTGCCCCACATTAATCCCTTCCTTGTGCTCCACAGGGTGCTGGGGACAGGGCCCAGCTCCAGCCCAAGCACAGAGCGTGATCAGAAGGCAGCAGCCGGATCTCAGGCAGTGCTGCCAGGGCTCCTGACAGAGGAGTGGCCATAGAGACACCCAGGCAGGCCATGGAGACACCCAGGCAGGCCATGGAGACACCAGGCAGCCCATGGAGACACCAGCCAGCCCATGGAGACACCCAGGCAGCCCATGGAGACACCAGCCAGCCCATGGAGACACCCAGGCAGGCCATGGAGACACCCAGGCAGCCCATGGAGACACCAGGCAGCCCAGCAGGGATGGGGCTGCTGCTGGGAGAGGAACTGACCCAGAGCAGCTCCATCCACCACCTGGGTGCAAGTCAGCAATTAATCTCACCCAGTGCCAATACCTACACAAATGCACAGACTGAACCATCTGGCTTGGGTTATTAATGCCCAGAGACCAGCAGCCACCACAAACAGCTCCCAGCAGCAGGGGCAGCAGTGCTTTCCCTGCTCCAGTGAGGCTGCAACCCCCAGGGACAGCTTGGGCTAAAGCCCTGCTGCCTGTGTGTTCCACAAAAGCAGCCCCTCGGGCCCAGCCAAGGCAGCAGCCAGGCAGCTCCTGCTGCACCAGAGAAGCACTGCGAGGTGTGTGAGCAGTGCAGGCCTCTCTGGGGACGTGTGTGCTGCAGGCTCAGGGTGCCAGCAGCCAGCTCCCATCTGCACAGCAGCACAGCCACAGCTGCCAGGGCCCGGCGCCACCAGCAGCCAGTGCTGCTCCAGTTTCTCAGTGGGTTTTGAGGTCCCCGCAGTGACACAGCCCTTGTGTCATGTCACACCCCACAGCCTCTGGCTGACAGGATCACACCCAGCTCCTCGGGTTCAAACCCCAAACAACAACACCACCACCACACACAGGCTCCCTGCACCAGCCACGACTGATTGAAGTTAACTCTGGTGATTTTTTTTAACACAAGTTTTCCCTTTCTGATGTGGTCACTTGGGAACTCTCCAGTTGGGTCAGCACCAGGCAGGTCAGCTCTGGAGGGACATCTGGTTTGTCACTTCTTTCCTAATCATGAGTTACTCTGGGAAAGCTCTCCCTGGGGTCTGGAGAAGCCCAGCTGGTCCAGGAGCTGTGTGCTGCTCCTTACCTGATCTTTGAGCTCGGAGAGCTGCCCAGAGAGGTTGGTCACGAGCTTCATGGTGGACTCCAACTTCTCCTGCAGGTTCCTCAGCTCGTTCTGCTCTCCCTCCGAGTCGCTGCTGACCAGTGACATGGCTCTCATGCGGGGGAACCAGTCCAGGTTTCTCTCCTGAGGATCACACAGGGCACAATTAGGGTTTGCCACGTGAAAACCTGCCCTGAGAGCACAGCACAGACAGAGCTCTGAAGCCAGGGACATTCCTCGGATGCAGCAGCTCTGTACTTATCTGTACTCATCTGCAGCTATCTGCATTTGCATCTCACTGGAAAGTTTGCAAAGTGCCAGCCCGAGGCACTGCTGGGAATTGGGGCTGCTCACTGCTGGGGTTTCCTCTCCAGCCACTCACTGCCCCAGCCCCTGATCCCTCACATACACCACAGGATAAACCCACAGACACTGGACATTAAACCAGCCCAGATTTCACGTCTGGACAAGCATTTCCCAGTGCTAGAAATCCACTGCCACCTTACAACCTTTTAATTTGTGTTTGAGGAACATTTTCTGCTTTTTTGGTCAAGCAAAGCTCGGCTGTGCTCTCTGATAAAAGAAACCAAGTTCTACCTGGAAATCCTTCCATAGCTGAAATACTTCCTTTTTAATGAAAAAGAAAATCGTATTTTGACTGTCTGGCTCAGGCTAGAATGTGGCACAGATACATTACAATGCACTGCCTGTAGAGTTTTCCCTCAGCCACACAAATTCTCTCATGTTGCATGTTTAAGTTGCAGTCAGGAATGTCACTGGACACACTCTCAGGCTGAGGAGCCTGCACAGAGTCACACAGGCACTCGTGTACACGCCAGAGATGTTAAAAATAAAGGCAGGAGCGGAACAGAAAGCCACAAAAGAGGAGGGGTGCACCCCACGTCCTGACACCTTACAGTTCAACATCAAACTGGTTTCCCATCCAGTCTGGTTCTCCTCCCACGCTGGAGATGTGCTCTGAAATGGAAGCTGAACTGGGCTGGCTGTGTGTGCTCTCCCAGGTGACACAGCTGGGGAGGGTTCAACACACCAGGCACGGTGATGGGCGACTGCATCAACACCCAGGGATGCTGCCAATCAAAAATCAATCAACACTGCTGATTAGCAGCGACCAGAGCTCCCTCCACGGTGCTGGCCAGCCTCTTCTCTGGGCTCTCAGCTTGTTTTTGCAGCACTGCAAACTCCTGGCTTTGTGTCACGCCCTGCCTAGATCTCCAGCTCCAACCTGCATCCCCTCCGTGCTCCCCCTCACTCCCAGGAGCCTCCATCCTGCTTAATCAGGGCTGTGCACCTCTACAGAGAGCTCCAGTCACATCCTCTCTGCAATTCAGATGCGATGCCAAGACTCATCAGCTTAAATTAGCTGCTTCTGATGTGCCTGGAGTTTCCTTTTGCCAGGATGAGCAGGCAGAAAGCAGGCCCTTTCCCATGCAGGCACCACAGCATTCCCACGTGATGCAGAACTGCCAGGAAGGCTGTTTGCTCCTGATCTCTGTTTACAGGGCAGATGGTTTCTGCTAATAAAAGGGAAAAAAAAAAAATCTATGTACAAAAAAAAAATACGCCTTTAGCCAGACAAGTGCCAAAATATTTTGGACTTTAGGGAACACCAGTCCCACAATTAAGGTTTAATAGTAGGAACAGGCAACACTGCACTGTGTTCTTCCAGCTCCTCCTCATTAGGGAGGAGGGGGCAGCTCAACATTTGTGCTCAGGTCCAGCATCTCCCATCCAGGGAAAACCAACTACACCAACTGCACCTCCCCCTGCTCCTCCAGGGAAGAAACAAGGATAGAGAATGAGGAAAATTAGACTAGAATGCAATTTGTATTTGCAGGTTTGCCTGGACCCTCAGGCCCATGCCCTGAGGTTTCTAGGCACACACAAGAGCCCTGAAGCTCCTGCCTGACCCTTTCTTGCTTCAGAAACATTTTCCTTGTTCCCAAAAATGTTTCTAAAGCCATCCCCAGAGCGTTCCCAGGCCCCATCCTTGAGAAGGATGAAAGGGATGAGGGAAGCACCAACTTTCCCTACCTGCAGTGTTTCATAACAAATACCCCAAGCACTTTCCAACATTACTCTGCAATTTCAGCCAACACTGCAGCTGCTGCAGAGGCTGTGACTTGATCAGGCCCAGAAGGTGAAATCAAACAGCACCCACAGCCTCTGCAGCCTCCTCAGAGCTTCCACACTCGCTGGGTTTCTGAAAGCCCCAGCCCTCACAGTCGGTAAATCTTGGCTTTGATTTGAAACAAAAACAACAAAGCACCTCTAGCTCTCATGCCAAGGTTGAAAGATTAAAACCAAACCATGCTTCACATGAACTCCACAGGCTGAGGACAAGGAGACCCAGCCCTCTGGGTGTCTCTGAGCTGGGGGACAGGGCTCACAGCTCAGCTGGAGCTGGCAATGCCCTGCTAAGTGCTGATCCACCTGGGAAAGGGTTAACAGGCACCTGGGAATTCCCTGTGCAGGGACAGCCTCAGGGAAGGACCTGGGCATCCCAGTGCCCACCCTGACCTGCCTGCCCTGCACTGGTACCCACACCCAGAATTTATCTGGGCATCTCCAAGTGCCACCCAGCAAGGAACACAGGGAGAGAGGTGCAGAGG
This sequence comes from Alethe diademata, assembly GCA_025584955.1. Lineage (NCBI taxonomy): Eukaryota > Metazoa > Chordata > Aves > Passeriformes > Muscicapidae > Alethe > Alethe diademata. The sequence continues at coordinate 1,193,323 of JANRMJ010000020.1, forward strand.
AATCCCTGAGGATGCAGGCACCAGGTAATGCTCCTGGCCCAGGCTGGGCTGGGACTCTGCAGAGAGGACAGAGGGAAGCTGCCAGCAGGGCAGGACACAGCTCTGCCTTCTGCACACCCTCTTCATGCTGGATTGCACTGGAAACCCTGAGCCTGCTCTGCAGCCTGCCCCAGCCCCGCAGAGAGGAGCTGGATGTGGCCAGGCTGCTGACACACAGCCCAGCCCTGGCCCTGCTGCGACTGTGGGGGTGTTCTCTTTCAAATAAATAAATATTTAAGCAGAGCCAGCCCCAACGAACGGAGCAGGAATGCTGAAAGGTCAGGGGATGGTGATCCTGCTGGGCCAGCCTGGCTCCCAGCACTGCCACTTGGGGGGCAATAAAAGATTTATATCTCCATGATCCAGTTTCTGCTGAACTTCAGCTCAGCCCGGGGGTGCCTTTAAAGATACGGCCTCACATCCCTCTTGGGCTTTGGAGGTGTTTTAGAGGCACTGAGAGAACCCAGAGAGAGGAGGCTGCCCCTGCTCCTGTGGAGCTGCTGGCACCCACAGACTGATGCCTTTTGCTCCCTTTTGCCCTGGGATCCTGGGGTACACTGAGCTCCCCATTCCAAGGATGCTGGGGTACACTCAGCACCTCATTCCCCGTATCCCAGGGTATCCTCAGCTCCCCATTCCCAGGATCCTGGGGTACCCTCAGCTCCCCATTCCCAGGATCCTGGGGTACTCTCAGCTCCCTATTCCCAGGATCCTGGGGTACACTGAGCTCCCCATTCCAAGGATGCTGGGGTACACTCAGCA
>JANRMJ010000020.1:1216451-1245058 GCA_025584955.1 Alethe diademata
AACCCCAAATCCCAAACCCCCAAACACCCAAACCCCAAACCCCCAGCTCAGCTCTCACATGGAGCAGCACCCACGCACCCACCTCGCAGCTTCTTCTGCCAGTTCATCTCGTTGAAGAGGTCCTCGGACTTGAGGAAGAAGTCGTTGATCTTGCTGCCCTGCTCGTCCCGCTCGGTGGTGTAGTAGATGCGCAGCTTGGACTCCCTGGTGAGGAACTCGCAGATGCTGGGCACGGGGAACACGATCTGCTCCATGGTGCGGTCCGACCTGACAATCTGCACAGCAGCCCCGTCAGCCCTGCTTGGAAATGCTCTCAGCTCCTGCTTTTCTGCCTGTTCTGCTGCCCCTTTCAAGCCAGCTCCATGCAGACATGTTTCCTAAGAACAGCAGCTCCACACAGATTTAATTTGATCTACCTCTCAGAGCAGGTTTATGTTCAGCTCCAGAATTGTGATTTCTATGCTGTGGTCTTATCCTGGCAGTACTGGGATTTCCAAGGGGCCCAGAGAAGCCTGCACCAAAGCTGGGATGGAGTTCAGAGCAATGTGGTGGCCCAATTCAAGAATGTTGGCAAATCTGAGCCATGGGCAAGTACAAGGAGTAACAGTTATATCTGTACTGCTTATCAGAGAGTTTTGTGAAGTCATAAAACCATGGACTGGTTGGGGTTGGGAGGACCTTAAAGTCCATCCAGTGCCACCCTTGCCATGGCAGGGACACCTCCCACTGTGCCAGGCTGCTCCCAGCCCTGTCCAACCTGATCCGGGACACTTCCAAGGATGGGGCAGCCACAGCTTCTCCATGAAATCTCCATAATTGTGAACATCTACTTTTATAAAGCTCTTAGATGGCACAGGAGGCCAAACTGTCATTTGAATCCAGAAAGAGTGGCAAAAGCTATCACAAACTTTCTGGATTCAGCAACAGCAGCGGCCAAAATGTAACAGAAGCGAAGCCACACTTCCCCCTGCCAAGAGAGCTCTGCTCAGCTCCATCCCCGAGCCCACACATGACAGCTCAGGAATAGCTCCCCCCGCCACTGCCAGGGAATTAAATAAATAACTCTCTCTGCAGGCTCTGTATCAGACAACAGTCCCCAGAGAGGCAGGCAGAGCCCCGTGGGTAAAGCTGGGGCTGCTGCACTGCCCAGAGCTCCTGTACCTCGATCTGTGCCGTGTGCTTGGCGTAGAACTCGAGCGCCTCGTCCCCCTCCATCTGACCCCCGGGCTTCAGCATGCTCTGCAGCTCCTTGTTGTGACGAGCCAACTAAAATAAAGGAATGCACAGGGAGTGGGAGACACCAGATGTCTCTCTGTGATATTAAATTTCTGATTTTTTGGCATAAAAAAAGAAATAGTACGCAGTCAGCTGCTAGGAAAGGGCAAAGTTGACAGAAGGCTTGTTCTGTTCCAACCAGACACCCTGCAGCTCTATTTTGGGAGCAAGTCAGAATGATTCAAATATGTATTTCTTTAATGCCAGTGTTGTACTCCTCTTTTCCCCATCCTCTCCCACCCTTTGCCTGGAATCTTTCTGATCACACAGAAATTCATGTTCAATCTGTCCTTCTACACCACCCTAACCCAAAGGTGTGCTCATCCCCCAAGGATCCAGGCAGGGACAAAGAGAAAATCTGCATCAACTGAGCAGCAGATGCACAGAGCACTGCTCCAAAAATGCTGCTGGATGCTCCCAAATTCATCCTGCAGCACAGTGAGGGTCTGTCTGCTCAGATGCTGGAGGAACAAGAAGTCTCCAATGCAGTGAGAGATGTAGCACCAATATATTAAATAGATTTAGACACGTTTCTCTCCCCTTTGGTTTTTTACCTTTCAAACACACATTGTATCAATACAATGGCTCTGCTTGGCTCCAGCAGAGAGGGAATATGGCAAGGACTGAGATTTCTGATTACACTTTAATTGATCTGTGAGTAGAATTTCTTTGGGAGTATAAAGTAACCTTTGATACAGCTGAAAAATAATACACTGCTGCTCAGTGCTGCCAAGAACTGAGCCACGTGTCCTCAGGAACTCTGTCCAGAGCCTGCCTGCTTCCCACTATAAAAGAAAATTCCCAAAATTTTCTTGCATTATACTATTTTTGTTTCTGATTAAAATTAGGATTTGCTCTGATAACAAGGGAATGTGCAGTGAGTCAGTCTCAGAGATGAACTGTGAAAGCAGTTCTGGGGAAAAGCAGACTCTGGCTTTTCCCAGTTTGTGAAGCCTACCTGATGAGCTAAGATATAAATGTTGTGTCCCACGTTCCGCGGAGACGCCGCCACATCTTCCCCGTTCTCCCCATCCTCAAACTCCACCTCTCCCTGCAGATAAGCCTTCTTGATCACTTCCACCTGGAGAAGGACAGAGAGGCAAGGAGAGGAGGCTCAGGGAGGGTGGAAGCTGTGAGGGCAGCACACCCTCGGCACTCCCAGGGATGGAATGGGAGCAGGGATGTTCAAAGGGGGATTCTCAGTGGGATTCTCAACACCCAGGATGAGCTGAACTCAGCTTCAGCCCAGCACAACAAACTGAGCCTCACATTTCCCTGAAGGTAACAAATTCCAAGCCACCCTCCCTGCACTGTGCCACGTTCTGACCCTGACTCCAACACAGCCCCGAGCACTGGGACAAGTCAGTGGTGCTTTGGCTGCACTTGGGATCTCCTGCTTGTGTTTCCACCAGTTCACACATTAACCAGCCCCAAACCCCTGCCATGGCTTACTGGGCAGCTCTTGGGGCACAAGGGATTTCCACCTCTCTGTCTGCTGTGCAGATGAAGAGCCAGGAGCTCAGGAGTGCTCCCAGGACTCACCAGCTCCTTGGGCCTCATGTTGTAGAGGATCCTCTCAGCGTTCTCACTGTCGTGCCTGCTCTCCATGATGGCCAAGAGCAGCTTGGAAGCGTTGTTCTGAGGGGAGGGAAAAGCAGTGGAATCACTGCCAGGAGCCAAAAAATGGGGGTACCCAGCTCGAGTGGCACCACTCTGCTGCCAGAAGGGCTTTGGGGTGCCACAGCAGCAGCCACTGCAGGCAGAGTGTGCCACCCAGCCCAGGGCTCCCACAGCCACCCTTCACCAAGCCCTCCCCTCCTCTAATTACTGACCTACACAACCCAACAGGACTTTTTAGCACTTTACTCCCCAAATCCTACTTATTGAGAGCCATCAAATTAACCCCAGCCAAGGTTTAAATTTCTGAAAACGCTGCTGTTTCATGCTTGTGTTGTTTTGGTTTGGTTTAAAGATACTGCAGCATCACCACAAGCTCTGAGCTCCCAAGTGGAGCAGCTCAGCTCTGCTGAAGATGCTGCTGATTAAATCAAGGGACAGCCAGGGCTGAAGACAGACATGCTTTGCTGCTTTTAACTGAAATCACTCTGCAGTCTGCTCACGCCGAGGAACACAGGGAGGAAATGGGAAACTACCACAAGGCACCAGACTACTTTAATACGAACAATTAAGATTAAAATCCATCATGCCTGACAATAAAACCCAATAAAAGTATTTAATTTTGAAGTATAATGCTAATCGAGTCTAAAAGCATTTTTTATTTACAATAATAAAAACCCACATTACCCATAATAATGGTGTGAGTCGGCAACGGAAAACAAGGAGACACTGCAGTGTCAGTCAGGGCAATAAGTCAGAAAGGAAATATTTCTCAAGCACAGGCTGAAGCAAGAGTGCTCTGGGACTGCTGCTGCTAGAGGGGAACCTGCTCCTGTGTTTCTGTGTTTTGAAACCAGCAGCAGGGCTAATTATTTCAGCATTAATATGGACAGCCCTAAAGAACTGTTGATGATTTCACGTCAACTGATTAAACAACACCAATAAAGCGTTAGGAAAGTAATTGCAACATGAGAAATTTCACTTCCATTGTCCATGTAAAAGTTCAGCAGCAACAGAAGAGTTTTCATCAGCTTTAAATTTTTTACAGGAAGTAATTTTAGGATTCCTCAGCACATTGTGACTGCATTCCCCATCTGAGAACTGGTGGCTCCATGTCACCATTTAAAAGATGGAATACCTGTGACAAACAATCTTTGGGCACAGCCTGGAGCTCACTGATGTATATAATTTTTGGGCACTTATGAACACTGGGATATAATAAACACCCACATAAGTCCAACACTAAAATTATATTTTATCTCACTGTTACTGTGCCTCACACAGAACATCCACTTGCCTTCAGCTCCAGCACGAGGTCCATCCTCTTCTTTCCCAGAGGGTTGATGTCATTGAGGATTAATGCTGTGATGATGTCAATGCCGTTGGACTCGTGAGTAGCAATGCAGTTCTGTCCAAAGAAAAGTCATCAGCCTTCATTAATTGCCTGCACTACAAACACAGCCCGGGCTGCTGACCCTGCCAGAGCAGCAGAGTCCCCTCTGTCAGCACCTCGTGGGCTGCCCGAGATGGAGAAGTGCACAGAGAGCTCCAGGCAGAGCAACAACAGAAGACTAAAGCATTTTGTTCTGAGCTTTTCCTCTCCTCAGCCATGGTCCTGCTGGAGCCCCCGGCCTCAGGAAGCACAGAGAACCTGATAAATGAAGCACTTCCATGCCAAAGTGTGCAGGCTGGAGGAACAGTGTTTTACCGAGATTAGGGAGAGTTTTCTTTGTTATAAACGTGCCAATCAACACCTACTTCAGTGCTGTCTGCACAAAAAACGGGAATTTCCATAACCTTCTGCCTACCCTTCAGCCCTGCCTTTGGAATGGGCTGGAACTAAAATGTACAAACAGCAGCTTGCTGGCTTCAAAATCCAGAGAGAGCCCTGCTCTGCCACTGAACTCCACACCTGGAACACCTAAAGGGTTTAATTCCACCTGATCCAGAGAGCAGAGGGACACTGACAGCCCTCTCTGGCGTACACAGCCTCACACATTCTCTTGCAGAAACATGAATGACAGAAAAGTCACATTCCAGTCTTTCAGGACAATACTATGGTTCAATTAAAAAGGAAATAGAGACAATAAGCAGAAACTGGCACAGGGTGACCAGAGCAGCTGTGGCTGCCCCATCCTTGGAAGTGTTCAAGGCCAGGTTGGATGGGGTTTGGAGCAGCCTGGGACAGTGGAAGGTGTCCCTGCCATGGCAGGAGAGGCAGTGGATGATATTTAAGGCCCCTCCCAACCCATTTGGGATTATCTGAAGTACAGAAATTCCACACTCTCCCTGTCCAGTCTAATGGAACAGAACTTAGCAAAGCAGAAGTATTTCTACTGCTTTGCATGGTTCAACTCCTCAGAGGGGACCCTGAGAAAGACAAGTTGATTATCAGGAGTTTATGAAGGAAAAAAAATCCTCCAACTTGTGGGGCAAGTAAAGTGGGCAGTGTTATAAGACAACAGCAGTCTAGCAGAGCTGGGGCCCAGGGAGAAAGGGGGATGCATTTCCCAGCTCTGGATCCATTACCTGGTTCTCATGGCAGGGCCCCTGACAATACTCAGTCAAACTTTCCAGGGTCTGGTTGATCAGTGCCACGTTCTTCTCATTTATATACAGACCCAGAAGTCCAAGGCCCCCAGTTGTGCTCCCACAGATGCAGTCCAGGAACTGCAGAGTCTCACACACCAGGTTGTAGTTTGTCTTGTTGTTCTGGCAGCGTAGGAAATTCTGTGAGGAGAGTGTCAAAGCCATGAGGGAGGGGAAAAGAAAACATACAAAATGCTGTTTGGCTGATACAATTTATTAACTTCATCCATCCCCAACTGCACTGCATGGTGGATTGCTCTGGTACAAGCAGTTTTAGCCCCTTTCCTTACTTGCAGTGTGCTGCTCCCCTGAGCAGCTTGCTGGTTTCACGTTGTACAGCAATAAACAGAGTGCATCCCATAAACAGAGAGATCCATTAGAGCCTGACACACCCAGCACAGGACAGGCACTCTGGGAAGCTCCCTGGAGCCTGAAGCTTCACCCCACCTGCTGCACTTCCCTGCCAAGCATCACTCAAGGTGATCACTCCCTCCTCCAGACCCCTCCCCAAGGTGGGAGCAGCAATTCCCTGGCTGGGGTCTCACAGCAGGGAACAAGAGGGGCCTGAGTGCACACCTTGAAGGAAGGTGCCTTACAATGGGATTCTCTCCACTGCATTTCTTCCCACATAATTATTGTGATTCCTGCTTGAAGCTGCTGATTAGGAGCAGCTCCTCTAATGAAAAGCCAGATTTGCCACTGTGGATTTAACAGCTTTCTGCTCTCCTACATTCCAAATGAAAAGAAGCACCAAACCCAACCAAAACTGAAGGACAACTAATGAAAACCAATTTCCCACTGACTCAGATGCTGTTTGGCAGTGCATTCCCAGCAGTGCTGCAGAGATTAGCAGCCACTACCACTTGCTCTTCCTTGAAGTTTCAGCAGGAAAACTCTTATTTCACTTAATTCTAGCAGGTAACAACAATTCCAGGGTGAAAAAGCCCTCAGAGGAACAGGAGCCATGGGAGTGTGGAAGCAGCAGGGTCTTTCCTGCCAGCCCACAGAGCAGCACTGGTCCCTGGCTGTCTCTGCCTGAGTCAGACTAATGAATCTTTTAAGGCAAACAGAGAGAAATTGCAGATTCAATGGAAGGCAAAGCTAAAATAGGAAAACGCTGTCTATGAATACAGACTAAAGGTGACAGTGATTCAGCACATTTCAGCTGATTGCTCATTTAGTATCCTGACTTCTGATTAACTTGTCAGAATGTAAAAAAGGTTGATCCTACAGAAATTGGAGCTCGTGCCTTCCCTCCAGGAAAAAAAAGCAAAACGAAAGGATAATACCCAAAGTGAGGAAGTAAAATGCTCCCTATCTGCAGCATAACATTTATTCTGATTAGAGCTAAGCTTGTACCTGAGCTGCTTGATCCACAGTCAGCAAAGAGAGAAGAGGAATGAGGCACAAGAGGTAGGAGGACACATTGTTAGGCTAAAACAAGGGGAAGGAAAAAATTGTAGAAAACAACCCCCTGCTGCACTGTGAGAAACTGCCCCAGGGAGTGTCTGCTGCTGTCTCAGCCAGGACAGAGTGAACTCTTCATTTTCAGTCACCCAGAGCATCCCACAGGGTACAGAGTGGGAACACAACTCCCCAGTGCTGAGTGAGGCACCCCACTGCTCTGCATGGGAATGACCCCGAGGTGTGCAGCCCCTGCCAGCCCCTGCACCCAGAGCCACAGCTGCTGAACATTGGCAGTGTGCATCCAGCCCTTCATGCCAGTCCTTGCATTCATCTGGAGAAGGCAAACAGCATCCACACAGAGCAGCCTGGGGCTGCACGTGGGAAAGAAGGGCTGACTGATGCACAGGGCACTGCACTGCAGCTGCCTGAGCATCCCAGAGCCTTCCTCCTCCTCTGAAGCTCCTCCAGCATGACCTGCACTTGCCAGTGTTTGCACACCAGCTGCCTGGAAAGGCTGGCTGTGCCCAGCCCACAGCTGCACCAGGCAGGTGATCCCAGCTCACTGCTCACTCAAATACCATGTGCAGTTCTCAGCTCCCTGCAGAGTCCCTCCCTGCTCCTCCAGGGAGCTCATGTACCAGCTGCAGACACCAAGATTTTGGAGGATCAGACACTTCTGCCTTCCCTTTGGGGCTGAGGGAGAAGGACAAACCTCGAGGCAGGCAGGCAGTAAGAGGATTACACAGGAAAAATCGTTCTACCTTTTTTTTTTGTTGTTAAAAAAATAAATCCCTTTTTCTCTCAGAGCTGACTACAACTACCTGCTGTTTGGGAAATCTAATTGTTCAGGACAGGGAAGAGCTGAGGCCAAGTCTCTGCACTGGCTGGGGTTCAAGTGTGCTCCTATAGCTGCGGGTGCCTCGCCAAAGGCAGCGGCGGATCCTGAGCCTGTGGTTTGGAACTGTGCCACAGGAACCAACACTGCCAGCGGCAGGAAAATCCTCTGACTAAACACACATCAAAGGGCTGCTTTTCTTTACAGCCAGAGAAAGGCTGATGTATATAACCTGGGCACTCAGGGATGCTCATCCCAGGAGGTTTCTGTGCAGTGATCCCAGGGCTGCCGGGGCATTCCTGCTCAGGAAGGTGATTTGGCAGCTCTGCAAAGCTCTCACAGGGTCCCACGCTCCTGCTGGCCAGGGAACAATGGGCAATCAAGGCAATTACTGCTCTTTATGAGCATTTAGCACATTGTACAGCGCCTCACCAGCTCCTCCATCCCAGCCCAGCAGCAGTGGCTGAAAAATCTGAATTGCAGTCCCTTTGCAAGGGGGAACCTGCTCTGGGCTCCCTGGAATTCTGCAAACACGTCCCAGGGCAGCACAGGACACAGAGGCTGCCAGGACCTTTGGACTCTGCCAGCTCCAATCCCTGTCACGAGGCAGCTGGAGCAGAGCCTGGCCCGTCCTCTCCACATCCCCATCAGGTGTTTGCACACATGGTGAGAGACCCTGAGTCTTCCCCTCTGCAGCCTGAGCTCTCCCAGCTCTCCTTGCCCATCACATGCTCCAGTCCCATGGTCATCTCTGAGACTGCCTGCTGGACTCAGGAGCCCAGGATTACACATGGAGCCTGGGGCATCCAGCTTGTTTAGATGTCTCCCATCCCAATTCTCCACCAAGGCTAAGACTCCCTTGCTCCAGACCTCACCAGGGTCTCAGGGATGTAGGGTGGGTGAAGGCCAGTCCTACCAGTAAGGGGCAAGGTGAAGGTGGCACTGAGCTCCCCGACCTTCTCTGTGTCCTCTGTCACCAGGGGCTGTGCCCATCCCACAGCAAAGCCACCTCTGCTATCTCCTCCTGTGTGGATACAGCCTAGAAACCCTTCTCACTGCCCTCCATGTCCCTCAGCAGATTCACCTCCAGCTGAGGCTTTCCTGACTCCCTCACCATGCGTTCAACTCTAGGCACATGAACAGATCCAAGAGAACCCAGGAGAGCCTGGTTACTGGAAAGCTTGAAGGCTGCTGGAACCAAAGTTCCAATGCCCTCTTCATTCTCCTAGATGATTTTTCTTTCCCTCCCCTCTCAAAAGCAAATCAGTAACTTCACAGCACAACACTTGCTTGCTTTCAAAATACAATTTTAAAAAACCCTAAGAAGTGTTGATCCCACCACCTTTCAAAGACCACTGGATAACTGGATTTGCTCCTATCAACCCAGCAAGGTATAAGTACTCTTTTTTTTTTTTTTTTTTTTGGATTAATGTCAAAACCAAGGAGAATAATTGTTCCCATAATCCATTTTAAAAGGCCCGGGATTAGGGATAATGGCGTGGCACCCTGAGCACAGGCGGTACCTGCAAATCCCGGTTGTGGTTTTCACAGAGCAGCTGCAGGAAACGCAGGATGGGCTGCATGATGGAGATGACAGCACTCATCTCCAGCTCATCCTTGCCCTTGTCTGCTGCAGCCTGGGCTCCCTCTCCTGCTGAGTAGTGCTCCTCGGGGTCGGCCTCTCTGCGGTACGCGTTGTAGGCCTTGCGCGTGGCCGCCGACGCCTCCAGCAGCTGCTCCCGCACCTCCTCTGTGATCTGGGCCATGGGCTCCCTCACTGCAACACAGCAGCACACAGCCCTGCTCCTGAGAGGGCCAGCACACCTGCCACAGCTGCCCTGGCAGCCTCAGCCACGGCAGATCTTCGGTGAGAACGTTTAGTGCGGGCACGCTCTGCACCAACCGCAGCAGGGTTATAAATCTGGGGATTCACAGGTTAGGGCACACACATCTAAAACTGGCAGGAGTTATGGTAAAGGGACCTGCCCTAGAACAAAATTAGGATTTCTTCACTTATTGTTAGAGAAGGCACTGACCACAACCCACAGTACAGGGTTGTTACTACGGATCAGATTTGGGCAGCTTGTCACAAGACACGGCAGCAGAGCCTCAGCTCAGAAAGACTTTTCCTCATTTCAATAACACAACCTCACAAATGGATGAAGAGGGCATGAAGCTCTCGAAATCCCGAGCCAGGGCACCACTGATCTCTGAACTTTGCTCTGTGGGATCAGAGATCAGAGCTTGCATCAACTGAAATGAGTTCAGAACACACTCCCTGTTAGTTCAGAAGGGCAATGACTGGGGATTACCTCTTTTCCTGTTGGGGACATCTCTGTCCGAGTCCTCATCTTTCTTTTTGTTCCCTAAGTCGCTGGTGTTGACTGTGACAGTTGCCTTGATTTCTTGCTGTGCCACCTTCATGCGATCATAAAAAACCTTAAAGAACTTCTCGGATTTCTTATCCTCCGTCAGTCGGCAGAAGAAGGAATGCTGCAAGGGAAAAGGAACAGCATCTGTAGCTCCACACACAGGTCTGAACCCAGATAATTCCACCTTGCTGCACTGTGTGGTATCCTGCAGAACTGGGAGCTTCAATAGTTGCCAGTCAACTGAAACTCACAGCAAAACTTTTATTAATAAGAAAAATAATAAACTTTTATAGTTTATTGTGAGGTAGCCTCAGTGTCTCAGCTTTGTTAAGTCCCTCATTAACAACTTCAAATACAGATTTAAAGAGAAGTGAGGGCAATAAATCACATCAGCCTGATACATTTAGGCAGCACACCTCACTCTCAACAAGGGAGATAAGGAATTAAGGTAAGGAGAAGGGAATTCCCTATAATTTGATTCTCAGTTCAGAAACAAAAGGTTATGAGGAAAATACAGAGGAAGGAGAATTGTCCTGCCTTCCCACCCTCAAATCCAAGGGACTGTGACTCACGAGATGCAAAAGCCAGTGTTAATCACAGTCCAAAAATGTCCAAACAGGGCGATGCCGTGAGGGACATCCCGTGCTGAGTTTCCCCTGCCCTGCCTGCAGCAAGCTCCTTAAAGCTCCTTTTAGTTCCCACTCCAATCTATCTTTAAGTGACAGAGAAACTCAAAGCACTTTTAAGAAGGTTTATTACTCTCCTTCTGCACATATGTGCACGGAGACAGAAAGTTCTCCCTAAAATCGAGGAGAATACAAATCATGTACAGGTCAAGAAGGAGCCAACACAGTGAGTGATCAGACAACTCTTGATGAAACCAATATGCTGTTACATAAATCAGGACCAGAGCTTAAACACGACTGAAGGATGAACTTGTAAGTGGGTCACCTTATGCAGAGCATTATGAAATTAGTTAGCATTCTGCAGCGGCTCGCCATCCAACAGCTTTACATGATGAATAGGAATGAAGCCTGATTTATTGAAAAAACAAATTAAAATGGGAACAGCAATATCTCCTGGCCGCTCTGCTGCGGAGCACGCGGGGCCGTGGCTGCTGCTGCCTTTGATCACTCCCCAGCAGCTGCACAGACTGACTTTGAACCCTCCCAGAGTTGTGTCTTTGATTACAGGCAGAGCAGGAGTGTGGCTATTTAAAGAACGTGGTCAATATTCACGAGATGTCCCTCCCACCACTGCAATACCTCCCACCTGCCCCCAGCAGCTCAGGTAAACGCTGAGCATTGTGTTTGTTTCTAGTGGTTAACAGAGAGGAGGGAAAGGAGAACGACCCAGGACAGACATCCCAAATCCAGTCACACCCTCCTGACACCCACCAGAGCCCAGCAAAGCAGAGCAAATGCCCTCTGCCCAAACACTGCTGGACCTGTGATGTGCCTCTGGGTGCCAAATTCATTTATTAGTACTGGTACAGTAAAAGTAAAATATCTAATCGAAAACTTCCTATCGACAATTTGAATGTTTTCTCACAATGTTTTCTCATGGTTTTAAACTAAAAGTGGGCTGATTTAAATTAGATATATTCAATAAATTCTTCCCTGTGAAGGGGGTGAGGCTGACCAACATCCCCTCAATAACCAGATGGTTGAGGCAGCCAAGCCTGAACTAACTCTGTGCCTTGGTGGCTACAAGGACAGAGAGGGGAAGAGTTTGTATCTAAGGTGCACCTTGGAAATTTCACTCTACCAAGCTTATAAGTAACAACAATGATTTCCACAAAGACCAGCAGAAAACACAAGCTCTAGAAAGGCCAAGCACTTTCTGAAAAATCTGGTTCTCAGGCAGTGATGGCCATGACCTGGCTGTCACATCTGCAGAGCCCAGACAGGGGGAGTTCCCCTGTGATGAAGCTGCGCTGAAGGAAAAGCCTTTTTTAATGAACCACACCAAAGAAACACCTTTTATGAGAGTAATTACTACTTGCTGACAGACTTGATTTTTGTAGTCTTTTCAAGCTTCTTAACTGAGTTTCCACTGCACTTCAGAGAAAAAACCCCAAATGAAAGGAGCATTTCCAGTAAAGCTTTTTGTGCATGCTGTGCATACACTGAAGGGGTGTCACCAAATGATTGTTTCAGTTTAGGTCAGGATGCCTAACACCTTCACACATATGAATCAACCACATGCCAGCTCCCAAAGATACTGTATTTTAAGAGGTGTGATCTTGCAAGTTGCACTCGAGCAGGTAACGGGTGGTGATAATTATGACAGAAATCCTAAACTCTTATTTACAGATATAGCCTCAAAGCAGAAAGTGGAGAGATCTCCCTTTTTAAAATGGAAATCGAGTGGCCATTTTAGAGCACCGTCTGCTGGGGTCCTGGCTTGTGTACAGACACCATGGAACCACAGGCTGCTGAAAGAGCAAGTGTGGAACAGCCAACCTCCACACTGCTGTGGGATTGTGAGCCTTCAGCAGAGCCCTGACACTGCAGCATCTGACACCAGCCATCCCTGAGCATCCAGTCACCGTCACACTGGGCTCTGGGAGCTCCTACAAACCTCCTGCAGGCAGGGAGCAGGCAGTGTCCCATAAAAAACCAGTATGGGCTGTGGCTGTCCCAGTATGGAAAAGCTGTCTGAGAGGTACTGGTGACATGGGCAGAGAAGGATTTGTGACAGGGGAATGGAGGGACAGGACACATGGAATGGATTCTCACTGCCAGAGGGCAGGGCTAGATGGGATTTTGGGAAGAAATCCTTCCCTGGCAAGGTGGAGAAGCTCCAGCACGGGTTGCCCAGAGAAGCTGGGGCTGCCCCTGGATCCCTGAAGTGTCCAAGGCCAGGTTGGAGCACTCTGGGCTAGTGGAAGGTATCCCTGCTCATGGTAGGGAGCTGGAAGTAGATGACATTTAAGATCCCTTCCCACCCAAAGCATTCTGGCATTCTTAGAGAGCTAAACTCGCACATTGTGACAGTGCATTTTATTTTAACCTTGCATTGTGAATGTCTGTTAGCCATTAATTAACATGGACAGGAGCCATGGCAGGCCCACAGCAGCCCATGAGCTTTGCCCCATGGACTCAGGCTTAGCAAAGAGCCTGACAAGTGCCCAGAGCTGAGGGAAGCCCAGCAGATCCCAGAGCACAGCAAGCTCCTGAGCAAACGAACCGAGGTAATGGGATGGTAATTAATTAATGACACAGCCACAGGGGAAAACCCAGAGCCACCCCACCACAAGCACGAGTGGCTGGCAGGACAGACACTCACTGGGAGCAAGGACATCACCACAGCATTTCTGAGGAGGGAGCAACCACCTCCTGCACACACAGATTGTTTCAAGGGGAGGGAAGGAGAGCCAGCACAGGCAGCACATCTGCAGAGCAGCCACACCACTGCTCTGCTGGCACCCAGGCTACAGCACCACAGAGCAAACAACACCAGCACACCTGTGGGCTAACTTCCTTTCCTCTCCATCACCCAGCTCTGCTCCTGAGGAACTCCAGCCAGAAGCCTCATGCACAGCAGGACAAACCCCCTCCACCCCTGCCCCTCCAGTGTCTCCCCTCTGGGCCAAAGGAGGTCAGGAAGTGAATCCCATCATCACCTATCCACACCACACGTGGCAGAAGAAAAGCTGCAAACCCAGAGATGGATTTCCCTGGAAAAGAAACCCAAGGCCAAGTTCTGGTTGCAGCACCTTGACCAGCTACAGCCCTGCACCCCAGCAGCCCCTCCAGCTCCCTCGCTGACTCAGCCTCTCGTGTGTTTTCCTGAGAAGAGAATCCTGTCTTTCTTGAGCAAGTGTCAGAGATGATGAACTACATCTGTCTATGGTCTGTTCCAGTGGTTAACAACTGTTAGAAACATGTGGTTAAGGTCTTTTTTATGCCACTAATTTCCAGTCGCTGATATTTTTTTAAGTTGGTGCCTCTTCTGTAGTTTTTCCCAGGAACTTGGTCTCCTTTTCCCTTCTGACTATTTACATACTCTGTGAAATGTTTACCTAACGTTTCGTGCTAAACTGAAAATACCATTTCTGCTTGCTGACTTTTCATTCAGCATTAATATCATTTTCTGTGGTGGGTATTTTTTGGCATGTTCTTAAATATTGCAAATCATTAACAAGCTGGATCGTAGAACCACATTAAAAAAAAATAAATCAGCAAAGAACAGGCACATTTCCTGGCATTAGCATTTAATTCTACGACCTTTGACATATGTAATATAAGAAATTTCTAATGATGAATGGAAGAGAAGCTCAGCTAACTCCCCAGCAGTTCAGGGGGGTGGGATTATGGAGGCAGGATAACCACAGGGTTAGGGACAAACGCTCCTTATGGTGTCTCTCATACCAGCAGTCAGTAATAAACCGGATTTCAGCCAGCAGAACTGACATCTGTCCTGTGGAGAGTGAAACCATACAGCACAGCAGTCTGGTACCTGTGTGAAAGGTGTGCAGAGGACAGACCCAGGTAACTAATCCACAGTAAATTTAATGATGAGTGAGCTTGTGCCCAGTGTAGGATTTTTAAATGGGAAAAAAAGCCAGGCAGCAGCCGAAGGCAGCTGGTTTCTAGCTCTTGCCTCTGAAAGCCTCGCCAGTTTGGGCTGTGTGTGCTGTCCCCTTTCCTGGGAACACCTTTCCCTGTGCTGTCACCTGGCTCTGCCCGAGGTCACGGCAGTTCTGCCGGCCCAGGGAAGGAACAACGCTGGGATTGTTTCACAGCCCCATTCCCCACTGCAGGCTCGCTCCAGGCTGGGCTGGCTGCCTGAGGGGCAGCAGCAGGGCCCAGCAGCGAGCCCTGGGCTCTGCCCAGCTGTGTTTGCTCCCCACCAGGGGTGGCCTGGCCCGAGGCAGCCCTGGCTGCAGGAGCCACTCCGAATTGCTGTCAGCCCACGGAGCGCTCCGGGGCCGCACCCTCCAGAGCTGTTTCATCAGCCACCAGCCCTGCCAGACCATCCAACACATCCCCAAGAACTCCCCAGCAAAACAAGCTCTTGTGAGCGAGAAATCAGGGGAAGCAGAGTCCCAGCAAACAGCTCACCAACTAAAGCAAACTGCTGCTGCCTCCCTCCCCGTTTCTCTAATGGCAGTGAACAGAAATACATGAACTTGGCGAGCCAGGGAGATTGCAGAGGAAGGTCCCTCCAACAAGAGGAGAAAGCTCAGTGATCTGGCTTCAACTCAGGACATTTTATTCCAACACTAGAGAGAAATCACTGCAGGGACCTCGGCTCGCTCGGTTATCCGGCCAGACTGCCAGCACGAACTAATGCAAAACTTGTGTGCTACTTCATCTCTGCAGGAAGAGTTTGCCACCCCCAGACGAGTTCTTAGAGCTGGACTACTTCAAACAAGCCACATTTTAAGGGGAACTGCACTAACACACTGAATGAAGCACAAGTGCCAGCCCTCTACATTCTGCCTAAACATATTGCAAGGGCTTCCACTGCAGAAAATTCCAACCTAACTCTGCTTTTGGTCCCTCCTCATTTATTTATTTTAAATATCACTAATCTCTCTCTATTGAAATCTCTCTTAAGTCCTGGCTTGCTGGAGATCCATCACTATGGGCATGAGTGATGGATATCATTAGTCTTGCACAGCTTAAGGAAATGGCAGCTGAAATATTTCACACTGAACATACTTCACAGTTTGAAATAAACCCATAAGGAAAATCTGCCAGAACACCTCAATTGCCTGTGTTTTTTGCAAACTGTAAAATAAACTTTGTCCTGAAAGCAGAAGGAGGACTTCCCAGATCTATTTTCCACAAATAAGACAAACTCTCCCTGCCATGGGCATCCACTCTCCACCCTGCACAGCTCTGGGGGTTCTGCCCACCTTATGGGGGAATGTTTCTTGGGGCTGATGAGAGTACAGAGCCTGACCTGTGGGAATGCTTGCCTGTCCCAACCAGCAGCACTAGACCAGGAAGAGTTGCATCCTACACATTCTCCTACTGCAACACCCAAAATCTTGATGTGACTTAAAGGAATTTCACTGAAGAAAGCAAGAACAAACCTCATCCAGCGACCCTCACACCTTCCAGAGCCAGCAGGAGCTCCTGAAAGGATGAGGTGACACTGGGGAAGGCACACTGGGGGAACAACAGGCACGAACATCACTGTGGGGCCTGGGCTCACAGAGCCTTGGGGTCTGCACTGCTGCCAGCAAGGAGCTTGATTTGGGTTCCTCCTGCATCCCTGTGGGAGCACACAGAGCTGGGTCACTCAGCCATGGTAGGAGAATGGATCCCATAACCCATGGCAGGAGAATGGATCCCAAATCCCATTACAGGAGAATGGATCCCATAACCCATGGCAGGAACATGGATCCCAAATCCCATGGCAGGAGAATGGATCCCATAACCCATGGCAAGAACATGGATCCCATAACCCATGGCAGGAGCATGGATCCCCTATCCCATGGCAGGAACATGGATCCCCTATCCCATTACAAGAACATGGATCCCATTTCCCCACCAAACCAGCAAGTGCTGTGTAGGTGTGAGAAACAAGGAAGTCTGCAGACTCCCCAAAAGGAAAAAAAAAAAAAAAAAAAAAAGTGTAAGATCTCCTTGAGAGACAGAGGAATTAAAGAAAACCATAGCAACAAGTCAGTCCACCTACCCAAACCACCCACCCACCACCAGTTTCATTTGCTGACGCACTTCAAAAACAAGCTGGCTCCTACCCGCTCTGGAAGGTGAGCAAGCCCTGAGAGCTCATTAAATTCCCTTCTCAGCTACTCTTGTGTGCCTGCAGCTAGTGAGCAAGTGGGATATAAATAGAAGTTATATAACAGCGCTTTGTTGATTCCTGTGCTTACCAAAAAAAAAGGCAGCATGACCTTGTTTTGCTGAATAGCTTTGCCTCTGCCTGCTTGGGGAGGACTTTAATCCTGCTAGGGATCATCTTGAAAGTTTGTGTTGGACCTGGATCCCATGGGGAGGAATTGGGAGAACTGCTGATTTACCTCCCTGCTCCTTGCAGGAGCAGGATCCCAGTGGAATGCTGAGAGGATTGCCACACAGGTGGTGGCACCCAAGCACGAACAATACAAGGCCACCAAGACACAGCTGAACCCTGAGGTAGCTCCTCTTCTCCTTTTCCACCTACACTGCTCAACTGAGCGGATGGGCACCTCAGAACCCAGCAGAAGACTTCTCTTTGGGAAAAAAGGCTGGAAGATGTTCTGCTGCAGGAGTACTGCTGGCCCAAACACACCTCAGGAAGCAGCAGGAGCTGCAGCTCAGGTGGAGAGATGAGGTGGCATCATTCCCATCTCACCCCATCCACCCCCAGTCTGTGCATCCCAGTGCCCTGGATGAAAATGGAATCTCCCCTGCTGGAAGGATCCCTCACACTGCTTTATCAGCGGGGCTGGGTTGTTTTGAACATGGTGGTGTCCAACAACTGAGACTTCACCATGCCAAATACATTAAAATAATCGAGGAGAAGAGGGGTGTGCTCCCACAGGCTTGGCAGCCCTGTGTCCTCACGAGCTGTCAGCAGCAGAGCACCAGCACAGAGGCTCCTCATGGCTACTGCAGGTCCTGTGCCTTCTCTGGAAGGCAACTGCACTGTCAGGAGGTCAGGATTTGCACAGGGTTTCCTTTTGGAGAGGGCTCTTTCAGAAAATAACAAAATCTCTGCCCACAGTTAATGATGCAGGTCCTTTTCAACTTTTTTTTTTTTTAATGTCATGTTCATAACATACTCAGAATTAAAAAAAAAACCAAAAACCATGGTGTATTTCCCCTTTGAGGAGAAACACGTTAAAACAGTGAATGACACAGGTAGGTGATTGTTTAACATGTGCCAAGAGTTTGCTGGCTGTGCAATGCTTTCCTAAACAGGTATCACTAAAACCATCTAAAAAAAGATGTAACATCCTACATCACAGAATTCTGTCTGTTAGAAACAAACAGAAAATTTAAGACTTGTTTAATCAACAATCAGTTGTTTTTAAGTGCTATTTACAGAAGTTTACTGACCCAAAGACATTCTTGCCTCTGCAGCCTTTGCCATCACATACAATTGTCTGTGTTCACTGATTATCTACGACTGCTGCAAATCTTGCAAGAAATAAATCTGATTTTAAAAGTCCAAACCACAAATTAAAGCACTACTGAGTTACTAAGCCTGCATTTTACCCCACCAGTACTTCTGTAATGCTTTGCACAGTTTTCCCCTCATTTTGCAGGGCAGTTGCAGCCACATAAAAAACAGAAACAAAGTGTTCCTGCAAGCAAACAGGACGTTCTGGTCACAGTATTTCACACAGTATTGTAGCACAGTCAATGCCACAATGAGCTCAAGGACATTAATTTGTCTTGAAGTCTCTGCTCCCTCAATCCCAAGGGCTGTGGCTGACCAGCACCAGTGGCTGGTAGCCCCCAGCTCTGGGCTTCCCTGGGTCCCCCAAGTGCCAGAAACACAAAGAACTGGATAGCTCGGGATGGAATTTATTTTGTGCATCAATCCTGCAGTTATGTAACAGCTGTCAACCATGTCTGGACAGTTAGAGGCACAGAAATGAGACCAGAGCTCATCCTGCTGGGGTTTCCTCACTCGTGGCAATGCATGAGGAGAAATGCTGAGAAATGTCAAATGGGTGCAAGTATGGAGCAAGACTGGCTTGGGATGGGAGAGTTGTGTGAGTCCAGGCCAGAATTTCCTACCAAACCTGACTGAGAGTTCTGTGTCCATGGCATCTGTTCCAGGGACAGCACAGCCCCAGGGTGCACTCAAAGGAGGGCACAGGGATCCTCTGGGGAGGCCCAACCAGCAGCTCTGGAAGGTCAAACAGCTCAAAGCCACAGGGTTTTGCAGTGTCACATCTCACAGGAGCCTCACACACTCAGTGAGCACCTAGGCACCATTCCACCCAGCCCTGACTCACTCCTGCCATGCTGTGATGGGGGCACAGCTCCCCAGCTCACTGCTGCTGTCTCGAGCCAGGCTGGCCCCTGGTCCTCGTCCCACCCTCAGCTGCTGGGGCAGAGGGCTGTGGAGCACACCCCACCATCACACTCTGTGCAACAGCAGCAACTCTGCTCAGATGCCTTAAAGCCAGGAGCAAATCCCACTTCTTTCCTGGAAAACAACCACCTTTTCCTTGTGTGCCAACCCCAGCACCCACCCTCTGTGACTGCAGCCCACCCAGGGGACAGCAGTGCACCCAGGGGAACAGAGGCATCACCACTCTGGAGTGGCAGATGTGCACTGTGTCACCTTGGGGCAGCACCTGAAAACTGCCTGAAACAACCAATGCCATCAACCTCACTTCACCTTCCCCTGCTGAAAGCACCACCATGTGCACGTGGGTAATTTGTCACGCAAGCTGACTTTTGAGAAGATCCCTAATTAAAGGAGCAGAGTCTCCATGGAGAGGTGTTATGTAAGGGACTTTACTCACCATTAACTTCCACGGACCGAGGAAACCCGAAACTCACGGAGGTGAGGCAGAGTAACAGCACACGGAATTTTTATTTAGCAGAGGAGAGGGGAGCGCTGCAGGACAAGTCCTCAGCAACCTCCTGCACTGTCACTCACTTGCTGTACCAGAGGAAAGCCTGGCCATGCTGCCATGAGTGTGGGGAGGGACTGAGCCCCCATCCCTTCGCATGGAGATGCAGCTCTGAGTGCCCACGAGCATCAGCACGCAGCAGAGCATTCCCTGCTCTGGAGAAGGGATCCCAGGGCAGCCCCAGGACAGCAGCCAGGCACTGGCAGCCAGGAGCAGGGCAGGCTCTGCCCTCAGCCTCTGGAGCAGAGCGTGGGGCACCCCCAGGGCTGCTCGGAACCAGCGCTCCCCGGGGGGATGCTCAGGGTTATATAAATTAATAAAGGGGTTGATGTAATTTGCAGCTCAGTGAGCTGCAGCATTTGTCAAGTTAATTTGTTGTCTGGTGCTGACCCCGTGGCTCCACCTCTGCTGTGTGTCTGTGCAAACGAGGGCAGGCTTCCCACTGAAACGCAGGGCTCCTGCTGAGCTGGAGCGACGGGCTCGCCGGGCACAGCCACCACAGGGTCACCAGCATCCTGCTCCCAAAGAGCCTGACAGCGCTTCTCAGCTAATTCCAGAAGCTAAAGCCCAGAAAATTTCAACCCAGAGAGCTGGAAGCAGGCAAAGACCTTCCCAGAAGAGCTCATCTGCCACATTCTCATTCACCCCTGCAGCAAAACACGGAGCAGCGTGGGATTCACGGTGCCACACACCACCAGCCCAGCCTCCTTCCTGAGGTGCACCAGGAGCCTTTTCTCTTGTCCTGCTTCTCCCCCACACTCATTTTCTTAACAATACAACAAGAATCCCTCCTACCAATTACAACAAGGAACGTTTCGAGATTTGCTTTTCTGCTGGAGTTGGCAACCACCTACTTTGCCTACCCTTAATGTTGGCCCTAATGAAACTGCAACACCTATTGCAGTTATCCCTTCCCAGCATCATGGGGATCTGCTCTCCCACTGAAGCTCATGGGAGTTACCCGGGAACTCCCATTATTAGCCACATTACAATCACCATGTGCAAGTTCCTGTGTGTTGGTACAAACCTTCTGCTGCACTCCAGGCAGAATCCATTTCCCGTGTGAAAACCTGGAGTCAAGAAAATGCCATGCAGGGGTGACACATTTCTGGCTTTGCTGCCAAAGAGCCTTTTTTACATAACCTGTCCCTATCCCACCACTTTCCTGTTCTCAAAGGCCTGTAGATGGAGGCAACTGAAGTTCAGCAGAAATTATTCAAACTGAGCACAGAACAACCTGTTTGGAACACTATCAATCAAAAGCTGCTAATAATAACAAAAAAAAAAAAAATTGTGAAATGAAGATAAACTCTCTTAGACCTCAAGACAAAGCTGGCTGGTTTGGCTAGGTTAACTTTCCCAACAACAAATGCATCTGATGCAAAATGAACACAGTTATTAGTCCAGAGACTGAGGCTGGCTCTTCCAGTGGCACATACTGGAAAGTGCAGAAGAACTGCAGAAAATCCACTCTGCAGGTTGCAGAGGTTGCCGAGCCCAACCTACCAGCCTGCAAAACCTACCAAAGAACATTACAAAAAGATTGGGATAAAACACACTAAAGGATCAGGTTAATTTTCCCAAGCGTGTCTTATTTCCATAAGCAGCCAAATTTTGCAGCATGTTTTGTAAAAACGAGTTCCTGCTAAGGGGAGACCACCACTTTGGTGCACTCAGTAAATCTTCACTGTGTCATAGCCAAAGGCTGCTGTACAAAACCCACCAGCTTTGCAGATCTGCAAGTACCCACACAGCTCTCCTGAACAGCTGGGCTGCACCCAGGGCCCTCTGCACTGTGAGCCATTTTTCCAACGTGGAGACAGCAAGTGATTACACGAGCTCACTGTCTCAGGATACCAGTTTAACTTGGCCATCACATCACTCAGCAATTACCCTGGGAGATACAGCCCTGAATTAATGATTTTACTGAAGAGCAAGCCTCCACTTTGATTCCCAGTGTGGAGCAGCTGTTCTCCCAGAAGTTGAGCTTTGTGGTTGGTGTTTTCCCCACTGGAGCTCTCCTGACTTGGCTCTCTAAAGCCCTGCTGAGAGCTCAGAGTGCTGAGGACGTGCTGTTCCCCACTGCCAGCATCCCACAGGCCCCCATGTGCTGGAGCCACTGCAAGGCACCAGAAAACTCTCCCTACCACCAGGAGTTTAACCAATGTGGAGGAAAGCCACAGCATACATCCATGCACTGATTTTGCTCCTATTTTGCCCTCTGCTGTGCAGCCCGTGGAGCGCTGTAGCACGGAACATCCACATCCCAACCGCCCCATGGGGTATTTTCAGTAACATCCCTTCATGCTTTGCATGCACGAGTAAGAGCTGCTGGGTGTGTCCGAGCCCTCAGAGCTCCCAGCATTAGCTGCAGGCATCACAAGTCATTTGGTTCCTAAAACATTCTGAACTCAGCAGCAGCCCACACTGCAGCAGAGCCCATCCCGCCCGAGCACGGCACGCACCAGCACTGCTGCCTGTCCTGCAAACACCTGCCAGGCAGATTCCTGAGTGGAAAGGATGGAAAAGAGCCACTCTGGGCTGTGGAAGCACAACAATCTGCAGAGGCTGGAGTGCTGCAGCAGCTGGCAGCAGCTGGCAGCAGTGCAGGGTGTGGGGTGGAAGCGCCACTGCCCTGAGAGCCATCCATCACTCCTGACCACAGGGTTATCCCACAGCCTCCCAGCTCCTGCTTACAGACAGCAAATGCAAACTGAACTACCTCCCTTCCGGGCAAAAAGGTGTCTCTGGACACAGACTGCTGATTTTCCTGTTGGTTTTCAGTGGGTGAGCTAAGGAATCTGCTTCCAACACGGATTTGGACACAGTGGGAAGTGACTTTGTTCAACTCTTTAGCACTGAAGTCCAACACAAGCAAAGGATCTCTCCACATCAGGCTGGTGCAGTTTGTTTTTCCTTCCAGCATGACAGTGTGAGGTTACCTGAGGATCCCTGAGAGCTGCAAAGATGAAAGCTCAGCTCCCTTTACATTAGAGAAGAGCAGGAAATTTAAAGGAGTGACTGTCCCCCAGGAACATTAATCCCGTCATTGCAGTTTAAGGTGACAAAGGATTTCCAACACTCAATTCTCACTTTATCCTGTGCAAAGAAGTTTCATTCCAGAGCTTATACACAGGGGATTAATGAGGGTACTGATTACATAGAGAGTGAAGGAGCCCAGAGACATTCCCTGCTCTCTCAAGGGAAGTGTGCAGGGACACAGGAGGTGCTGCTGCAGGAATCTAGTGTGTGTTTAACCACAACAATCAGTTAGGTCTGGTCAGGACTCAGCCCCACAGACAGACTGCAAACACAACACGTGCAGAGCCAAACAAAAAAAAGATATCACACATTCAATCATCTTCGTAAGCAAGTTTTGCTGGAATAAGGTTTTACTTTCCATTTGGAAGAATGTAAGAGCTCACTGGTGTGTGTTCATTAATCCTCACCAGGGACAATTTTCTTTCAGGGGACTCTAATCCTTATTGAAAACACAGAAAGGAAGAACAGTGAGATTGCTGGAAAATGGTGGTGGTCTGGAGTTTACCATACACTTATTTCAAACTCCAGTCTGAAATTTAACAGCTCATTGTAAAAGTCTCTGAGCACATTTCAGGTGCTTAAGTTATATGTAAGAGCAGTCAGTAACTTACCTACAAAGCTGTTTTATTACACACTCCTCTATGCTGCCCTGGGAAAACAACTCAAGTATCCAGCACCCGTACAAACATTTAATCAGTTCACTTTTGCATGGCAGACACCAATATTTCTCTTAATTACAGGTTAAAGATCACTCAGATCATTTCCCCTCCTGCCTCCTTAACCCTCTCAGATTTCCTGGATTTCAGAAAAACATTTCCCTCCCCGACACACTTCAGCCCCAAGATGGAGTTTTCCATTTCCCTACCTGTATCGTGGTGTTCCCACCTTCCAGCAGGGCAATGGCCAGCAGGATGCTCTCGTGGAAGACTCTGTCACTGGTGGCATTCATGATGAGATCTATGACCAGGTTGGAAGCACCTTCTTTGTCCAGGTGGCACTGGACATCTGCCAGGCTCATCTCCCCCCGGCTCATGGAGCTCGAGCCAGAGCTTCCTCCTGTGAAGGGGACCAGGAGAAACAGGTTGGCACTGACCCCATGGGGATGGCAAGGCCAGGCTGGGCAGGGCTTGGAGCAGCCTGAGACAGGGGAAGGTGTCCCTGCTCATGGCAGGGGGTGGAACAGGATGAGTTTTACGGTCCCTTTCAACCCAACCCATTCTGGGATTCCCTTAGTGACTTTTTTAGCAACAGCCTCAAATTAAATAAACTTCACTGGACAACTGCCTTCAAATGGAATTTCGGCCCGTCCACAATCTCTGTAGTACCATGAAAAGGTTTTCTTTCAGAAATGGTTAATAACCTGACATCCTTATGGGCACATGTCCTAGATAATATTGCAAATATCAAATTGACCAGGATTTCTAAGTACGTTTATTCAAAGCAAAGTCACAAACCCAAGGCACTCACTGAGAAGCACAGAGAGCTGTCAGCTGGCTTTGCTCTCAGCGCATCACCCGCGCGGACAGTTTGCCTTTTTTTGGGCGTTCCCAGACAGACCCAGGAGGGAGGACAGGCGGGTTTGAGGAGGCCAGCGAGGAGTGGCCGTGCCCAGAGGGGTCCTACCTGCGGGGCCGGCCTTGCCGGGGCCGCCCGAGGCCAGGGGCCCGTTGCCGAAGGCCGTGAGGCTCTCGCGCCGCCCGGCCGCGCGCGCCGTCCCGTAGTAGCGGCTCACCAGCACCTGCCTCAGCGCCTCGCCCTGCACACAGAGAAACCCTGAGGGCAGCCCTGAGCACCCAGCCACCCACGGCAGCACAGGGGTACCAGAGCCCTTCCTGTGTGAGGGACGGGGGAGTGAAAAACCCTGGAGAGCTGGGAAAATCCACTGAGCGGCTCCTGATGTGCTGGGGCAGGCTGGGACACTGGAGGGGGCTCAATAAGATTATGGGTTCCCCCATGCAGCACAGAGACAGCTGCAGCTCAGGTTTTGTGCAGAGCTTTCTGGACAGACTTAGCTTTCTGGACAAATTTCGTTTTCCAAGAGTTTTGTTTAAGTTCTATTGTTTCGGTCTTAAACGCAAAGGAGCTGCATCCGTACAGCACCAACACAAAAGCAAGAGGTGGATTAGAGGAACAGCAGAAATGGTTTTAAGGAGCAATTTAACCTCCTGACACCTCTCCTAATTTGCCACCCCAGCAGCCCTGCAGGGCTGTGCTCTGCTGTCCCTCCTCCATCAGCTGCCCAGGGAAAGCCAAGTGATCCTGCAGCATCCTGGCTCTTTTGGCTCTTTGCTCCCTGCTGGCAGCTGCCTGGGGCACCCAGCCCTGCCACGCCAGCACAGGGCACTGCACAGAGCAGGACTCACACCTCACATAACCCCAAACCCCAGAGCTCCAGCACGGCCCCAGCACGAGCAGGGAGACCCAACACCTCCAGGGAACGTCACCCCACTGCTGTCACCTCAGCCTTCACAGCAATTCCCAGGAATTTGGGGAGCTGGACAAAGCTGGCGGCTCTGCCAGCACACGAACGCTGCACGGGGATTAAGGGATTTTTGTCAGGTCTTTGTGCACAAAGGAGAACTGGGGGTTATTGTCACTGGGAGCTCCTGCCCTGCTAATGGCAGTGTGGTTACAGCAGCACCAACCCAGGACAGTGCTGCAGAGGGCAGGGCTTTTCTGGGGATTCAGAAAATAAATAACAGGTTTTTTTTAAAAAAAATTGATTTAGCCAAAAATACGTCCAATGAACTAAAACATCTCTAATTCCACTCATAAAACATGTGCATGTCACTGATCCACTGATTTTAAGCTGTATTTCAAATGAAATTGGTTGTTTGACTATAGATTCAAGATGTGATTTAATACATTAACTGTCATAAAAGTGGAGTCTTACTCTTTAAAATTTCACAAGAGGCCTTTAAAACGCAAGTGAGTAAATGGAACAACGTAAATGTGCATTAATTGGCTTGTTAAGAACTCCAGCCCAGCTTCAGTCCCACTGATTTGATACACAGCTAGCACTCACTAAAGTCACTTCAAAAGATCCTTATACTCCAAAACAAAAAGAGACAAAAGCCTGTCTGATAATCAAAGTTCTGCACCAAATTTCAGGAGTCACTTCCACAGGGAGAAGCCCAACAGATGCCTGAGCTGGTGAGGGATCTCTGCCCTCCCCACAGGGCTGGGGCTGAAGTCAGGGCTCCCTCCCACTGCCACCCTGTCACCACAACCCAGCAGCTCAGAAGTGGTTCCTGTGGATTATCAGAGTGAAAGCTGCAGCACGGGAGCTGCATTTTATGGGATCAGGTGGGGAGGGAGCAAATGTCAGGGAACAGGATGTAAAATAAACACAGTGTTCCAACCAGCTGCTTCCAAAAAACCTCAAACAACAGGAAAAAAAAAAAAAGAAAAGAAAAAAAAAAAAAAGGAAAACTCCTGTGTGAGCAACAGTAGAAGATGAGCATTTCTCCAAGGGGCATATGCTCCCCATCACTGCTTGGGCCAAAGAGTGAACATGTGGGAGAGGCAAGAGACAGCTCAGGAGCTCCAGCAAATCCTGTCCTGGAGGAGCTCCTGTGACTGACAGAGACATGAGAGTGTTCAGGACATGAGGCAGTGCTTTACCCTCCTCCCTGCTCCCAGTCTGGCAGGTGAGGGAGGCTACATGACAGAACAAGGCCAAGCCAGACAAAAACCCCTGAACTGCATCTTCCTTGTACATGTGCACTGATGAGAAAGGCAACCTGACACCCAGACGGGCCCTGGGACACAAATGGCTACAAGGGAGCTCTCACATCACCTTTCTCCTCCTCTGCTGATGGCAGCCATCGTGTCCACTGGCATTTACAGCAGAGATTTTTATACTTCCTACAAAGAGAACACACATCCAGCCTCAAGAGCAGCTGCTCAGCAAACTCCACCTTGTCTGAACTCAGGAGGGCAATTAAAGCTCCTGGAGCTGCCCCCAAATTCTCCCTCTGGCCCCTTGTGGAGCAGGAGGTGACTTCTATTCCATGGTCAAAATAGTTGGGGTGAGTGCAGACCTGACCAGGACAGGCACCTCTGGTGTCTGTAGGTGTTGTGTATCCAAAACAAGACAAATCACCAGAAAACACAGCAGGAACAAGTATCAAGCAGTTGTTTCTAGTCAGAAACTAGAATTTCTAGAAATCATTTCTAGTCAGAGTGTGCTGATCCAGGTCTGGCAATACACAGTCACCAGCATTTCAAACTATAACTGGGAAGAAAAGCTTTGGTTCCTACAAATTTATCCAAACCCAAAGCCTGGTATCGGCTAACAAAATACGAGTATGTGATGAAAGCAGAAGGGAGAAGAAATAAGTGGTATTTAAGAAATGTTCTAATTAATTCAGCTGCAATGCTTGGCTCCAGAACAGTTCTTTAACCATCCTGTTAGCACTGTGCACCACTTGGACGAGGGCAGTGTGCAAACAAATATCAGATGTTTGGCAGCAACCAGAAAAATCAAATATGGTACCTAGGAAAAAAACCCAACAGCGTGCAGTTTCATCTGCAATCACACCAGGTAAAGTAAGTCACACAGAAACATCACTCAGGTATCAGCAATGCAGATGCAACACACAACCCTAAGTGGTATCAGAAACCTGTTAGAAGCTTTAAAAACAGAGCATCTTTAATATTTCAGAGTGAAGCTGTCAGAAGTTGCTGCTGTTGTGTTCCCAGCTGCAAGTACAGAAGAAATGGAGGAAGGGACCAAGGATGCTGATTGTGCAGCCTGGCTGGTTCCAGAGGGGAGGTGTGCCCAGAGGAGTCAGCACTGATGAATGTCACTTCACAGGGGAAGGATCAGCACCCACAGGGAGTTTTTGGACACTGTGAGTGGACCAGAGCAGGACCTGAGACTAATTCAGGGCAGCCAAGCACTCGTTCCTTCCATGTAACCCCAGAGGAGGGGCTTCAGCACCTCACTCTGTAAACATGGCTCATTTTTCACTTTTTCCAAGAGCCCAACAGCCAGCATTTAACCCCACAAGTTTCTTACACGACTTAGGCTTAGGGAAAGGGATGAGTTCTGACTGCTGTACATACCCTTCTATGATCCTCCAGTTGCCTCTGTGGTAGAGTTTGATCAAGCTCCTGCTGTGCGTGCAGAAAGTTCATTTTAAAGCAGAACAACACTCAAGAGAGACCAACATCTGGGCACTCAGGGGGAATACTGGGGAATCACAGCTGGATGTGAGGGGGAGATGAGGGAGCTGGACTGACAAGCCATGGGAACAGGAGCCCTGCCCTGTGCCAGCCCTGAGCCCTCTGCTCTGCCACCCTCACACAGCCCTGGCATGCAGGTGTGCCAGCAGTGCTGGGCTCCCAGCAAACACAGCACCTGCCTGGGTCACAGCTCCCAGGGACACACACACAGCTTTTGGGGGGCCCAGCCCACACATGCCCATGCACAGACACACAGAACACACCCAGCCCCACTGGACACACACTCTGGGGGTGAGGGACCCCAACACATCCCTGAAACTCATTTGAGGCTGGGGAGGGCTTCTGGAGCAGCCTGGGGGGCTCCCTGCACTGGCCAGCATGGCAGTGGGGAGTCACTGATCAGAGCCCCTTGGCACGGGCACGTTCCCAAATCAGATTTCTCACTTTAGATATTCACTGCCAGGAATGCAACTTCACTTTGCAAAGCTGAAGCACACGGGGGTTTTGCTGCTTTAAAGCATCTGGAAAGGTGTAGAATAATGGCTCTATACAGGGACCCATCAGAGCCAGGAGCCATCTCCCAGACATCTCAAATCCATTTGATGACCACGCAGAGTTTCAGGTTACATTTAAACACTATTCCACAAAAATTACAAATACAGACGCCTAAACCATCACAAACATTTCTTTTTCTACATGATCTCACATTTATAAACTTCAC
>JANRMJ010000020.1:1245158-1255582 GCA_025584955.1 Alethe diademata
AAGATTTGATAAATTTTCCTGCCTTCTTTTTTGGCAAATAATCTGCTTTATGCACATAAAGGACAGGTTTCCACATATCCAATTCCTTGAGAACCAGTGACCTTGACAATGTGCAGTGACCCTGAGCTCGTCCACTGGGGGGATTTTAAATGGGACATCAATTGCTCTGGAATTATGAAGCTTCCAGTAAGAACTTCTGACACCTCCCTTTCCCTAAAGTATTGAAGTTTTTAAGTATGTGAGGCAAAGGGAAAACCAAATTCTGCGTTAGGAGCCAAAATGAAGTCTCATTGTGCCAATGTAGTAAAATTTGAGGAGACTTTTCCCAGTGCCATCCTTAAAGAATAAAGGAAATGGCTGAAAGGAACAGACTTAGGATTAGCTTTTTTTTTTTTTTTTAATATATTTTCAGACTACCACTCTGATGCTCTATTGGATTAAGGCACATTAACAAATCTACTTATTTCCACTGTCTAACACCAGGCAGGAACACACACTTCACAGGGGTTTTTACCAACAAGACACTGCACTAGGACTAGTGAAACACCAATATTTGTGTGCTGTACAAATATAGGTGGCTGACACACCTCTACAGGGCTCTCCGTTTCTGGAGCTTGCGGCAGCTAGTTGAAAGTAAAATGCAGAAAAATTAGTCATTCCTCCAGAACCTTTCATCCCAACAGCAATCCAGTGGTCAACAGTGAGGGGAAGGGAGCTGGCAAAGCACTTGACTTCAGCTGAATCATCACAAATGGATTATAGCTGTAATTATTGCTTGTGCCCTCCCACCCTGCTCCCAAAAGGGCCACATTTGGCAAATTTCACAGATATCCTTTGAACATCCCAAACTGCTTTGCATGAGCTCAGAGGCACAAGCAAAAAAAAATGCAGTTGCAGGTGCCCAGAGCACTTTTGGGACCACACCCCCAGGACCTGTCACTGGAATGCTGCACATCCATCCCAGTGGGGAGGAAGAGGAAGCCAGGGCTGCACATCACAAAGGTGGCAGCCTT
Source organism: Alethe diademata (assembly GCA_025584955.1). Classification (NCBI taxonomy): domain Eukaryota; kingdom Metazoa; phylum Chordata; class Aves; order Passeriformes; family Muscicapidae; genus Alethe; species Alethe diademata. The sequence continues at coordinate 1,246,172 of JANRMJ010000020.1, forward strand.
ATAATTTCAGCTTAAAAAAATGTATTCTGTGGATTCTCATCTATAAACATGCTTTTCTCAAGATAAAAGATGCACGGATACAGCACCAAACAGGAGCAATGAAATAAGGGCCTGAATGGTGCCAGCTTCTCAAATGTAAAATGCTGATCTTAAACCGATACAGATGAAGACAAGTAACTTTTATCTGGTCAAGCACAGACACACAACAGAGAACTGAACATTCAAACTCAACTACTGACTTCATTGTGGGGAAATTGCTGTAACCTCTCAGGAGCAGACAGCAGGAAATAACACTCTCACAATCCTGTAACCCCAACCTGAGCCAGGCATTTGTCTGCCCAGAGGCCACAGAACGGACAGAGCACAGACTGGGAGAGCAACCCAGGAGCTGCTGCAGCCTGGGCAGTGCCCAGCAAAGGGAGAGGGAGGCTAAAAACCAGCAGGAGGAGTAACAAAACTCCAATTCCCAGGAAGGAGCCCCAGGAGTGAGTGAGTGCTCTGTGAGCAGGGGCTCCTTGGCCAGGAAAAAGACCCTTCTCCACTCTCCTCCTGAGGGACTTTGCTCCTGGCCAGCTCCCACGGCCTTTGGAAGTGGCTTCCTTGCATTGTCACGGCTCCTGGACACGTCTCAAGCATGCAAGCCCCTTGTCTGGCCAAATGGAAGCAGGGAGGGTTGAACCAGAGCAGCACAAGTGCACAGGAAGCAGAGGAACACACCGTCCCTGCCCTGCCCTGCTCCAGGCTGGAGCTGGGACAGCTCACGGCAGGCTGGGCACATTGTCCTGCCTGCACAGCCTGCCTGGGGCACAGGAAACACCCCTGCCTCCCCCAGGAGCCAACAGCAGCAAGGAAACTGGGCCTGGTCCCCTGCAGGGGAAATGAGGTCCCTTCCTCCTGGGGAGGCTGGAGCAGGCAGGTCAAGTGGACATGACTGCTGGACTCAGGATTCCAAACAAAAGTTTCCTTCTGGGCACTGGTAGAGGCTTCCCAGAGAAACTGGGTGATTTTACATCCCTTCAAGTGTCCAAGGCTGTGCTGGATGGAGCTCTGAGCAGCCTGGGACAGTGGGAGGTGGTGGAACTGGATGGGCTTTAAGGTCCCTCCCAACCCAAACCATCCTGGGATTCCTGGGCTGATACCTTGACCCCATTTCAACCAAACATACATTTACATTTGGCAGTAGGGATGAAGAATCAGCATAAAATTCGTTTGCTCTTTCCCAAGCTGAAATTACAAATTCCTGTGCCTTCCCTTTGTGCCACAGACAGCACATCAGAGCCAGCCCCACACGCTGACTTGGGAGCAAAACCACTGCCCTGGGCACTGCCCACGTGCATCATCCCAGCAGCACAGCCCTCAGCAACCTTCCAGCAAGAATATCAACTCCAAATCCTGAAATCGTTATTCTTTGAATCAAAATGGGTTCAAACAGCAAAGAACTTCTGAGCTCTTGTTGCTGTGTTACACTCTGCACTCTCCTGTGTGCTGCAACAGCAAAGTAACCCTTTATGCTTTATCAGGATTGAACAGGGTGGGAGAGCAGCCCAAAGCAGTAATTTTCCAAGATTTCTTGTGCCTCCATATATTTCAGCTCTCCAGCTGTAAGAAAGCTGGTCTGGGGGGCAGGGGCAGCTTTGTGGAACACCAAACACAGCCAGGTGATTAGCAGGACACAGTTTTTAAACTGGAACCCAGCGGGTGGTCGGGTCAGAGTCCAACATCTGTGCTTTTTACAAGCAGTAGCGAAAGCTCCTTTCAACTTGAGCAAAACCCTCTCCTCCTTTGAAGTTTCCACTCCCCAAGGCTGGCCAGTAAAGCTCTCTCCATGATCCATGACTGGAGATGCACAATCCCTGACCTGCTGTGACCGCAGTGCTTGCAGCATCCTCCTCCCCAGCACAGGCCACGTGTGCTTCCCAGAAGGGACTGTCTGACTCCAGAGTGCATGGATGCCCCTCAAAAACCACCAGGGCACGTGACAGCTCCAGGGGGAATTCGTTACATCTCAATGCTGAGATACAGATGAGCTTTCCATCTTTTTCCTTTATGGTTTGGAGGAATTCTTCAAAGTTATATTCTCATTTCCTTTCAAAATAACAATCCCAGCAAAAGTTGTCTAATGCTTCCTTCACAGAAAACTCAAACTACTGCTGTGATAGAGTGGAAAAGGTTTGAGGAAAAGCAGAAAGATTTTCTTTAATTCTGAAGCACCAGAATTGCTGTTCTCCACTTTTTTTACCCAACTGTGCAGTGAGCACCCAGACCACCGAGCAGTGAAAAGGCTTGAAATGCATTTAAAAGGCTGGTGGAGATTCCAGTTCACAGACTGGGGCTGCTCCAGAGAGTGACTTCAGCAAAACAGGCTGGAAAACATCTCACATTGTAAATAAATGAGAGGGAAATAATCTGATCAGAAAACTCACATTTGTGTGACCACACAAACACACATTCAAAAACGTGGTCCTTTTCTCTTCAGCCTCACCAGACTTTGGAATTTTGACAAAACAACAGACAAACCAGCACAATTCCAAGCACAAATCTCCTACACTTCAGGCTGCCCTGGAGTTCAAAGGACTGAGAGGTGACAAACCTCAGCCTGCTGAACTGCTGACATTTCCCAAACCTCCACACAATTCCTTCAGGTCTTTCTCCAAGCATCCCTCTCTCCTGTCCTGGGAGGTCCTTGAGCTGAGCACTGAGCACTCTGAGGAAGCTGAGCCAAACTCCATGGATTTGGCTCCATGGACACACAGTGGTGAGGAGCAGGATGCCCTGGGCTGTGCAGGAAGTCAGGTTCAATCACTGAGAGGTCCCTTCTGGTCCCAAAACCTGTGAATTCAGGAAGTGACCCAACTCTGTGCATATGGCATCTCATTACTGGGGTGGCAGGGGGAGACATTTGGCAGAGAGGAGGAAATAAAAAGGGAAAAACACAACTGCAGAGTCAGCCAAATAGCACATTAAGCTTTTGATAGGCAGGTTGTACATCCAGATGCAAGGAACTAGCGTGAAGATCTCAGATAAATGCTATTCTGAAGCCTCTGCCTCAGCTCCTGCATGGCCATCTCCAGCAGCAGCTGGAATTCCAGTGGGAATGGCTGCTCAGATTGAGTCCTGCAAATCCCTTTCCACTTTTTCCTCCCTTCTCTGAACTCCTCTGCTCTTCCCTCTGAAATACCATCAGCTCTTCCTTGAAAGGCACACAGCAAAAGCATCACCTTGTCTGATTCATGGCAACAGACTAGAGCACAAATCATGCTGCTGTCCTTCATAAGTCTTTAAAAATACCACAAAACTCTGTGCAGCTTCCTTGCCAAGTCCCCTTTGTAAAGCCAACACTGTTACCTTGTGGAGCTGAGGAGAAATTTGGATAGGAAATTTCTAGCCCCTGCAGATGATCTGTAGGTGTTTGTCAAACAAGGATTTGACTTGTTGTGGAGAAGTTTCAGGGCAGAGGGGAATAACTGGGACCCAGGAGCACTGAGCTGCTTTGACAGACTTCCCACATTCCACTTCCCCCTGCACAGACGTTGTGCTTTCAGGGATGGAGGATCTCAGACCTGCCTAAACCAGGCAGCAGCAGGAGGGCACAGCTCCCCCAGAAGGCACTGGTGGGATTTTGGGGACAGGGGCAGCCCCCCAGCTCCCAGCCTGGCCTTGCCACACACCCAGGGCAGGGGCAGGGCTGAACATTCTCCCTCATCCCAGGGCATGGGCAGTGCCAGCTGAGGAGGTGGCAAACCTGGCACAAGGGCTGCCTGCACTCAAAGGTCACCGAGATCTTCCAGGGAATGCCTTCCCTCCCCTTCCAGAGTTTTCAGTGGAGAAATCATGTCTTAACTTGGGCAGGGAGTTTCCAGGAGCTGGAGACCTCAGTCTCTGCTCTTGCAACCACTTCCTCCTCCTTAAATCCTCAGTCTTGGAGGACTTCTACTGAATACAATAAAAACCACCTTCCCAACACATTTTACAGCAGCAGTTTTAACTAACCAGTGAGATGGTATAACTATTATTTTTTTTTTGGTGACAAGTAACTGTAAGAAATAGTCCAGTCTCCTTTTCCAAGGAGCTCACAAAAAAAAAAAAAAAATCCAGTCCAAAGATTGCAGGATTTCTCAAGGGGAAAAAAAAATATAAGGCAGCCCACAAAAATTTATGAGCGCCTGCATTTCCTCTGCTAGAGACATAACAAGTGAAGCACTGTCTAAGTGCAAAATACACATGAGAAATGACTGCAGAGTAAGCTTTCTACAAGGAAAATAATTCCCAAGTGCAACTTTCCAGCTCTGAAGAGGTTAATACATTTCCAAACTCCCATCAAAAATGCATAAAACAGCATGCATTTTGCACCTTAGCCATTGGAATTTTAGTTTATCATAGATAAAGAGCAGTGAGAAGGTTAATTCAGGCAACTCCTTTGAACCAGGATTTTCAGTTCCCTTTTCACCTACTGGAAACCTCAAGAATAATACAAAGAGTTGAAAAAAAACCCAAATCTAAACTCAACTGAGTGGGTCTGCAAGTGCATTTTAATGGATAGAGCTGCCTGTAGATATATCAGATGTGTATAGAAGTGTCACTACTGAAAAAACAGATAAAACACCAACACAACCCTAAAAAATAACTAAATAACTACAATGGAAACTCCGTGCTGGATTTGCTTGGGTGCCATACCTGAGCCCTGAGAGTTGGGGAGAAGAGCAGAGCACCCCCATTTCACCCTGGAATTCAAGCAGAGCTGCAGTGGTGTGGGATTGGGCTTAGGGGGAAGCAGAGCACCCCCATTTTAGTCTGGAATTGAAATAGAGCTGCAGTGGTGTGGGATCAGGCTAGAGGGGAAATAGAGCACCCCCTTTTCACTCTGGAACTGAAGCAGGGCTGCAGGGGTGTGGGATTTGCCTTAGGGGGAAGCAGAGCACCCCCATTTCAGTCTGGAAAATGAAAGAGAGCTGCAGTGGTGTGGGATCAGCCTTGGGGGGAAGCAGAGCACCCCCATTTCACCCTGGGACTGAAGCAGAGCTGCAGTGGTGTGGGATCAGCCTTGGGGAAGCAGCAGAGCACCCCCATTTCAGTCTGGAATTGAAATAGAGCTGCAGTGGTGTGGGATCAGCCCAGGGAAGCAGCAGAGCACCCCCATTTCACCCTGGAAAATGAAACAGAGCTGCAGTGGTGTGGGATCAGCCCAGGGAAGCAGCAGCCCAGCCCTGGCTACCGGCACAGGCTGCGGGCCAGCCCCGGTGCTGTAAACATCCCCAGCGCCTTTATTGGCAATTACTGCTGAAGGTCACACATCAGCAGCGGGCCTAAATTCCAGGAAAAAAAGCTCTTCTTATGTAACTGCTGCCTGAATGTTGGCAGGTGCCCAGCGGAACAGCTCACTGCAATGTGGCTGGGAGGGGAAAAAGGAATATAAAAAAAAAAAAAAAGAGGCAAAGTAGGCCATCTCCCAGCGCAATCGGCATCCTGCGCGTGCCACCTGCAGGTCAGCACCACGGGCCTGCCCTGCCTGGCAGAACAGCCCTGGGGTCTCCAGGATGGTGTTTTAGCACCCAGGGCTCGCCCTGCAGGTGCAAACTGGGCCGTGGTGTCCCCAGGTGCCAGCCCTGGCTGGGAGCAGGGACAGGAATGTCCTTTCCCAGCGCCCGGCAGCAGGGAGGGAGCACAGGGAGCCCGCGGTGCAGCTCACCGTGCAGCACCAGAAATCTGCATTTGCAGCACGCCTGCACCTCTCAGTGGGCTGGGGACTGAGTTAACAGCACGTTAAGCTGTTGTGTCTAATTACAAGCAGGGTTTAGCCCTCGCTGTTGTGTGAACATTCACACTCGGCGGCACTCGGGAAGAATTCACCCCGAGACAGCAGCTCCATCAGGAACAGGATTAGAGCAAGGAAGAGATCACCAACACAGACTCAGCCCAAGGGCTTTTAAGGACAGTGCCCTGCCTTGGGGTTTTGGCTTGGCCACCTGAGACACCTGCACAGAGCCCTGCTGAGCTCTCAGCTCCTGCTCCAGGAGAGGCCAAGAGCAGGCCCAGCAAAGCCAGGGCCAAGCTCTGAGCACACAGCTCCCCAGCAGCAGCAGAGATCCAGCACAGCCGTGCTGCCAGGGCACTGTGACAGCTTCAGTTCTCCATGGTTTGGGTTTTCTGTCAGTGCTGCACGACTTCTCTCAGGAAACTACAGTTCCTCCCTGTCCCTCCTTTCCAGCACCAAGGGAATTGCACATAAACCCTCACTAGAATGAGTCAGGACAACAGCACCAGCTCTGCTGCTCCACTCCATTTCTCCAGCACCCAAAACTCCCCAGCTCAGCCCAAAACTGTCCAGGGCTGCTGCCAGCCCCACACTCAGGGGATTTCCTACCATTGGGTCAATTCCAGCATTATTCACCCACTTCCGAAGGACACTCCCTTCTTCACTCACAACAACTTTAAAGAGGGTCTGTCATGATTTCCTACCACAACTTCCATTAACAAACACATGGATCTCCTGGCATTTTTAACATCCTTTGTTTTTTGGACCCACTGCTTGCTGGGATTACCTTGCAGGACACAACTAAGATAACCTACATAAAAAAAACCCACCATGAAATCATGCCATCAGCATGTACTTCAGTAGAGATTCCCCCAAGGGAATAAGGAGCAAACGGATCAAAACAATTAAATTTAACAATTAAATCAATTTCAACTGATCAAAACATTTAAATTGTGCATCGTTTTGACAGAGAAGCAAGTTAACAATTTTACTAATAATGGAAATTTCTGCATTCCTTGCCCTAAATGGTTCCAGGGCTGATAAGAGGAAAAAAAGGAAAACAGAAAACCCCAGGATTTTTGAGGCTTGCCAGTGGTTCCAATTCCACCTGAATTCCTTTCCCTATGCATCCAGTGCTCAGTGCTGATGGTTATACACACACCTGCTCCTTCCATGCACTTGCTCCATTAAGGAGCAATAAAATTCCTCCTTTGCAGCCTCCAGACCAAACCCTAAATTGCTCTGCACGCTCTGGCTGATTTACTGCAGGCAAAGACAGCACATCACAGCCAGAAACCAAAGGGGAAAGAGTTTCACATTATGACTTAATTTGCAATTAAACAATTCCACTTTCTCTCTGAAGTTTCTCCAAGCTAAATTTACATACATATACACATGCTGCCCTGGGAAGCTGCAGCAGCACATCATCCAAAGGACCTGGCCTGATGGAAACGTGTCTGTGCTACAGGTTAACTTCTGAAAACCAGAGCAGGCTGCTGTGCCTATGGCCCTGGTAAGAGGGGCAAAAAACTGGGTTTATTAACAAAAAACCCAGAGAAACAGACAGCAGAGCACCTCTGTAATGCCACAAGTGTGTGTGGAGCTTGGAGACACCTGAGATCTCATCCCAGCACAGCTCAGAGGTGATGGCAGGGCAGTAAATGAACTTGTGCAACAATGAATTTTTCTTTCAGGTCAGAATCAGACTCTGGGCTCAAAGCAGTGATGGGAAACCCATTTCTTAGGCAAGGGACCTTCAGCTCCAGCCCTAAAAGCCCCCCTGAACAGAAAACACCCTCCAGGCCAACTCTGGGTGATATGCACAGTGTTTGTCTACTTTAGTGACAAATAGTTTGGCTTTCAAATCCATTTCACCAGGCAAGGTCCCCAAATATTTCATTTTCAGAATGAAGTTTACCCAGTGAATTCAGGTGATTAACATCAAAATTAACAAGTCACACCGTAAATTTCTTTCTGTAGAATTCATTACCTACTCCACTAAATAAAGGTCAGAAATGCTTTAGACATTTTAAGTGGTTGAGTTTTGTTCCAAATAAAAGGCTGGCTTGGGAGAGAACACAGGAAACAAAGCACTGAGAGGAAAATATTTCTTTTTTTTCCGTGGTATTTCAGTAAAATAAGGTGCCAGTCAATCACTTTCTCAGTATTATACATTTATGCAAATTCCACGCCCACAGCAGGGTTTTTTTGAGCTGATGAGGAAGTGGCACAGCAGAGGCAGCTCAGCTCCCTCCACCCTGTGCTGCTGCCCCGACCAGACACAGTCCTTGGAAAGCTCCACTTCAGCTCAGCTCCAAGCTTTCCCTCAAAGAGGGCTTTTCACCCAGAAACAGCTTCCCAAGCCAGGCACTCCTCAGGGTTCCACAGCACCCAGAGCCAGTGGGGCACAGCAGGGGCACTGCAGTGCTCCAAGGCTGCAGGACTGTCACCTTTTTGGGAAAAGCAGCAGCACAACCTCTGCACAAGGATCTGACCTGCCCCTTCCCCAGTCCCACCTTCTTCCAGCTCTTGCATGGGCACCATCAAACCTCACTGTTCAGCTTTACAAATAAATAACTCCTTCACATATGGCACAGGTGCTAAATGCTGACTGCTTAGAGCAGCTCAGCCTCCAGATGTGATCCTAAACTTCACGGGATCTACCAGGCACCACTTGATTGCAGACCACCAAAAACGACTCCACTGGATTAATATTCCAAGTAATGACATATGGAATCAGTTATGGTAACTATTCCCAGGATAGACACACAGCAGACTGAAAACTCCACTAATTCACTGACACAGGCACACAGATCAGAACGCTCAGCGCTGCAGAGACAGGACAGATCACAGGGCTACTGGTAAAACAAACACCATAGAAACAACACTGGAGAGAAGAAATAAAATTAAAACCTCAGCATTATCCAATTCAATGGTAATCTGCCGGGAAAGAAAGAAGGGGAAGAATTGAAAGCAAGGATTAGTAAGAGAAATGAAACATAAATTTCATGTAAGGATCTTACAAATCATTTAACACTTTAATGCTGCAACCCAACACTATCTTTGCAGTGGGCATGAGGCAGATCTGCCAGTGAGGGGTTAGGGAACAGCCACTGCTGGGAATGCTGTGCCAGGCAGCCTGGGAGGCAGGCTGTACCCTGCCTTTGCTCCTGTGCCAGGGACAAAGCACGTGGGCTGGCTGACCCAGAGCCAAGGACTTCACCCTTGGGCACGGGAGTGTCACCAGCAGCAGTGCAGGGGCTGCATTTCTACCCTGGGAGGGAAAATGGAGCTTTCCAATGCAAGTCCTGCAGAGCTGAGGCGAGTCAGCTGCTGGAGACGTGCGTGAATGACATGTTTCAGCACAGAGAAAAACTTGGGTCTAGCCTACACTGTCAATGTGGAGCAGTTTTGTGCCTATTAAATACTGCACAGTATGCTCCCCGTCACTGAGCCATCCTGAGCGCGTGCCAAGCCAGGAGTCTGCAGCAATATGGAAACATTGGAGCCTTCCCACAGGGCTTCTGTACATCTGTGCCCTCCCCACGGGCTTTGCTTGCTGCTGAGGAGCCCCAGCTGTGGGGCAGAGGCCCTGGGTGACAGGAGCACACCTGTGTCCCCTGCACTGCCCACCCTGCTCAGGGACACAGCCAGCAGGG
>JANRMJ010000020.1:1255682-1278307 GCA_025584955.1 Alethe diademata
GCAGGGTGTTCCAGCCCCATCCCTGGGTCAGGCAGGGTGTTCCAGCCCCATCCTGGGTCAGGCAGGGTGTTCCAGCCCCATCCCTGGGTCAGGCAGGGTGTTCCAGCCCCATCCTGTGTCAGGCAGGGTGTTCCAGAGAGCACCAGGGTGCTGCAGCAGAACCACAGCACTGCCAGAACCTCCCCAGAGCTCTGGAAGTGGACACAGGTATGGAGGGACAGCCCTGGCGAGGGACAGAACAGGGCTGGCAGCTCTGCACTGGAACAGAAGGGTGAGGTGGGATGTCACAGAGGAATTATTCCCTGTGAAGGTGGGGAGGCTCTGGCACAGGCTGCCCAGACACACAAGCTGTGGCTGGCCCATCCCTGGAAGGGTTCAAGGTCAGGTTGGAGCACTCTGGGCCATGGAAGGTGTCCCTGGCTGGGGCAGGGATGGAACTGGGTCATCTTTAAGCCCTCCCATGGCTCTGTGCTTGTGAGGTCAATCAGCTGCTCCCAGGGGCAAGTTCTGCCACCCCCATGCATGGAACCCACCTCTATGGAGGGACTCCAGGATTTGCAGCGGGGTTTTGACAACATAAGAGGGTTTTTTCCTTTTTTTTTTTTTGTTACGCTACAGGATGATTTTAAAAACAAAAGGTGCTGCCTTTTAGGTGGTGACTAAATTCAGTTCTCTGAGTCACAAGGGAGAACAAATGCGACTGCACTGCTCACAGCCAGACAGCAAAAGCTGTTCTACTACTACTGCCAGTCTACTGTGAGCAATCAGCTACTGCTTCCGACTCAGGAATCACTTCACAGGCAGGCATATCCTGACTCCTTATGCAACTGAGCTGCTGCCTCAGAAATTAATGCTTCTGCCACACTTGGAAGATTTTTTAGCATCTTGTGGGGTTCTCCGTGGTCTGAATGGTGCAAGGTGTGTTAACTGCAGCTTCTAGAAATACTGCTTTGTCCAAGTGAGCTGAATAAAGTCTAATAAAGGCCTAGAAATTAATTTCCATTTTGGGAAATCTCTCAGTGGCAGATCGCATTTAAAGAAAACTCTCAAAGCTCTGCTTTGGGTTTCACTGGTGCACAGTATATACAATATGCATCACACACTGCTTTTATTACTCAGGGTGACCTGGGCCAGTGGCTCCTGGCTGTTTTAGCAGGAGAGGATACACTGATCTGCTGGAGAAGAGTAAAATGTGATATATGGGTACACTGAGTCTGTTTCACCCTCAGTGCTGAACATCAGGAGATACAGCACTCATCAGAGCATCACCAACCCCCCTCCTTTCCCAGGAGCAGCCTGACCTCTGCAGGCCCTTCCAGCTGGGATGTCTCAGAGCAGGGAGCTCGAGGAGAGGACAGCAGGTGATGTCCCAGCACAGGATTTGGCCATGAGGGCAGAGGAGGACAAAGTGCCCCAAGCTGAGACCTGCAGCCATGCCCTTCCCTCCCCAGCCCACACCCCAGAGCGATGTGCTGCTGTCCTGCAGCTGAGGGATGCACTCAGAAGCACAGTGCCACAGTCCCCAGGCAGCAGCTGGAGCTGGGCTGGCACCTGGCAGGGCAGGGAAGAGCCTTCCTGGCAGGGCAGGGAGCACAGCCCTGGCCATCCCTACCCCTGGGGCGTTTTCCTGGGAGTCTCCTGCTGCCTGTGCTGCTGGCTGTGCTGGGAGCAGCCACACAGGCACAGCCCTGTGTGCCAGGCTGCCCTGCTCCCTGCCAGAGCCCTGGCACCACGTCCTGCTCCTGCTGACACTCCCAGCTGGCCAGGATGCTCCAGGTTCCTCTGCCTGTGGAGCATCTCCCTCCCTGGCAGCTGCTACAAACCACTCCTGCTGTTATGAAATTCTCATCCCTGAAGTTTTTTGCCCTTTTTGCTGCGAATTGAGCACGAGGCAACAGCTCCAAACCCATCTGGGGGAGAACTGGACTGAGGCACCATCTGCTCCTGGGCACAGGCTCCCAGTGGCAGAGAGAGCCCTTCCACACCACTGCTTCCCCCAGTCCCCTCTCCCAGCTGCTCCCAACACCTCCCTGCAGGGTGTGCTCCTCTGAACCCTCTGGGAGCCATGGGAAGAACCTCAGCTGACCAGAGTTCCAGCAGAATCTCCAAATCCCAGTCTCAGCTGACTGTAACCACTTCTAGAAACACAAACATATGGCTGCATACAAACTCTCCTGATGGAAATAAAGAACAGGTCTGTACCTACAGAAAAACGTTCCTCTCAACCAGTCTAGAGCTGTGTGTAGGAAAGGGGAAGAAGAAACATGGGTAGGTGTACAGGGAGTTTCCCTCGATAAATCACAAGATTATTCAGTTGTACACAAATTCAAATTAACTACAGAACACCCTCTTGTTGCAAGGTTACATGACCTGAAGAGTCACCTAGACCCAGGAAGCAGATAAAGAGGTTACAGCCTTCAGAAAAAGGTGACAAAATTGGTATTTTAGAGTGCCAGAAACTGCAGGGATTAGATTTAAACTTGCCAGTCTCAAGTAGAAAAGCAATAGAAACAAGCTTAACTTCAAATATGATTTGAAAGGTATTAGTTGACTAAAAATGTTGTGTCCCTGCTCCAACCTAGAAGTGTTTACACATACAAAACAGCTGGAAAAAGGAGTTTTGTTTTCCTTTCCTGAATAAAGGCAGTGTTTAACAGAATGATGGACTGTACCTTACCTTTTCTCCATAGCCTCTATCTTTGGTCATCATTTCCCTGAGTGTCTGCAATACCTTAATACACAGCTTCTCCTCATTCTCCTCCAGCAGCTGCTTTGTGTGCTTAATTAACCTGAAAAAAGCCATCCATCAGGTTAGTGCAAATATTCTAAAAATGGGGTGAGATATATGTGTTTATCTTAACTGGCTTATGCTGCAAACAAGGTTTATCATCATACTGTTACACAACCAGCTTGGAGTGCTCTCTCCAGAGCAACACCTGAGAGCTACCAGGGGAAACTGGGGAGGAACCTGGGCAGAAAAAAAGCAAAAAAATCCCTCTGCAGGCAGCAAGGAGTCAGTGGGATCCAGGACCTGATGTTTCTCCAGAACAACCAGTTAACAGTAAACAATCTATTTCACTTGGTTAAAGAACAGACTGAGAGCCCTGGAGGGTGAAATCCCAAATTCATCCCACCCAGCACCTGGGACTAACTCAGTGCCCAGCTTCCAGAGCCTCTGTACAAAGCCCACCCCTCCAGGAGGTGATGGGAGAAGCTGGATCTGCTCTGAATTGCCCTCTAAACGACCTTGAAATCTTCCCCTTTCCTTCCCTCTAGCTGTGCTGATGCCCATGACAACAACTGATCCTGATGCATTCACCCAGCACCTCACAAACATTCCTGGGGTGAAGGCAGGTATCAATAACTGGACCAGCTCAAAATTTTAACTCATTTGTAGAACTGCTCAGGACATTTGAATCCTGCAGCAAATGGACATTTTTAAGCATTAGCTGGGAGAACATATGAACCAGTCTTCCCTCATTCTCACAATCAGCTTTTTTTTCCAAGAAGAAGTTGCAATGACCATATCACAAAATACTGATTTTTACAGGTATTTTGGAGGATATCAAGTATTTACCAAGCTGGGCAAGAGAGCTTTATTCCACCAGGCACAGGAATATTGGAAAAAAAATCAAAACAAGCCAGACTTCTGAGACAACTTACTTGCAAATGAAACCTCCGCTTTCGCATTTCCTCCTGGCGTCCGTGTTCTCTGGGAAGAGCAGCTCAGGCCTGTGGAGCACATCCACCAGCACTGAGAGCTCTGCCTGGACCAGGGGGCGCAGGCGATCCTCCAGGGCTGACACGATGTCCTGGGAAACAAGCACAGCCACTCTCAGACCAACACTGCCAGCACACTCGCTGGTGGGGCGATTAATTCTTAACGGCGCACGAGGCACAGGACAATTAGCTCTGAATCAATTAAGAGACCCGAGGGCTTGGTCAGGTGAGAGCTGGAGCTGTGCCCCTGCAGGAGGAAGGGGAGCTGAGCATCACCTGCAGCCTCTCGATGATGTTCCTGTAGTCCCTGGAGGCGGCCAGCACCGAGTCGCGGCGCGCGGCGTTGCGCGCGCTCATCCGCCAGCTCATGGCCGTTTTCTGCACCAGGTTGTGGGATTTCAGGAACAGGTTGTTCACCTGGCTGTCCAAGTCCACGGGGATCGCAATGGCCCGGCTTTTGGCTGCAACAAGCAAAAGCAGTGGGGACTGGGAGCCTGAGCCCATGAACCAACACGAAACCAGGACAAAGGTCTGTGCAAGTCCTTCCTTCCACAAACTCTCCTTCCCAGGCTGAGAGGAAACAGCCTCAAGATGCACCAGGGAGGGTTTAGATTAGACACTGGAAACTAGGACATCAGAAATCTTATTTTCACAGAGAAGGTTGTAAAGCATTAGAAAGGGCTGCCCAGGGAAACGTAGTTCAAAAACATTTGTGTGTGGCACTTGAGTTCATATTTTACTGGGGACCACAGTGGTGGTGCTGGGCTGGCACCTGGACTTGATGGCCTTAAGGGACCTTTTCCAACCTCAACCATGCCATGACTCTGAGTGCATTTAAACAGGGCAGTTCTCAGTCCCTGGGCAGGGCCAGGCCTGGGCAGGATTATGTTCAGAGGCTTCCACACCTCAGAGCTGTTACTGTAGTTTGAGGTGTGGGAGTAGGAATCTGTCCCTAAACACACACCCCCAACACCACGTGCTGGCACACGTGGACCCACAGCAGCAGAACCTGACCCCAGATCCAGTACAAGCTACTCTTGTGGACAGTGAAAGTGCAGCAAATTTATGGGCACTCCCAGACGCACCAGGGCAGGGTCAGGTTGGACATCAGAAGGAGTTTTTTCATGGAAAGGGTGCTCAGGCATTGGAAATGCCAAGCAGGGTTTGGATCCCCATCCCTGGAGTGCCCAAGGAATTCCTGGATGTGGCACTCGGTGCTCTGGGCTGGGGACAAGGTAGGGATTGGGCACAGATTGGGCTCTGTGATCCTGGAAGGCTTTTCAACCTCAGTGATTCCATGAAAACATTTCCCTGCTGCAGGGACTTCTGAGGTTGGACAGAGAAAACACTCCAGGTGACACTGACAACACCCACTGCTCAACCACGATGATCCACCAGCACAAGGCTGGACATGAGCTCTGCCCAGGGGGCACCTGCAGCACACAAACAGCACTGCCCCTGGGCCAGGATGGCACAGCAGCAGCACGCCCTGATGGCCAGTCCCAGCAGGCAGCCCTGGCCAGCCCCAGTCCTTACCTACATCAGAGAGCACCCGGATGCAGCTCTCCACAGAGGCCTTCTGGCTGGGCATGAGCCAGGTGCAGTGGTACACCCTGAACACCCCCTGCAGCAGCTGCACGAACACGGGCTGCCTGGTCTGCAAAGCAAGCACAGCACAGTCACACCCTCACCCCAGAGCAGGGCTCAGCTCAGCCCAGCTCAGCTGGCACCCCCCAGTCCCTCCTAACTGGTCTGCAGCATGGTTGGGCAACTCCCCGTGGCAGCAGGGTATCTACCACGGGATCAGCAGCTGGATGGGAAGGGTGGGAACCAAGGCTGGAAGGGAAACATGAAACAGGAGCTTCTGCAGCAGAAAGCCCTGGTAATTGAGGCCTGACTAAGCAAAGGAAATGAGCAGTCACCTTCATCTGTTTTATCTGAGCTATCAGCAACCCTGGCACACAGATTCCTCTTTCGGTGTTGACCAGCAGCTGACTCAAGAGGCCACAGGTAAATGGGACTTGGCTGTGTGACAGCACAGCTCCAGAGTTGGAAACTCCTCATTCCAAGCACGATTTGCTGGGATCCAATTCACTAAGAAACCAGCTGTGTGTTATTTGGAACACAGGCAGTGGTTAGTGGCAAACACTGCAGCTGCCACGGATCTGCCAAAATCAAGGTGTGGTTTTCAGCCCCGAATTTCACAAGGTGACCTTCCACTACAGACAGGTGAGCTGCTCCCACACACCCAAGCCCATGAGCTCTGCTCTTTCACCTCTGCAGCTGCCCAACAATAGTGACCAAAACTCCATTTGGTTTTGTGCAGTGATTATTTAGTAGAACAACGTATTTTACCTGTAGAGGAAAGAGCATTTTAAATATTTCAATCTGAGAGGGAATACCCTGTGTCCACTAGATATGGAATGCTTCTATCAGCTAAAGGAACTACACCACAGTGCAAACACCACAGGACTTAGGAACCAGGGAAAGAATACCTCATTTATTCTGGCCAACAGTAAAGCCTGTTTGCAAGAAAAAAGTGGAGTTAGAGTAAAAAGCCAAATCTATTTCCTAATTAAATCTATTAGATCAATTAAACGAAACACCATTACAAAAGGTACAAGAGGAGAACCAAAATTCAAGCCCCCAAAATTGCTAGGAGGCAAATACCCATTATCCTTTCTGGAAACAAGCCACACACCAAAAACCTGCTGGCAAACAGCAGCATTTACCCAGGGCCCTGAAAACACCTGCATGTTTGGATTTAAACCACCCACATATTCCTTTCAATTCTGTCTAAAGACCTTTTGGTCTTAAAAAGCCTTTAAGATGTCTCATTTGCTTAAATAAGGTCAATAAATCAAACAGGAAATTTACTCCATGTCCCTCATGTCTCCAACTGCACTTGGGAAGGGAAAGCTGGGGCAGCAGCAGCCTTGGGAGGCAAACAGGCTGAACAATGTTTGTTAAAGAGAAGCTGTGGGCAGCTGTCCTGTGCCAAGAGATTTGTGCTCTCTAATTTTATATGACTGGAACCACATAATGGATGGACAAGGTGTTCCCTGAACCAGCAAGGCTGACTCAGGGCAGGAAGAATTTCAGTCAAACAAGCCCTGACATGAAGGAGCAGGAGGCAAGAGAAGGCTGGAAGGGATGAGAAGGTGCAGCAGGGAGGGACTGAACCCAGAGCAGAGTGACCACATCCCTACAGAGATCAGCCCACCTGAAGCACCCCAGGGGGGAGGAAATCCCACCTGGAGCAGGGATGGACACAGGCAGGTGGGACAACAGGCTGTGCTCCTCAGGGGAGAGTCCCTGGGTACAGACAAGAGTACTGACAGGCAGGAAAAGGGAGAGAAACTGCTTTTAACTTGGAGATGTAGAGGAAAGATGAATCTAGGACAAGGCAGATCTATCAACTGAGATAGGAAAAGAGGTGAACCAAGTGACTTCATCCTGCTAGACAGAGGGGGAGATGGAGAAACTAAAGAAAAACTGCTGATATAACATTAACAGATGGCTAAAATAGGATGGCAAGATGTGTATTCAAATGCTGCATCTCAGACATGACAACTGAGAGCAGGGCAGCTCAGGTACATGGCACAGAGGACAAGGCCACAGCCTCCATTTCTCACCTCTCATGAGTATGGAAGGTGATGGGCAATCTGAAGCTACCTGAGGAGAAAAGCAGCTGCTGCACTGCTCAGACTCAGCTGAGGTCAGAGGTGTGGCAGGGGTAGGACTGGATGAGCTTTGAGACCTGGAGACTGCACTGCAAACACCTGCCTTTGGCACTACCAAGTTGCATCAAGTTTCAACAAGTGCCCCTCTCAACCTCCTGCCAGAGCTGCCAGACACCTGACCACCCCACCCACACCCTCCCAGAAAGTTATTTCTGAATAATATAGAACAGTGTTATCTCTGTGCAAATAGAAATATTAGGGCATCATCCTGACACTGCTGCTCTGCTGTACAAATCTTTGCCTTCTCCCCTTCACAAGTGTGCCAAGCTCCTCCTTCACACTTCCCCAACTTCTGAACTAGGCAAAAACCTACTCAGTGAGACACATGAGAGCTTCTGGATTTTTGTTCTGAATCCATTTTTGGTTTTTAAAGGGAAATTAGAATTTTTTGTAAAATATGCTGTAAATCAACCAACCCTTGCTCCCTCTGTGATATCTATGGCAGGGAGTTGGGCTTTAAGGTCCCTTCCAACATTTCCAAACCATTCAGGGATTCAATGACACACAAGAACTCTCCACTAAAGACCTTGGTGGTAGCATAGAGTTGAATCCACAGATGAATTACTGCAACACTTGAGCTCTTCTAGAAGAAGATTTGTACTGTGACCTACGTATTTTTCCATTTCTACAGCAAGAAGGCCAATGTGGTCACCAAGCACAGCAACGTATTTGCTCCCCAGTTACACCACCACTGCTCCCCTGTGTTTCTTTAGCACTGGTGGGATGAACAGGAGCCTTGGCAGGGCTCTCCCTGCCTGTCCCTGTGTTTCCCACCTGCAGGGTGGTGCTCTGGTCAGAGAAGGGGGAGCTGAAGAAGGTGGTGACGATGCTCATGACGATCTCGGTCACGTACTTCTCCAGGATGGAGTCGGCGTGCTTCCTGTCACTGGTGTTGTTGCAGGCCTGCAGCACAAAGCAGAGCAGTGTCAGGAGCAGCTCAGCAGGACAGCTGGGACTGCAGTTCCCCATCTCACACTGTCCTGGCCCCAGCAGCTCAGTGACACCACTGGGGCTCTGCATTTCCAGCCCATGCACAGCAAAGCCAGCGCCGCTCCTGGTTTGATGAGCATGGCTGGGGAGAGGGGAAAAAAAAAACCCACAGTGTCTTGGAGGAAAGCAAGAGCAGGATGGGGAGGACTGAGGTGTAATGCTTTCGTATGGGGAAATACTTGGAATCCCAGGCAAAAAGCCATATGGCCAAATAAACACCAAGCCTGGAAAACAATCTGTCCTGACCTGCCAAAAAACGCTGAGTGCTGCTCAGGAAGGAGCTCAGCGATCCTGGCCAGGATAAGCAGGCCAGGTGGCAGGACAGAAAAGGCACTGGACAAAGGAGCAGGGTGTGGAGCTTCACTGAGCTTTGGTTTGGGCTTGTTTTTTTTCTTTTAAAAAGGAAAATATGAACGTGTTCCATGGAATATGACTAATGAAATCCACAGGCACAAGGAAAAGGAGGCACATATTTGCAGGAACAGAGTATTCAGGGTACTTATTGCCTTGATGCACTGGGATGTCTTGTCCTTACTGCTCTGGATTAAAGAGGTTTTTCAGCTTTCTGAATTCAGTTTCTTGGTGCAGACACATTACCCGACAGATGTCAACCAGGAAGTTCTCAAACAGCTTCCACATGTGATTACTGGTGTAAATCTCTTTCATTTCTACTTCTGTGTCCACATAGCAGTGATTCAAGAAGTTGATGTATGCAATTTTGACCTAAAAGTAGAGAAAATAATTCATAAAGAATATAATGTCACATTAAAACTGGAATTTTGGAATTCTACTTCTTCGTTTTACTTAAACACTGGTGAAATTTAATGCCATGAATAGCAAGGCACCATCCAATAAAAAACCACCAGGATTACTGCAGACAAAACGTCAGCATAATAATAATTTCCAGTTCTGCAGAACCATCTGTTCAAGGTTAGCAGCACATCCATAAACCTCTCTGCCTCAAGAACCCTATAAAATAACCAAGTACAGCATCACATTCCCACTTTCAGGATAGGGAGGAAGTATAAAAGGATTTAACTTGACTATCCAGGTTGGCTGGGGGTGCCAACAGCAGCAGGAGGGAAGGACTCCAGCTCCCAGCCCCCTGCCCACCTGCACCCAGCCCCCTGCCAGGCCAGGCTCAGCAGTGCCAGCCCTCTCTCACTAAACCCAGCCCACTCCAAACACAAACAGCCCAGCTCTCCTGCCAGCCCTCACCTCAGGTATGCAGTCCTCGTGGGTCACCACCCTGACAATGTCATCCAGAGGGAGGAGGGAGTTGCATTTGATTTCTGTGTAGACGTTCTTGCCCTCAGTGCACACGGCCAGCAGCTCCACCAGGTGGATGTGGTACATCAGGGGGCTGTTCTCGTCCATGCGGTCCCTCTCCGACCTCATCATCTGCACCAGCGTCTGGAAGGAGGCTCTGTCGTTGTAGAACACCAGCACATCTTCCCCTGCATTCACCAGCTGCATGAGGGGCAAGGAGAGCATTCCATCAGCAGAGCAAAGCCTGGGATCCCCCCCAGCACCCCCCCACTGGGGTCTGCACGCCCCCAGTGCTGCTCCTGAGCCCCCCAGGGCAGGCACACGGGGCTCCAGGGACATTTCCCACTGAACTGACCACTTCTGGAGCACTGAGAACATTCAAAGCCAGGCCAGTCCAGCTGCCTGCTTAGCCAGAAGCTGTGCCAAGGAGTTTGTGACTTTCCATTGTGCTTTCCCATTTCCTGTCTGTCACCCTGGGTGACTTCCTAAGGCAGCTGAGGGCAGCTCTGTGCTGCTGGAGAGCTGCCAGGGCACAGGGCATGGGAGGGCTGCAGGGCTCACTCCTTCCACCCTTCCCAACACACACCAGCCCTCTTCCAAGGCCAGGGAGTGACACCTTAAGTCACACAATGAAGATTTCCATCAGCCTCACATTTGACACCTGGCTGGACACGATTTCAGAGCAGCTCTGACCTCCTGGAAATCCAGGAAGGGAAGGAGATGGAGCAAACTGAGCCCTACTCCAGGCTGGGCACTGCTGAGCACACAGCTGGAGGGATCCAGGGCTGTCCTCCCACAGGTTTGGGAAAACCAGCATGATAAAATGTAAAAGAAAACCCCCAGGGCAGCTGCTGACC
This sequence comes from Alethe diademata, assembly GCA_025584955.1. Lineage (NCBI taxonomy): Eukaryota > Metazoa > Chordata > Aves > Passeriformes > Muscicapidae > Alethe > Alethe diademata. The sequence goes on from JANRMJ010000020.1 coordinate 1,266,262, forward strand.
CCAGGGAATCCCCTTGCTGAGCATCTCACACTTGACTGTGTGCTGAGAAGTTCATGGAGCTGGTTTTGACCAGAAGAACAAAATATGCAAGATTTTTGATCCACCTATCATGATTGATGCTCAAAAACCAGATAAGACAAATCTGATCCTGCGGCTCCCCCTGCTGAGGAGGCCAAAATATTCCATCAGATGTGCAGATCTGCCAAACAGATCCCATCCAGTATCCCACTGAAAGGCATTCATTCACCCTTCTCTTACCCCTCGCTTTTATCCCAACTCCCCAGTTTCCAGTTACCCACACACCTAAAGCCAACCCTCACCCATTCCCCCTTCAGCACCCAAAGAGCTGAATGAGTGCATCTTGCTAAGAGTATTTGCAAGGGCTTGGGGAGACAGAACAAAGGGGATGGCTTCAAATTGAGAGTAGGTTTAGACAGCAGGAAAAATATGGGTGGTGAGGGCCTGGCACAGGGTGCTCAGAGAAGCTGTGGCTGCTCCTGGACCCCTGGAAGTGACCAAGGCCAGGCTGGATGGGGCTTGGAGAAGCCTGGGATAATGGAAGGTGATTCTATGGTGGTTCTACAATCTCATTAAAAATCCCATCAAAACACTATGGTGGTGAAATTCTCCTTCTGCTTTAGTGATCTTGAAATTAAACTACTTTTCTTCACGCCAATTTTCCCAGGCAAGGCAGCCTTGCTTCCGAACCCCACCTACATGGTGCTGTGTACAGGCCTGGGAAGTAACTCGTGCCATTAATAACCAGCCCCTTGTTACACCTGTGAGTCAGGAGCTCAGAGAGCTTCTGGTCACAAAAAGCCTGAGCTGCCTGGGAGCTGCAATGCTCTTTTTGCACGGCGAGAGCTGTCAGCTTCTTGGCAGTCCCCGAAGCGAGAGGATCAATTTGTCATGTTCACCAACTGCTATGCGCAAACTTCTGTTCAGACCCTGCAAATCTCTGCAGCTCTCACCTCAGCCATTACCATATCCTGGCATTTCTTGATGAATTTCCCCTCTGCCTTGACGATGGTCTGCAGGAACTTGATGTACTGCACGTTCCTGCCGTGCGTCTCGATGCAGTGGACGAAGTGCTGCACCACGCGCTCGTTGATCTCGCTGCAGAGCTGGAAGTTGTTCATGAAAATGTGCTGCATTGTCACTGCTTCCAGGATCTGATGGAGGGGATGGAAGGGAGCAAAAAATGAGAAAATCAACTACCCACCACATCCCCACTGAGGTTAGGGTAAAGCCAACACTCCTGAGCTCCTCAACAAAGTTCCCTTCAGCTTTCAACACCACTGCTCCTATCTCAGCCTGTTTTTCACTCCACTTCAGCCTCTTGAACTTTCTACACTGAAACTGCCCTAAACAAACATCTTGCCAACTTCTGAGGCTTTAGAATGAAAACAAAATGTGACCTCTTCAACCAATCTTGCAACAGAACAGCCCCAGAGGTATCACAAGGACAATCCAGCCCCTTCTCTTGCTAGAACAAAAAAATAAATCACAGCCTGAGGTTGTTCTTACCCCTGGGTTAAGGAACAGGTTTATGTGCTTGTGCAGCAAGGCCTGGTTCTGTTGGTTCCCAGCACAGAAGTTCTGCAGGAACTCGTGTGCAAGCTTCATTATCTCCTGCATCCTCGTGTCTTCAGCCTGGGATTGCACGACAAAGAAGAGGGGGTTAAAAAGAATCCAAAGGTTCACCTTGAGGTGAGCAGGAGATGAGCCACAGCTCCAGCAAGAGAACTGTCACGTCTCTCACACCCCGAAGGAAAACAAACCTCCACCCAGTTCACAGACGTTTGGGATGAGCTGGGCCAGCTCCACGCTTCCAGAGAGCGTCAAAAATAAAGCCCATAATAGAAATTACAGTAGTTTATTCTCTGAAAGTGCCTATTCCACAGCCAGGCCTGCCAGCAACGTGCTTTAGTCACTTCTGCAGCGCTGAACATCGCAGCCCCTCGGCCAAACCACACATCATCACCTCAGGGCTGCCCAGCAGAGCTGCCACGTCCCCCTGCCGTGTGCCCCGCAGCCACGCACGGGGAGCTGGGGCAAAGCAGCCAGGGAAAGCTGCTACTGCACCAGCTCAGCCCAGTTCATCCTTACTGGAACCTCCAGGCTCCTTGCAGCCTTCCAAGCAGCCCTGAGGAACCCGTGCCCTTCCTCTGATGTCAGCGTGGATTCCCAACCCACCGATGGCAGAAGCTGCACTTTGGAAAATTACTGCCTGAATTTATTTTTAAGGAATTTAATATATTTCCAAGGGTGAAACCCCTTTCCACACTGCCTGTCTGATGCACATTCACATGAAGGGGACAGAAAGGTGATGAGAAGGTGTTGAAGGGTGTTTTTGCTGCCGGTTTCTTAGCAAAACATGACACAAGAAACCACGAGAATTAACATTAATCAAAGCTCCTGTGCAGAATTACTGGTTCTGAGAAACCTCATGAGTTTGGAACAAAGGACAGCAGAGTGACCAGGAAAACGTACTGATAAATACCTGTCACCTGTGACTGATGAGCAGCCAATGTGATGACCTTGGGGTGTGCTGTGTCAGCACAGCCTGGTGCTCTGCAGGCACAACCCAGGCCCAGCAGGCTCCAACCTGCACATCTGGCAAGTGTCAGCCCTGACATGGCTACTTAGGGGCAGCACACCTCACCTGGAGAGCCAGTGGGTATTTATTCACCTCTAAAGGGGAGTTCAGGAATCTACAGCTGGGGGAGGGTTTGTATCTACTGCTCACAACACCCCAGGGGGACCAGGCACCCTCCCTTCCCTCCTTGCTCCCAGGATGGTGCTCACAAGGGTCTTCCTCCCATAAACACAGCTTAACCTCAAGGCAGCACCTGCCTCACATGAAAAGCTCAGAACTGAGCATAATCCTGAAGCATGATGCATGGATATTTCTTCAGGTGACAGTACATATCTGTTCAACCAATAAATAAAATAAACAGAGTTTGTCTGAGCATGGGTATTTTACGGACTATGAGGCTACGTAAACCAGCCTCCAACCCACAGGGAGGAGGCTCAGGAAGACTCAGAGGAGGTATGAAGAGCTGCCAGCATGACACAAAGCCCCACCTTCTCGTACGGGATCTGCAGCAGCTCCAGCACCACGGCGTGAGCTCCCATGTTCCTCAGGAGCCGCTGCTGCTGCTTCCTGCTCTTCCTGCCCGAGGCGCCCTCCTGCACGCAGAGCTTGCTGAGGCGCAGCAGGATCTGCAGGAGACACCGGCCTTAGAGCCCCGACGCTGGATTTCCCCAGAGAGCGCCAGGTGCAGCCAGCAGCACCAGGGACAGACCCACTGCACGGAGCAGAGCGGCTCCAGGCTCCAGCGAGGATCTGACTGGGGCTGCTGCCCTTGGAGGATCCTTGTGGGTCCCTTCCACCTCAGGACACTCTACAGCTCTGAGTCTATGCTCCTGCAGAACTCAGCCATGTCAGGTGAACGCAGCACCAAGCTCCACAGCAGAGCCACAGACACACCTTCAGCTCACACCACACCAGCACCACAGCACGTTCCTGATCTGGCATTTTCTACATGAAATCTCAACAGCACAGTGGCTTGGAGTGCAAGGTACTCAGGACAGGACACATTAAATGGCTTCTCCCCTTGCTTACTGCCTTTGTAGTCCTTACCAATAAAAATATTGTGTTACCATTGAAACAGCAGCAAACGTCGTGTTTCTCACTAATCCATTCTTAAGGAAAGAATACACACATTGTGCTTATTCTATCCTGGCTTCTCATTCAAGTTGGGATTTGTTATTACTCAGCAAATAGTTTCCACAATGGCAGAGTGACTCAGACTTTCCTGGGTGCCTCCCTCTGACTGCAGCTCTCCAGAGCTCTGTTACTCATTTACACTTCCAGTAAACTATCAAGAAGCAAAGTTTTACCTCTTTTACTACCCGGTAGTTGTAGCTGCTAGTACTTTCAGGCTTTTGAGACTTGCTGTGACCTTCCTGAGGATAAAATCAGACAATTTATTAGTAGCTTATACTACTGTCTACATGAAGGCTAAAATTACCGTTCTAGGATAGCGCCCGCTCTCCTCCTGGGAAGGACTGTCATCCTCCAGCTCTCTGACAGCCTCAGAAAAATACATACAATTATCCTGTCAAGTCACATTGACCTCTAGGACACAAAATAAGGTGAGGGAGGGATGATTTCAGAGGCAGCAACCTCCTGTCCTTTGCCTGTCACATTCTGTCTCTAATCAAGTCTCCCCTCAATAAAAACCCTTCCTCTCTCTCCCTCTCTATTATTATTAAACTGTCACTGCACAAATACCAAGAGATTCCTCACAGCAATGTGTACAAGAAAAGCAACAAGTGGAATACTTGCATTTACTTCCAACAATAAATGTTCCTAAACCAGGGACTGCTTCTTGGATCCCCTCATCCAATCTTTCCTATTTGATTACAAATTATATGGAAGCAAAAGGTGCTCAAGAAGTTCTAAGCCAGATGTGCACATTGGGGAAATCCTGTGTTATCAGGTAGAGATAAAACACAGTTCTCTGCTGTCATTTAATCAAGTGCCATGACTCAAAATGCATCACCTGAGCAGTTCACAGCTCTGCCCTTACCTTACTTGAGGTACTTCTGACTGCACAAATCCCGTGCCATTGCTCAGTGCTGAAAGGACACAGCTGGTGAGCCAGAGCAAACCCAAACCAGCCCTGTCAGACCCTAAAGGTGACACCTCAGTGCCTGCTACTGGGCAGCACCTGGCTCAAGCTCTCCTCTCACCCCTGCCTCAACCTGAAAGCAGTAGAGGGAACCTCACCTAGGCAGTGTGCTGGGAAGATGTCACAGTTCTGAAAGCAGCTACACCCCCCAAATACCCACCCAAATTCCCACACACACAACCTAATTACCTCTTTCTTCTTGTGCTCGTTTTCACCTGGCACACTGTCCATGGCCTCATCAGGACCTTGGCCTTTGTACACCCAGAGCTCAGATTTCTCCACTATTGACCTCAGCTGGTCCAAATCTTGTTTGATCTGCTTGTAGTTGTCAACATCTTGGCTGGTAACGAGCAGTTGAACCTTACAGGGAGGAAAAAGCCATTAGTTGCACAAAAAGGGCTGGGTTCAGCTGCCATAAATACACTCAGATGAGGAGTAACTCTCTCCAAACACACAGGTACCTGCTTGAAAGCCTGAAGGACTTCTTGTCTCTGGCTGAAGTGCCTGAAGAGCAGCTGCAGTGCACCAGACACCAGGGGAGGGTAATCGTGCATCGTTAAATGCAGCAGCACCCGCAGAAAAGTCCTGCCCCCGTGATCATCCAAATCCAGAGGGGTGTTCTCCTCACTGCAAACACACCAGGAGTCAAACAGCACATCAGACTGAGGGCCCCAGCAGGTTTCAAGTCCTCTCAGCAGGGGCAGAAAACCTTTTCCTCTTACTTTTAAATAAATTGTACTGAGATTTTATTGCAGCATCGAGCTGAGATGCACTCATCCTGCACCTTGGCTTTCACCCACACCACAGAGCCCTCTCCTGATGCTGCTTCTGGCTGAAGAACCTTATCTGGACCCTTACTCTGAGCTGCACCAAAGCCACTTTAGGAAAATGAAGGCTGGTAGCTGTGGCAGCTGTTTTCCCAGTCCCCACTCCTCAGGAGCCCTCCAGCCTGGGGACTCCCCCTCGATTTGCACCTGTGAAGAGATACTTTCCTTCCTCCAAAGATCCCCTCAGCTTGTTCTTCAATGTGTTCAAAGTCCAGGGCTCCTGAAAAAATAAACAACACAAATACATGAGGTCAGAGTGGCAGTCAAGATGTTTTTCCATCTTAAAAACATTTCAAATGGCAAGTGGAGATCTAAAGCAATCATCCCATTAACTCTTGAAGATTCCAGAGTCTTCCCTAAGCCACACCTCATGCCTTGCCAAAAAACCCACCTGGTACATTAGCTGGCATTTCTTGACTACTGCTTCCAGTGGGGGATTCAGACACCTGGGCATTGCTTTCATCAAATTCATGTTTAAATATACAAAGCAGGCAGGAAATCCTGTAGTCCAACCGCACGTTCAGAATAAACTGATGATACAGAAGTAGGAAAAATGTTGAAATAATCTGTGTATTTCCAACTCACACACAAAGCAGAGCTACCAACGTTCAACATCAACAGAGCAGAGATGTGGATTTAACCTGGAAACGTTACCCAGGGTGGGCAGCCCTGGCACAGGGTGCCCAGAGCAGCTGTGGCTGCCCCTGGATCCCCGGAAATGTCCAAGGCCAGCCTGGATGGATCTTGGAGCAGCCTGGGACAGTGGAAGGCATCCTGGCCTATGGCAGAGAGTGGAACTGGATGAACTTCAAGGTCCTTTTCAACCCAAACCATTCTGGGATTCCATCTTTCTAAGATATGCAAATGCTGCCTTAAAAACCCCCAGAATTCAGTAATATTTTCCAGGGATTTCAACGAGCAATATACACACACACAATAAATACTGATGAGTAAAACACTTTGGCAGAGTTCTGGTGCCTCATCCCTGTGTGATGCTGGCCTGCTCACCCCATCCCCCAGGAAAGGAAAGCAGCATTTCCATCTCCATCCCAAACACGTGGTGCTGCTCTCACAGGACACAGGACAGCACATGAGCTGCCAGGAGCCAGGCTGTGCCATAAAAATCACCCCTCCAGCTGGGCTGGACCAGAGAAACCTCCAGCCTAGCAGACAGCTCCTTCTCCATGGTCTTCCTCTTGAGGAAGGAGCTCCAATTCCAAGAACACTCCAAGTTCCTGCAGCTTTCAGGGAAAACGCTCAATGCCAGTTTGAACAGCCCCTGGTAACAGGGAACACTGGCACACTGAAATATCCCCCTGCACACTCCAGGCCACCAGAGAAGCTCTGGCTCCAGCTAAAATTAGCAATGGTGCAAGGAAGGAATGGAGCCTCCCCTGTGCTGCATCTGCTGCTGAGGGAAGGGCAGAGCCTCCCACGGGGCATGGGAAGGAACACCAAGGCTCTCCTGCTGCTCTCCTGCCCTCACCCACCAGGCTCTGGCAGCATTCTGACCCCCAGGACCTGCTGATGAAGTTACTGAGCACAAAAAGGACTCCTACACTCAGAGGGAGAAGATGCACTTCAGCACAGTAATTCTGAGTCAATAATGAAAAAATGTGTGTCCCAAAGACTTTGGGGTGAGCAAGTGAGAAAAGCAGGGATGGAAGAGAGAGGCTGGCTGTGCACATACAAATAGATGTGCACATGGCTGATGACTCTGCCAAGAGGAGTCTGGAAATCTCCCCATTCCTCAGAGCACTTCATATGGCCCTGCAGACCCACAGAAACTGGGAACACAATAGGGTGGAAAATGACAGCTCTGCCTCACGCCAGATACTCACAAATCACTGCTGAATAAGCAAATGTCTACTGCAAAATCTATCATAATAAATTCTTTCAGTAATGGCACAATATTGCCATGGACAGCTTGAGATCCCTGTGCCTGACAAGGTCACCCTTGCAACACTTTCCCAGTTTGAGAGTCAGAAACACACTGAGAGGCAGCAGGGCACAATTAATGCAGGAGCACAGCAGGAGAAGCTGCCTCCATGTGGTACCTGGAGGATCTCGATGATCTTGAGCTTGGTGTCCATGACCAGGATGTCCTCCTTCTCTGGCTCACTCTGCTTGACATTCCCCTCGGGGGCAGCTGCCAGAGGAGTCATGGGCAGGAACCCCCCACCCCTGAGCACCACCTGGGTCATCAGCTCCCCCACGCCGTGGATGGACCTCATCACATTGCTCCCTTCAGAGAGGAAACAGCCAGGGTTAGTGTGGGCAACGGGACTGCAGAACAGGGCAAGGACCGGCCACATCCTACAGAGAGAAACTGTCCCAGCACTGCACATCCACACCCTGGGGACAGGGGCAGCCAAGAGAAGCACTGCAGTACTTGGAGAAGCCCCCTGCCCCCTCTATCACAGGCACCACTCAGCTTTACAGCCAAGCCATGGACAGAAAGGAGATTTCCAGGCACAGCACCACTGGCCAGGGAGGGAGGGGATTGTCCCACTCTGCTCTGCACTGGGGCAACCTCACCTCCAGTCCTGGGGGCCAAAATCTAAGAACTAAAAATGTTAGAGAGCACCCAGAGGAGGCTACAGAGATGGGGAAGGGACTAGAGGAGCAGCTGAGATCCCTTGGTGTGTTCAGATGGGGCAGAGCACGCTGAGGTCACACCTCACTGGGGGCTGCAGCTCCCAGCTCTGCTCTGTGTGACAGGGACAGCACCCAGGGAGTGGCTGCAGCTGGGCCAGGGCAGGTTTAGGCTGGATTTTAGGGAAAGGTTCTTCCCCCAGAGGGTTCAGGCACTGCCCAGGCTCCCCAGGGAATGGGCACAGCCCCACAGAGCTCCAGGAGCTCCCAGGCTGGGATTTGGGGTGTCTGTGCAGGGAAGGAGCTGGAATGGATGATCCTGGTGGGTCCCTTCCAGCTCAGGATGTTGTGTTTCATGGTTCCACCCCACAGTGGCATTCTGAGATGAACCAGAGCCACCCAAGAACTTTCTGCCCTACATTCTCCAGCCTTACCTTTACTTTCCTCGCCTTTTGCCATCTTGGTAATAGGGAAGATGGTAGTGATGTGCACACAGTCTAATATAGCAAGGAGGATTTTGGTTAGTCTGAGGAGGTCACAGAAGTTGTAGAAACCAAAATATATCAGATTTCTGGCTAAGTTAACAACCTACCAAAATAACAATAAAAAGCCTGATTAATACTGAACATTTTGCTATCACAGTCAAGTTGTCTTAACACAGTGACAAGATCAAGAACCTGGCTGAGGGTCTTATTTTATCATAATATCTGGGAATTCTACAGACTGTCTAGGTCTACATCACATCAGAAAGTTTTCTACTTGCCTATAAACACTGCAATGCTTGCAGTTAATGTCTATATCTGCAACTGAGATTCTATAGCTACAAAATCAGACTGGATTTGTCTCATCATGAAACAGGGCAAGACTAGAGGGAAAGTGCAGATAATTTTTATCATTGCCTTACAAAAAAGGCATCACACCTATAATGCTGAGCTTTGTAACTTCCAAGTTATGGAGTTTCCCCATAAAGATCCATAAATATAATATCACATATCAATAATCCATAAATAAAATATGACATACAAATATTTAATGTAGCCCCATTATCAGAAGTAGATTACATCAATGGTATTTTTTTACAGAATATCACAGCTTTTCTTAAATTAAGGGTTATTTGTTGCATGGATTTGCTACATTTTATTTGCACAGAGTATTTTAACAGGTCAGTAAGTCACAGGACACTTTTTCTCTTGGTGAACATCACTATAAGCTCTGGAGACTCTCTGTGCATGCAGACAGTGTTTAATTTTTGAGATGTTTATTCCAGCAAAGCCTGGATTTGCAATAACACTGAGAGCACAGAGAGTAAACAAGGCTGCTGCAAACCTCAGACATAAACTCACATTCATTAATTGTATTTCAAGAACCATCATTGCAAACTCACAAACTTCAGTGGGGTTACTTGCATGAGGAGAAAGGAGCCAACTCAGGCTCAGGACTCACTAATTACACTCATTATTTGCCAAACTACCTGGTGCTGAAAAAATAACCAACATTCCACAAAGTAAAAAATAATAGGATAAAATCAGAACTGGATAACTACCTCAAAAGTGAGCTTATTTTTCTCTTTATCAGAGAAAGGGAACCTCTGACACACCACATCTCTTAAATATTCCTCTACAAATTCCATTGTTTGTGCAAATCTCTCCTTAATTTCATCTTTGGAAGTTCCACTGCTATCATAGCTGAAGAGGGGAAAAAAAAAAAGAATAAAACATAAAAGAAAAGAAAACAAAACTTAGCATGCAAATACGCCAGGCTCTTTTCACCCCAGTACAATTTTTCATTGGTTGGTCAAAATCTAAGAAAAGCTAAAGGCTGGTAAATAATTTATCCAAACGAGGGAGACAGGACACTGACACCAGAATTTCCTGGCTTTTGTTGGTTTATCCCATATGCTCATTAGGTACTATTTTAAAACATCTGAGGAAAACAAAAGGAGGATAATTTTGTCCCAAAAAGCAGAAAAAGCAACCCTCATTGTTTGAGTGGAAACAATAACAAGTGATGTGCAGCACTGAGGAGAACGGGTGACCAAGAGAGGCTGAGTGGGGATGGAATTTTTCCTCCAAATAAAACCAATATATATGCAAAGCAGATATTAATTTTTAATCTAAATTCTAGGGTTTTTTCTCAGTATGTGCAGAGTGACTGAGAAGGACAATCCCACCACCTCCCACAAAATATTTTTGCTTCCTGTTTGATCACTTGTCACTGGTGAGCCTCTGCTAGAGCTAAAGCCATTTGGTTTTATATCTCAACTTTTACATTTGATTTATTATCTCCTGCATCTCTCTGCAAAGAAAACCAGGCTGGCAAGGAGGGAAATACAAGAAACCACTGAACACCAGTATTAACACTGACAAGACTTAAATTCCTAACATGTAACGTCAATTTTAGGTGTTCATTTTCTCCAAGTGAAAAAAAAAATGAGCTCAAAATGAACAGCTGAGTAGTATAAATTTGGAGTTATTAATTAAGTGGTCAAGAAATCATGTGCCTGCTCCAGCTGTGGTTTTGTGTAGGTTTTTGAGCACTGTGCCAGAGGATTTTCCATTGGAAGCTCAGGAATGTGTCTTTGAGCATCTTTCCCTGCCCTTGCTTCTGCTGCTGGTGGTGAGCTCCCACAAGGACAAACAAGAGGGGACCACACTCAGAGGAAATGGCCCCAAATTGGGGAGGTTAAGAGAGATTTTAGGGAAAATGCCTTCAGTACAACAGTGGTGAAGCCCTGGAGTAGGGGCCCAGGGCAGTGGTGGAAGCTCCATCCCTGAATGCTCCAAAGACATGGATGTGGCACTGGGGACACAGCTCAGTGGTGAAAGCTGGAATTGAGCTTGAAGGGCTTTCCCAAACTTAATAACTCTAAAGCTCCCTCCAACCAAATGAGGCAGGAGGAGAGATGATCCCCCTCCCCTGCCCGAGTCACAGCATGGTCACATCACCCAGGCACACTGTGACCACTGAGCTCACCCCACACACAGGGAGCTTATTTCACAAAATCAGAATCACAGAACCACTGGGGAGGAGACCCTCAAGATCACTGAGCCCAACCCATCCCAACACCTCAACTAAACCATGGCACCCAAACCATGGCACCCAGTACCACATCCAGGCTTTTTTTAACACACCCAGGGATGGTGACTCCACCACCTCCCATGGCACACCATTCCAGTACTTTATTATTCCTTCTGTAAAAAGCTTTTTCCTAACATCCAAGCTGTATGTCTTTTGGCACAGCTTAAGGCTGTGTTCTCTCATTCTGTCAGTGCTGGAGAGAGACCAATCCTCAATTCTCCTCAACATGTCTGCATGCAGTAACACTGAACAACTTTGGGCCACAGTGCCATCTCTGAACAAGCCCAAGCCGTGCCCTGTATCGTGTGCACCACCCAAACAATATTCAGCTGTTTTTCTCCATATTTTGCTGCCCAGTTGTTGTTCTGCATATTTTGCTGTTTCTTCACACGCTTAACTGTTTCTCTGTGTATTTCTTAGTTTATAACAAGTGCATAGGATGAGCCATTTTTAAGTGTTCTTCTACAACTTGTTGAGACCCTTCAAGGCCACTGAAACATAAATCATGCTAAATTGGGAAAGAAAAAGCTGAAAAACAGAATACCAAGATTAAAACACCCAAGATAAAAGTAAGCAGTAAAGTTTGGACAACCACCAATCATCGTACCTGAAGAGCATGTGAACAGCACAGAGGCACCAATCAAAAAACGTGTGATTGCATGAACAGTAGTCTTAAAATGTATAATTAAAGCTAAAAAATAAACAATAAATGGGCTTCTGCATAATTATATCAGTTTGCTGTCCGGAAGTCCTGTTTCTCCTGCATGTGGGGTGTTTAATTTATATATTTATTTCATATATATAATATAACATATAGAATTATTTATATTAATTATAACTAATTGG
>JANRMJ010000020.1:1278407-1293727 GCA_025584955.1 Alethe diademata
TATGACCATATATTTATATTAATATACAAATATATAGTTGTATATTAATTATCTTATAGAATTATTATATATTATATAATTAATTTTAATTAATTAATAATTATAATATAATAGATCATATATTAATATATATTTTTTTTAATATTCATGTATTTATTAAATTGATCAAGCCCCCCAGGGGTGCTGTGCCCACCCCCCAGCAGAGCAGGCTGCACTCACTCGTCGATGGCGATCTCGGAGGGGATCTCGGACCAGAGGCGGGCGTACTTGACGGGGGTCACCTGCTCCTGGGGGTCCCTGTCCACGTGCATGTGCAGCATGAGGCGGCAGAAGGAGGCGCGCAGCTCGTAGGGCAGGTTCTCGTCGGCCATGCAGCGCAGGATCAGGTCCACGTCCAGCTGCCCCGAGATCTCGTTGATGGCCAGATACTGGCGGTCAAGGCACATGCGAGCAAAGAGGTTCAGCTGGTACCTGCGGGGGGAAAGGAGAGTGGGGCGGGATTTAATGGATGCAGGCCTGAAGCTTGTGATTTAATTTCCTGTGTACTGTAAAGTATATATAAATATATATACAATGTACTTTATACTTTAGATACAAAGCATATAAGTGTATTTTATCTGCATAACAATGTATCTATAAAGCACAAATACATATCTATAAATACATACAAAGCACATATAACTATATATACAGTGCACCTTATACACTAGATACAAAGCATGCAAGTATAAAGCATACTCTATATGTATAACAATATATCTATAAAGCATAAATAACGATACTTACAATGTACTTTATACTTTACATACACAGCATATAAGCACATTTAATCTGCATAACAATATATCTATAAATACATATAAAGCATATATAACTATGTATATAATGTACCTTATACACTAGATACAAAGCATGTAAGTATATATGAAGTATGCTCTATATGTATAACAATATATCTATAAAGCATAGATAAGGATATATACAATGTACTTCATACATTTGATACATTAGATACAAAGCATATAAGCACATGTAAAGTATATTTTATCTGCCAGGGATCCAGGGGCAGCCACAGCTGCTCTGGGCACCTGTGCCAGGGCTGCCCACCCTGACAGGAAATAATAAATAATGTTTTTCATGAAAGCTGCAGCAGAATGCAAACAACACTTAAGGTAACTAAATACTGCGTAAGGCCAAACACCTCTCACAGATGCTGAAGCCACACCTTTCCGTGAGGCAGCAATACAGGTGAGTGCATCAACAAAAACCAGGTACCTGATCAACAACTACTGAGTTACTACTGAGTTACTACTCTCTTCAGTGAGAGACGTGCTAGAGAAAAACTGAGCTCCAGTCCTGAAATTCTCAGCCCATCAACTGATCCCTGGCACCTCCCTAATGCCCAAGCACAGACTGATAATTCACCTTCAGCATAGGGCACGTGCCCAGCACTCAGCAGTGCTCACAGGCTGCTGCTCAGCACTGTCAAGTGTGAGGCTTCCTAAAGAAAAGAAGATTTAATTGAAGGCAGATTCCTTTCACTTCTAGTATTCCTCATGGAATTTAACCAAACCATATCCTAAGCCCTTCTTTAAGCATGTTTATGAGGCATAATGTAGACTAAAAAATAATTAACAATACCATTGTTATATCAATATATATACACACCAGAATTTATCAATTTTATTTAAAACCTAGCAAAATACCTACTTTGAAAGCAAGTATGTTTTAAAAAACTTTTACCTAAGAGGTCTCCTTTTGAGCTCCAACAGGCTCAAATAAAAACAGGTATTAGGAATTCTCCTGCGAGAATAACTTCAATGGAAAAGAACTCAAAATGTTTATTTAAACAAATAATGTAGTTGTACTTTCTGCACTGCCACAACTGAGCCTGTCAAATGACTCTCAGGGGTTTATAACCCAGACACAGGAATTTGGTCTGGGCTGAAACCTGACCTTACACCATGCCAAGAACTCGGTGTCTTGTCAAGTCATCTGGAAACATTGCTGGTGTGAGAGCTGTGCAGACACCCAGCCCGGGCACCAACACCACCCCATGTCTGTGCTGCTGCCAACTCAGGACCACTGCTGGCTCAGAGAGCAAGCAGCAGGCACAGAGAACGGCAGTGGCTTCCTGCAAACAAAGCAGAGCCATCTACACACCCAAATCCTGCAGTCCCCAAGTGCCCCCTGCACACAGGGAACCCAGTGGTCACCTGCAGGGGCTCCTCCCACTCCCACAGCAGGAAACCAAGCACCAAGAGCTCGGGAAACTCAACACACTCGAAGCCTGAACCAAGTTTTAAAAATCAGTTTGAACTGGCTCATGTCAATACCTGGACTCCTCACCATGAATAACTCAGTGCTTTCAGCTCTCACCTCTCACAGACCTCACCCTCCCTCCCTGAAGGTGTTCTGTGCACGAAACAGGAGCTCTCCTCCCCAGGCACAGCCTGAGCAGGCAGGGGCTCCCCAGGCAGCCCTGCTGAGCTCACACAGCCCCGTGTGCTGCTCACCTGTAGTAGCTGAGCACGTCCCGGTCCTCCTTCTGCCCCTCCTTGGCGTCCTGCGCCAGCTCCCGGATGCTCTTGCTGCGGATCTCCTTGCTGCTGTCCCTCCAGAACAGCCACACTTCCTCCTCATCCTCTCCAACTTCCAAGGCATTGTCCCCACTCGACACTTCCTCAAATTCAAACCGGGAGAGCACCAGCCTGCCAGGAGGAGGGGAGGTTACAATCCCGAGCCACATACATCCTTCACGTTTCTAAAATGTATCTTACCCGTTCAGCAGCAGCATTTTACTACACCAAATCACTGGGGTGTATTATTAAAAGCATTAGATTATAAGCTTCCCATTCAACCTTAAAAAGATGAACATTTCAGCTCCTTTCAAGTGAAAAAGATGAAGAAACAAGGAAGTTAAAGACATGTAATAATGGACTTTCAAAACCTTCTTTATAGGAAAACTGATTCAAAGATCATTCAACAGACCAGGAAAAGATATGGGAAAGAAAAAATGGATTCATTCTGCATTCTGCATAAATGCCAAATGGATCAGAACTTCTTTCTGTTTATGTGACCAAGTAACTAGAAATAAATCAGCTGCTGATCCAAAAAAGGCTTCCAGCAAAGAAAAGATTTACATCTGAAAAAGCCTCAAATTAAATACTCAAGGACAAATAAGTGATGTACCAATATGAAGTGCTTGTGGAAATAAATACTGCCTTTATGATTTCCTGACAAGAATTAAACGTGCAAGTATACTTGCAGCAACTATATTTAAATAATAAATACTACTGCTTCCCTTTTGCAGTATTTTGATAATGGTTATCTGTTCCCTAGTATATATATTGAATCAAGCAATCTTTATCGAGGACAATCAGGATTTGGTGCCTGCTATGAGGCCTCAGCAACGGCAGAGGAGAGCTGGAGACCCCAGCCCAGCTCAGTGGGAGGAAAGGTGAGGAAAGGACTCCCTCAGAGCTGGGGGAGGACAGAGCAGGAGCCTGCACACCTCCCTGCAAAGCCTGTGTGCTCTGGATCAAACAGGAGATGTGTTGGAGTTCTGCCTGAGGGGCTGAGGATGCACCTGGCAGACACCTGCTGTCCCCAGCCCCGTCCCTGAGCATGGCAAGGACCCCACACCATTCACTCCCTGCTCCCCTGGGACGTGCCAGCAGCATGCTCAGCTCTGAACCACCTTCCTTCTGCTTCACACCAGGAGCACCATCTTGAAAGGCACGAACTTACTTGGTTTCAATGAGAATGTCTGCATTGGCTGGGTTCAGCACGGCTTTACAGATCAGCTCCTGCGTCACGGGAATAGACTTGTTCATGGAAACGCACAGATCCGAGAGGTAATCCAAAAACCTGGTGGAGAGCACGAGCCAAAAGGGTATCAATCACTGCTGAGACCTAGACTGAAGCAATCCACATTTCAGGAGGCAAACACTCAGAACTCCACTTGAACAGTGCAGAGCAAGACTTGCTGCCCGAGGGGACGGCAGGGCGAGTGCCAGAACACAGCGAACTGGCTGTGCCTCCTCCTGAGCAAGCTGCCAGGTACAGACTTCTCCCAGAAGGAGAAGGGCAATCACACAGTGAAAAATGCAGCTCTCACCTGGGCTCCCTGTTTTTCCTCACGAGACTCACGAAGGTGTCAATCTCAGCAGCTGTGATGTGCTTCTCCAGGAGCTTGCGGTTGTTATGGAGCAGGGCTGTGATGGTGTCCTCGGCCAAGACGTCGTAGCCAATCTGCTTCTGCATGAAGCCAAACTGCTTGGCAATGTATTCCTTCAAAACACACAGGCAAGGGGGAATGGAGTGTAATTAATCCTCAGAATTTGAAAAAATAACAGAAAATTCAGGTAGATGTTTGTAACAAGGAGCAAACTGGGTTAGATCCAACTTGCTTGTGTGGGAGAAAGCAAACAACAGACAACATTAACACCTCCATCCCTCCCCTCTCTTCTGGGCTAGGCACCAGCAAGGCATCTATACTTAGCTGACAGGACCTTGTTTTTAATACATGGCACCAAAAACTGAACAGGCTCAATTTACAGGGCAATTTTCAATGGAGCCTGTAGTCAACAAGAGTGAACAGAGTCTTGTAATTCACCTGTGTGGGACAGTTAGAAATTCTGTTTTCTTAAATCCCACTAAGAACCAGTGCTAATTACCTACAGTCTCTGACAGAGATGAAAAATGAAAAACAAAATGAAACTGAGCCATCCCAAAACCTCTTGCTGACTGTGCAACCACAGCAGAGCAGGGTTTACTTTACGGGATAAAGCTTTTTTTTTTTGAGCACAGGAACCCTGCTGGTGCCTCTGATCACGACAGACCCATTCCCAACCTGGTTTTTCCTGTAGTCCTGCTGGGAGTGCCTGAGCACCCTGTAGCAGAGCCTGCAGATGTGCCTGAAGGGCGCGTGCCGCTGGTCCCCCAGCTCCTCCAGCCGCAGCATCGGCCCGTCCCCGCTGTCCGTGAACGGGGCTTGCAACAGCTTGAAAATCTACAGATGGAGCAAAAAACACACACACAGCCCCATCAGGCACTGCCTCCTCCTGCTCAGAACTAGTGTCAAAGCTCTGTTCCTTTGTTTCAAAAGGTACATCAGAAATACGCTGCAGCCACCAAGGCTCTTGGCCATGGAGCAGCCCAGACAGAAGATGCTCATCACCTTTATTCAACAGCATCTGCTGGAATTTTTAGTTCCAGCAATGGTGAGGCTGCAGTCCACTGCCCAGAGCCTGCTGAAAGCTGGAAACTCCAAGGACCTTTTGGTCCCAATAATTTGAGACCAAAGTTTCACAGAGCCACAGAATGGCTTGGGTTGGAAGGGACCATAAAGATGATCTTGTTCCAATCCTCTGTCACGGGCAGGGACACTGCCCACCAGGCCAGGCTGCTCCAAGCCCCATCCAGCCTGGCCAGGTTCTCTGTTACCAGGTTTAAGAACTCTTCTCACAGGCAGAGCTTAGAGAAAACCACAGCATACCTGCTTTAGGATATTCTGCTCTCTCATCAGTTTTTGCCGTTCTCTGTTTGGTTTAGAAAACACCACCTCAAGGACGTCCTGGCCAGAATTAGTCCCACCAGTAACAAAGTACACCAAATCCTCCAACAGCTTGGTAACAGATCTACAGAAGAGCCAGAAGTTGTTAACATGAGAATACAAATTCCCTCTGCTAAAAGAGCAGTGCCAAGGTAAGTTTACATAGATTTCCAAATGCTAAGTGAAAAACTAACAGCAATTAGAGACTGGATACAGCTCAGAGGTTTGCACTGAACTTAAAATTAGGAACTAATGTTCCTCTATTGCTGCAGCCTCACTGTCCAACAGCTAAACCAGAGCAGCAGCAAGAAAAGAAAATCACTTCAGGACAAGCCTACACTTGCCAAGTTCTATTTGGCACTTCTTGCGATTGCCACAAACAATAAATCAGGTGATAATCTCTCCCAAGGCCAAATAAAAGGCACTGGCGATGGAAGCACAGGGGCCCTGGTGTGACAGAGCCACCTCTGTGCTCTGTTTGTGTGGCCACATTTTCACAGACACAGTCAGAGGATTTGCAGCAAGTCACATGTTCAGTCCTCACAAGATGGATTAGGAATTCCCACACTCCATTTGCAGAGGTATGCTGGGGATTAGTCCCCCAAGCTCTCAACAGTTCTCATGCTCTCACTTCACAGAGGACAAGGAGGGCTGGACAGACCAGGCCTGAGAACTTCCACTATGGACACAACAATATCACATCTCATCAAGGAGGAAACCAAACCCCTCTTCTATAGCTTACTCTGATCAAATTTTCAAAGAAACAGTTACTGACTAAAGGAAACAACATTATTTGATCCCAATTCTGGCTCCCTTACCTTCTCTCATTCTGGGTTATTGTTCCCTTTTCCAGCTTGCCAGCAATGGAACCTAAAACTTTACTTGCATCATTTGCAAAATCCAAGTCCCGAACCTCTGCAGGTGAGACTGGCACAATAGCAAAAGCTTCTTTGTCCTCCTTCACTGGAGAGGTCCCAATCTGAAACCCAGAGAAGCTTTATCAGCAAACCCAAAGGCAGGAACAAAGCAGTGGCTCACACACTCAGAGATAATGAAACAGAAAAGCCACACTGTGCTTAGGCAGCCTGGACCAGTGCTGAACCCAAACTCTGAGAACACTCTGTGCAAGCTCAGAGCTGTTCCCAAATTCAAAGGAGCTGCAGGTGAGGTGGCAAAACATTGCTGGAGCCAGGGGAAAAAATATCCTCCTCCTGATGACTGTTGTGGAGTAGAAGCTGAACAGTGTAACTACAAAACTACCATGAACCTGAGCCATTGAGAGCTAATATTTTGCACAGGCACTGTTCATCACTGTCACATGCTTGGTGTGTGACAGGCTCAGGGAGTGAAACCCCTGCCAACAGCACTTCTGTGGAAGTACAGGAATCAAAGAATGTGCTTACACAAAGTAGCAGAACTTACTTTCAGCATCACAGGCTTCTCCTCTTCTTTATCAATAGGGATGTTGGTGCTGTGAACCCAGGTGTTGGTGCAGAGGTGCCTGAGCCTCACATAGGAGTTCCTGAAAGAAAGTCAGGAGTGCCCCAGCATGAGTCAGCTTCCCAGCTGGGAAATCTTTGCACTGTTGGGATTTTGAGATGCTGGCAGGAACAAGTGGAAAAGAAGTGTCATTTCTGTCCACCCTGCACACCATAACTGTAATTCTCATTGCCTTAGCTCATTCTGTGAATTCACCTGAGGAAGGCTTCTTCTAGAATGAGATTCTGCTCTGAAACAGAACCACAGCCACTGTGAGCTGCTGCTGCACAGCAACAATCTAAACCTCTCCCATCCTCACTTTTCCACTGCTATGAGCTGCCAACTTCTCCCCTTACCTCTGGGGTTTTCAGCCCAGAACTCCCTGATACTCCAAAATATGGGCACCTGATTTTAGGGAGTTGGTGAATAGATGGAACAAACTTGCTGTGCTTTCCCAGTGGGAGCAGCAGCAAAGAGCTGTGTGCAGAGTGTGTGACTTGGAAGGGTGCAGCAGCTTTTCAACAGCAAGAGGTGCCACATGAACAGTAAAGACTACAAACAACAGAAAATCCAGTGCTAAATAGCTGGTGCTGCATCCTGACACAATACACACAGGTCACTGGAATGAATGCCTTGATAGAACACCCAAGGCTTTTAGTCCCAGGTCATTCCTGGCAAGGAAGTCACTTAGGAAGTCACTTAATCTCAATTTTCCCATCTGTAAAACGGTGCTCTCTTACTTATATCTCAACTGCAAAGCACTCAAGCGAAGCTTCAGTCATTTCCTAATTATTTCTACATTCATTTGAGGAGGAACCTGACTCCGCAGGATAAAAGGAAAGGAGTCTGGGGCACCTTTAGTCAAAAAACCCACAGAAACGGCCGAGCAGTGGCAGCCAGTGACTGTACCTGGGCACGAGGCTGTCTCCCCCTCGCAGGGTGGTGGGGTCCAGCTCGAAGATGGAGGAGATGTCGTTGCCCTCGGGCACGGACACCAGGGAATAAGCCATCTTCTCGGGGGCCCCGCGGCCCCGGCGCGCCTCCTGCTCGGGGTCCAGCTGCAGGGAGAGCCCGGGCTGTCAGAGAGCCCTGTCAGAGAGCCCTGCAGAGCCCTGTCAGAGAGCCCTGCAGAGCCCCAGGGTGACAGCAGAGCCCTGCAGAGCCCCAGCAGAGCCCTAGGCTGTCAGAGAGCCCTGCAGAGCCCTGTCAGAGAGCCCTGCAGAGCCCCAGGGTGACAGCAGAGCCCTGCAGAGCCCCAGCAGAGCTCTGCAGAGCCCCATGGCACCAGGAGAGCCCTGCAGAGCCCCAGGAGAGCCCTGCAGAGCCCCAGGCTGTCAGAGAGCCCTGCAGAGCCCCAGGCTGTCAGAGAGCCCTGCAGAGCCCCAGGCACACGTGGGGTGCAGACAGGGACCAGCACACTGCAGGACACCAGCAACACCGACAGCAGCTGCTCTGGCCAAGCACTCTTTGCTGGCCCTGGTGTGACTCCTGAGTACCAACACAGGAACTGCTCCTCCACACAGAATTTATGTCTCACAGACAGTGCCAGCAGAGACCAAACCCTCCCAGCCATTCACCTCGCACACACTGGGAGCTCTGACTGGTTTCTGGTAACACACATCAGCTGAGATCCCCAATCCTGACACTACCAGCTCTCCAAACATATCCCACACCTTGCAATTATCCCTCTAACCACATCATTAACAAGCTGAAAATACAAAAATCCGGCCACACCATGTACCAACAACCTTGCTGGGAAATAATCAGCTTCAGCAGCAAAAATGGGACCCACATCCATCAATCCCAGGCAAGAGAAACAAGAAGCCAATCAAGGAGTTGGAGGTCTTGCTGTTCACACACTTTTTGTGCTGCTCTCAAGCACAAAAACGTGTTCCAAAGGCCATGGCATCAGAAGGATCTTTATTCCCAAGGTGCCAGCAAATCCCCAGCCTCCTTCAGCAAAGATAGATCAATTGGATAAAACCCCAGATGAAAGGACAAAAGGGCAGGAGAAAAACAAAGATGAACTGAGAAAACGGAACAACAGCTTTTTCCAAATTCTTTTTAGGGAACTCCCAGCTATCACAAGCCCCTAAAGAAGTTGCTGACTGTCCTGGCACACAGGAATCTGCTGTCCATGTACAACCACCTAAATCCTGGCTGCAGTTATCAAGGTGATCAAGAAACCAATTTCTGCTCTTCTCTGTGATGGTGGCACCCAAGGCAGTCAGCACTCAGGCACCTGCCTGTCACAATCCTGCTGTAAGGCAGTGCCATCCTGAAGCAGATGGAAAAGGTATCCAGTGCTGCTGGTGCCTCAGGATACTCCCAAGTTAACACATTTGCAGTCAATGAACTTGGCTGCAAAGCAGTGACATTTAAAGTCTGATTCTGTACATGGAACAGGCAGTTGTCTGCATGGAACAGAAATACACTTTGGGAGTGTGCCTTCAAGGGAAGGAGCAACTCCACACTCAGAGTCCATCTGGAGAGAAATTCTGGGAGGAATTCGCTCACTTGGAATGAATTCTCTGAATTTCAGCTGTCTCCTTTGTCCCCCCCAGCAAGGGGAGGGAATTCAGTGAGGGATACAGCTGCTCTGCTTTCCTCAGTAGACAACTGGTCACTTCTTGAAACTGTGGCAAAGCTGAACATGAGAGCAAAGCAGAACTGGGGCAATTCAGGGACCGCTAAAACTCAACCCCAAAGGTGACAAGAGCAGTGCCCTTTGCTGCTGGAAGGTGGAGCTGGCACCTCATCCACACCCATGGAAACCCTTCCTGCACAGCCCTCTGCGGGACAAGGAGAAAGCAACAATAAAACCACTGAGCTGTGCACAGAAACCCTGCAGACAGCTCACACTTGATTTGAGCTGGAGTTCGGATAAAGTTGGATAAGGCAGCCTACACCCTGCTGTCACCAGTGAGTGATAAACCATGTGGCAATTTCCTGCCAGAGCTGAATTATGTGCTCCTGGTCCTGTTCTTGCTGGTCTGTTTTTGCCATCTAGTGGTAAAGAGATAGAGCAGGGAAAAATCAGAGAGCTGAGACAGTGCATGAATGTTATCCATGCACATGTCAGCAGGACACACCACAGGAGCAGGGGTGTCTGCCTAAAGGCCCTCAGCGTTGATTAACTTCCAAAAAATTAACCCAACAAAACATCTCAGTATTGGATTCCCTCCAGACAATAGCTGTGGGTGGGGTTTGTTCAGTTTTTTACCATGTTTACTGCAGTCAAGCTGCCAAGTGCCACCAAAAAGTAATCAGGAAAACAGCTCAATATCTGAGGGCATGGGAAGCATTTTAATGGCCGGGCTATAACGAAAAATCCTTTTAGGAGGAAAAATGCACCCTGCAGGATTTGCAAGCATCACATCCATCTCTGCAGAACGGAAGGAATAGCTCTTTGTCATATCCAAATGGTGCAAATCCTCCACAATACAGGATAAATGACCAAGAAAGCTGCATAAGCCTGTCATCAAATCCAACTAAATAAATAAAACCCACAATGAAAGTGCTGTTCCAGTTTTCTCTGTTTTCAACTGCTGCTGGTTCCCTCTGACACCAAAGAGAAGCTTCTGTCAATACAAAGCACCACACACTCAATCTCTGACAAAACAACATTTACTGACAACACAGACTGGCTCCCACAGGAAAATCAGAGGAATGGCACTGGAATCACCCTCCCCCTGCCATTCCTGCCCTCTTATCCTGCTTTCCTCACACAAGGTACAACAACAGCCAATTGCTTAAGCACGGAGGTCAGACAGGCACAGCACTGGGGGACGTTCCCTCAGGGACAATTCCCATCTGGTGTCACCCTGAGCAACTGGATGTCCAGCCCTTGGCAGGACAGTGCTCCAAGGAAGCAAAGGTGGAAGAAACAGGAAGACAGAAAAAGATGCCACAAAGGGAGGAGTTGAGGGGGGTTCAGGTACTGTTAATTCAGCTCCAAGTGGGCTGTTCTTCACTAAGGTGTTAACACCCACTGCTTGGACAGGCTTTAAAAGCCTCCAGAGCATTCTCAGGTTTTTAGTTTCTTCACTAGCAAGGAAGCCTGGACCAGCTGAGCACTGGCCAGGTGAGCCCTGGGCGTGTGCCAAGCCCTCCTCAATCCGGGGCAGGACCAGACCCTTGCCTATACTTACTGAGGATTGACACTCCAGGTCATCTTCCTCATAGTCAGGGTTTACCTGATGGAACAGAATCACAGGCAGTCAAAACTCCAGCATGGCTGCAAGTGGGAAAGAGCCTGAGCACCACCAAACCTCTCGTGGTCACCAGTGGCTGCACTGCTCCAGCAGCACCAGGCATGCAGAGCACACTGCCCAAACCCAGCCACCAGGCTAAAATCATAGCTAAAAACCTGCCAACATGCAGGGACATCCATCTCATTCAGGAGAATCACTACAGGAGCAAGAGGAGAGAGGTAACCAGTTTATGCTTGCTTTTTGTTGTTTAAATTCCAAAGGGAATTTCCAACTAGAAATTACTGGCTTGGAGAAATCTTTTAGAACAAACATGATTCTAACCAGGGATCAGGTGAGCAACCTCCTCTGGGATATTCTTGCATGATCTAAGAGCATGTCTTTGTTTTGGCTGATTAGAAAACCCAAGATTTACTGGAAAAGCTCTACACTGGATCACTTCTGAAAAGGATTTGCAGTGTGCAAGTGACAAATGCTTCTGGTTTTCCAATCTGCTTATCAGAAGAATAAAAAACGGGATATTTAATCTGGACTTTTCTCTATCTGCAGTTCTTACAGACTTGTCTGAAGTCAGTGTTTTCATTTTATTCTCATTTCTATGATTCTGCTCAAAAAATCAGTGATTCAAGAGAAATTACCAACACTTGAATTCATTTTCCCCCAAAGGCTCTCAGTCATTTACCATTTATTCATCAGTTAATAAAGTCACATTGATTCCAGTGCCCACATGACAGGATACTATTTAGTGCCTATTCTTTGCAGGAGAAGTTCTTCACTCTAGAATTCACACAAAAAGTGTGATCAGCTCATGACTACCCCAAACCATGGTGTTCTTCCAGCTCTTTCATCTCATTCCCTACATTTGGCATCTATTTTTGCTCTAATCCAAATGACCACTCTCCTCCCCTCCCCGTGTCCAGTTTTGGGGTGGGAAATGACAGATTTTGAGAAGGTGCCGAAGGAGGAGAGCGCAGTGCCAGGGCAGCAGAGGTGCCAGCCCAGCCCCACGTACCTCTGCTGCCAGGTAGTGGCCCGTGGCCAGGTGCTTGAACCTGAAGAGGCTGTTCCAGTAGCCAGCTCCCCCCCGGCAGGGATCGTGCTGCACCACCTGCAAGGACAGGGACACGCCTGGAGCACAGCACAGAGCCCACTCCCAGCAGGGCCTGCCTCAGCTCGTGTGCAGGGAACAGCAAACACAACCAGGGGCTGAGCAAAGACAAAGCCAGCTTTCCTCTGTGCAGGGAATGCTCTGAGCTGGCTGGGAATGGCTCACTTCAATTTATGAATGAATTAAGGAAGGTGCTCTCTATGTGCATGTGTTGCCAGGTCTTGAAACAAGTCCCTAGAAAAGGCAACAAATCCATTACCTTATGGCTTTAAGTAAATTTTTGACTGTTTAAAGTGAATGAAGGAAGACACTTGGAAATATTTAAAAAGCAATAATGCTGTACAAAGGAATTAATGCTTGTACTTACTGACAAAGTGGGGCAAGCAGAGCCTCCAACACCTGTAACCCCATATTGGCTGATCCCTAAAGAAAACTCATCCCAGCTGACCTGCACCTTTTAGGGAAAACTTTCTCACCTGTGCCAGGTAACTGCACACACATGGACAGTTACCACAGACTGATAATATGCCAAAGTAATTCTAATTACAGGCAGACTTTCATTTGAAATACAGGAGAAGCTGAATGTCACAGCAGATACTTCTGGAAAAGGAATTAAAAACACCTATCCATTGTTACAATTTATTTTTTGATTCTTTTACGCAGTTCATAATTTAATCAGATTTAAGATCATAAACCAACACTAATAATACCAACAGACTGAGGCTATTTTCAGAAGCCAGTGATGGCCAAGGTGTTAGTCACTCTGTTTAAAGGCCAAGTGAATTTAAAAAGCCAGTTCAGGCAGACTGAAGGGGCTGCAGCCTCCTATCAAATGAGGATACACATAATCACATTATTCCACGCCAAGAATAGAGCCTTCAGTACACTCAGCAGGACAGTGGAAATTATAAGCTGTTGTTAAATTTCAGTGACTGGTAAGAAAATTACTTCATTGATGTTTCTCTGTGCCCTTTTCCTGAACTGTAAAGCACCTGCAGTGGAGAGCTCTGCGCTGCACCATCAGAGCACAGCAAGGGAAGGAATTTTAATTTCAACTAAAGCTAGAATCCCAGATAGAGGGTTTATACGCAGAAGGAGCAATTGCTGCTCCAAGCCAAGCCCAGGCTGGGCTCAGCCCTTACCTCCACCTCCCACAGGGCCTTGGAGCTGGTGGCAGACGTGGCTGACTGCCTGCCCGTGGTCCTGAGGAACACGTGCTGCTTCTTCCTGTGCTCGTCACACGTCAGGAACTTCTCCTGCTCGGCGTGGAACAGCCTCACCACGTCCCCCTGGCAAAGGCAGGCACAGCAGGGTCAGCAGGGGCAGTGCCCAGCCCAGCAGTGCCCAGCTGCACACAGGCACAGCCCTGGCTCTCACCCCTTTCAGGATGTCGTCCTTGTTGTCGCTCCATTTCATGAAGAGCACGATTTTCCAGCTGGTGTTGCAGTTCACTGAGTTGACCTAGAAGGAGAAGTGAGACATCAGTCCCACTGTCCTGTGCTGCACAAGACCCTGCCATGAGCCACTGTCTTATTTTTCAGACAATCTTCACCAGAAGCCTGCAAGCCTGGCTGCATTGCTCTGGAGAAGCAAAGTCCTTTCTGTATCTGCTCCACAACAAGACTTGCTTGGAAGCCACATCTGTGCTGGTAGGTTTAATTTTCTTCATAGTGACTAGTGTGGGGCACAACTGTGTCACAACTCTTGATTTTGAAGGAACAACTTGTTTTTAGCCACTCATGCAAAAGAGATCCAACTCAAACCTCTGCCAGCACCCAAGAGAAAGCAGAGCTCCATGACTCCTCTTTTAAGTCACTGATTACCAGGATAACCATTCCAAAGCCATGGGTACCAATCAACTTGCTGAATTCTAAACCATGTACAAATCTAAGCTGAAGCACAGAGAGGTTTGTACAGCTGCTCCAGCTGTGCCAAAGCCCCTTACCTCATTGTACAGCTGCTCCAGCTGTGCCAAAGCCCCTTACCTCATTGCATCCCGGATTATCCACGAGCTGATGGCTACTGGCATGGAGAGGCTGGCCAGCATTGACAGGATTCAGGACTACTTTGTCTCCAATGACAACCTGCAGAGAAGTGCAGCATCAGACAAATTTGCACTCTGAGAAAGCTTTTTCCTTCTTTCTTTTTGTTTTTTGTTAATGGGAGTGATGGGAGGAAATCACCTTTTTGCAGTCTGGAGAGATGCCAGTCAGAGTATTCCACCAGGATTCTGCCTGGTTCAGAATTTAGCTCACCAAACTCAGTCACTGAGGCAAAAACCCCTATGCTACTGGACTCAGAGCTGCAGAAGCAGCAGACTGAGTTCTGGTACAGATGGGGCTACAGGATAAATGATGGCTGATTGATAAATTCACTGTGTTTAGGTGCCAAATATACCTGGCCTGAACCCCAGAGCACACTGAAGCTTATGACCTCCTGGTTTCAGGAAGATTCTATACCCAAGTGACTCAGATTTTGCAAAAGAAGGGATTAAAGTGGCAATGAATTTAAAGATTTCCCATCTACAGGAGCATTTCACTTCCTTATTACCTCACTCCTCGCATCCCAAGTGATGACGAATTTTGATTCTAAGCTGACAACACTGAAAACCAAGATGCTAATTATTCCTTCCAAACCTCCTGAAGGAGCTCAACACTTCCTAACATTTTGAATTGAGCAGGAATTGTGCAAGGCCAGCCTAATTAGGTCCCTTATTCCCTCCAATGTTAGATCATTCCAAAATATGAGTTACCATAGCAATTCTCCTCCCCCTCATGACAGCATAGCAAAAAGGTTGTTCCTGCATCATCATCACGCACTGGGGGATGTGTGCATTGCATTAATTGCAGGACAGGGCTCCCAAGTGCAGGCAGTGCCCAGAGGGATGGCTGAGGATGCACAGGCATGGCTGAGGAGGCACAGGCATGGCTGAGGAGGCACAGGCATGGCTGAGGAGGCACAGGCA
>JANRMJ010000020.1:1293827-1307979 GCA_025584955.1 Alethe diademata
GGCTGAGGAGGCACAGGCAGGGCTGAGGAGGCACAGGCAGGGCTGAGGAGGCACAGGCAGGGCTGGGGAGGCACAGGCATGGCTGAGCATGCACGGGAATGGCTGAGGAGGCATGGGCAGGGCTGAGGATGCAGAGGGATGTCTGAGGATGCAGAGGGATGTCTGAGGATGCAGAGGGATGGCTGAGGATGCTGCTCCCAGCACTTACACTGTCCCCGATGGAGCGCAGCTTGTAGAAGGGCTGGATGTAGAACCAGGAGCCTTCATTTCCAGCTTCATCCAAGGTCACCCTCATTGCATTCTTCTCTAGCAGGGCTGGAAGCCTCTTATTTACTGTTAAGTATTTGTTACTTTTTAAGTGAAGCAGCTAGAATAAGAATCAGAGTTCAGTTCTAAGAATGCTCCTCTTCCTCCCCTCAATAACCCGAGCGTGCATGAGACAACTGCAATGCTACACAGGACTGAAACTGAACTGTGGACAAACACTGATGGATCCAGGCACAACCCCACCCACACTCAGACACAGAACAAAACACCTTCACTTTATCCAACTGTCCCTTGCCCAGCTAGGACAAACACACGGAGATGCCCTCATCATTTATAACAACCTGCTCAAAAAAAAGCCCAGGAGCAAAACTTGTGAAATGCTGGGGACTAAGTGGCTCTTTAAGAGGCAAAGCTGCTCTCCTCCTTCTTTGCTTGGTCTCATTTAACAGAAAATGTAACTATTTCTATTGATTTTCCTTCTCTGTGTCAGTTTTTGATTTAAGTGTCAACATCTCACTGTGAGATATTTGGTGTTGTACATGTGCCACCTTCCTGCAACTCTAATGAGGGCTCTAACAAGTATTTCTGCAGAAAACAATCAATGGTGACCTCAAAACCAAACACAATTAACCCATAATAACAATCTGACCTCATTAAAGCTACAACACCCAGGCCCTGCTTCCCAGGATCCCACTTCAGAGATGGTGAAACCAAAACTACAGACTCCTGATCATGAACTCCAGAAATCTGAAGTCCACTGAGCAGGAATTTTCAACTAAATCCTCTCCAGACTGCACAGATGTTCACAGCCTTACCTGGATGACATTCCCATACTGAATAACTGTTCCCAGCAGTTTTCTGTTTTCAGTTTCGTTCTGTTTCTTTTCCAAATCCGCAGCATGCTAAAATCAAAGGAGAACATTTCAATTGCTGAGTGTTTTACAAAAGGGGGTTTTGTGAAACTCTCTTTTCCTCGAGATTATTTCAAAGGACTGGAAAAACAGCGAGCATCTGAAAGAGCTTAATTTCCTCTTTCTCCAGTTTCCAACAGCGTAATTTCCAATTCCCTTTTTCAACTGTTTGGGGAGATAAACACACATCATTTAAGTAACTTGTAATTTGGGTACAATCGGACAAAATTCTGGAATAAAACACGAGATGAAAAGCTCAGACAAGACAGAAGGCAGATACCTAGGGGGGAAAGGTGAAAAAGGGATGGGTAACAACTCCAGCCAGGGATTTTATTTTCCTTTCTACTGACTTCCACACAAACTGAATGAAAGAACCTCAACTTGGTTTCTTTATTTTCCTTTGCCAGTACAGGCTCCAGCTGCCCTCCAGGCAGTGTTTTTCTGGAGACTCCAATGCACAAATGCCCACTGCAGCCCTGGATTTGAGAGTTCCCCACTCCTCACACCTGGGCTCGTGCTCCCCAAGGTGATGGATCCTCTGTGCCACAGCTGAGCATTCCTGCACCACACTGGCAGGGGAAGGAGAGGGGTAAACCCTTGCAAAATTGAATTATTATAAGGACACAAAGACCTAATTAATAATTAACACTGAGCCTCTTGCCATTCTTGTTTTTAAAGCGAGCTATTTGGCCCAGGCTGCTTTTAAACAATTTCATTTGGTAAAGAACGTCTCCATAACTTTACAGAAAAGATTATGCTCTGAATTAAAAACCTAAATCTATATTTGCTTTAACTGCTATCTGGAGGTGAAGAGCAATTTAAAATTGGACTTTTTAGGAGGTTGAGCATCAAGGATTATGGTTTGGCTCTTAGGTCTCAAGGACTGTGGTGGGTCCAGGTTTCCCTTGGAGAAGAAAAGTGCCCACAGCTCCTCACTACAATGAGGTGAAGTACCAGGACAAAGGAGCAGCCACTTGCACACTGTAACAGAATTTCATCAGCTCCAGCTCACTCAAAATGTGCTATTTTTAGATGCTGTGCTAGGTATGAAAACTGGCTTCTTACTCCAGAAGAACCTGAGATACAGCTGCTCTTTCAAATTCAAAATTGTATTCAGTCATGCAATGCAACACAATTTTCTCTGTATTACTAATCCAGAGAAAATTACTAACAGCTGCATTACTAAAATACAGTTTTTTTGCTTGATTTCCAGTTATTCAGTCAAGAAAATGTTTCTTCAAGATACCAGAGCCCTCCCAAACAACAGCAACCACAGCCAGGACTGCTCTGCTATGCTGGGTGCCACATTTATTATAAATACAGAAAACAATTTTTTTTCTGTGAAAGTACAACTAGGACTTAGGATGCACTTCAAAAGCACCCCAGACCTGACAGGGACTCCAGGAGAAGGACTTTTCTGGCCACTAGATGTCAGCTCCTCAAGCAGCTCGGATGCTGCGACCAGAGAGAGACAAGTGTCCCAGATTTTAAATCCCTTAAATGGCATTAACTTAAAATAACCTGACCTCAGCATGGAGCGCTCCGTGGCAGACAATAAATTCCACCAGCAGACAAACAGAAGCCAAAAAAGGCAAGTGATGATGATGAACACATCTTGCATCATCAGCTGCGTTGGAAATGCTCAGATAAAGAATCTCATCCTGGGCAGAGCTCACAGCTGGAGCACAGGCACAGGGTGCAGAGCACTCCAGCAGGTGGAAAAGGTGACCCATGGGCACACAGCACTGGCAGGAAGGAGTTCTGATGTGAGTGATGTCCATGGGACACAGTTATTTTCAAGCCCTGGGTCACTGCAGACCTGATTGGTCCCATCAGACTTCCACGTCCAAGTGATGCAGATTAAATAATCCCCAATAAAATTGTAACGCACTCAAATTCTTTCTCCAAATCAAGCAGGTCTTGGTGGGACATTTCTATGCAAACATTACAGGCCACAGGCTAATCCTGGGAAACCCTCATCCTGGAAGAATCTCATCCTGTATTTCCAGGACCCTGGCACAAAAGGGCCAAGTGTCAGATGAGTAGGGACAGGTCCCAAACACCAGCACTGGGATGTGCTTAGAGGAGACAACTCCACATGAGAATGTAATCCAGGGCAATTCCAATTTTCTTCTCCATACTGCAGTATTTAGACTGTTTTCTGTTAAAACCCATGAACTCTCCCTGCTCCTGATACACCCAAGCAGCCAACCCCAGCCCCCCATCACTCTAAACTTGCTGCCACAGCCTACTTCCCTCATCAATGTGAGAAACACGGCCCAGGTGAGGCAGCTTTGTGCTACCAAAATAGCTCTGTCCCTGCCAAGCTGATACTTTTGGGTTATAAATACATTTCTTGAAGCAGAAGGAGTCCACCAGTGGGTCTTTGTGAAGTGCAGGAGCGAGGCAGCCATATGGCAATCAGCAAGTGACACTCTCCTACGGGGCCATTTCATATTCCAGGCTACAATGAGCTTAATATAGGCTTAAAGAGCCTAAAAATATTTAGAATTGTAATTTTGACATGAAGTACTCCAGCTATGTAATTTTAACATAAACACTGAGTTTATTTAACTCTAAAGTCAACAGATGGTATTTAAGTTAAGCTGGCTTTTTTTTATATAGGAGCTCTAAAAACAGCAATCAACTGCCTTACTGAGTTTTCAGCTGCTGAATGTCAACATTTTACCCAGAAAATATTAAATACTGCACGCTAATGCGGAAGCAGAGGCTGCCTGGCCTTATAATTATTCATAATTACCCATCAACCTTCCCATGTATCAACAGCACTGATGTTTGTTTGAGCAGTCCCCATAGATTGATCAGACCAGCAGCTCCTGATTTCCCATGCTGAGATGCAGTGCCTGAGACTCCCCTGTGCAATTGTTTCAAGGGTCCCTTTTTCATGTTTTTAATGCCCAAAATGCACCATTATCTGTACCACAGGTTAAAGACAATAGCTCCCAGGGCTACCCCAGTGTCATGGACACAGAGCTTGAGCAGGAACAGGAGGGGGCTCTGTCCACTTTGTGTGACACAGACAGAACCCTGGGAATGGCTGGAGCTGGGCCAGGGGAGGTTTGGGATGGATTTCAGGGAAAGGCTCTTCCCCAGAGGGTGCTGGGCACAATCCCAAGGCTGCCAGAGCATTGGACAACGCTCTTGGGGACAGGGTGGGATTGCTGGGGTGTCTGTGCAGGGCAAGGAGCTGGGATGAACCCTGTGGGTCCCTTCCAACTCAGCTTATTCCATGATTTTGTCATAAACCACAGGACTGAAGACTTGGAGTGAACATCTCCAAAGGAATCTTGCACGCTGATTTATTTCTCTGACCACTCGGTGCCTCCCTGTGAACTGTGCCAAGGCTGGAAATGCTTCTTTCATTGCAGGCAGGATGGATGGGTGTGAGGGAGGCATGCTGCAGAGGGATACTCACGTGCAGTTTGTTGAGCAGCACAGCATCCGTGGTGCTGTTGGCTCCTGGCTTTGCTGCCTTCCAGAACTGCTTCTGCGCCGAGTAGCGGTTCATGGGACACAGCTTGAACAGGCAATCTAGGAAAACAGGCAACAAACACAGGGATGGCTACAGCCACTCACAGTCAGCTGGATTCTTGCTGCCAACGCTCTCCAAATATTCCAGCGGCGAGGAAAGCTTTATAAACAAATTCCAAAAAGCTCTTGATCAGACAAATGCTTTTCTGAGCAACAGGAACGCTGCCCCATGAATGATAAAAACTAACTGCTGCTGCCAACATCTGATGCTAGAGCAGAAAATTTATAACTTGTCCCAGTCAAAAACAGTACCAGACTAAAATGGGAACACGTTCCAGTGCTTTCCCAGGCATACAGACTTGGTTTCTGCACTTTCAGCTTGGAGTTTTTGTACTTCAGCAGGTAAACTCCATCAGGCTGGGAGGCTTTGCTTTGGATTTTTTCACTGCTGCTGTTGTCAGTTTAGCTTTTAAATCAAATCCCTTCTATTGATAAGGAAAACTGGGCAAAAAAAAAAAATAGGAGAAACTCCTCACCTAATGAAGTGGCAGCAACATAAAATACCCTCAAACAAGAGCCTGCACAAGCACAGGCATTCAAGGCATGGCTTGAGGTAACATCAAACCCCTCAGTGCGTCAGGTTCTATACCCAATGCAGCAACACAGTTTATTTAACATTCTGCCTGGCAAAAGTCAGGAATCACAGCTCATTAGTCTTATTAAAAATACATTTCTGTATCAGAGATGCTAACTTATCAGTAATAAACCCACATGAGCTGCAGAGACTGTTTTTCCTCCTGTTGTCGCTAAGCAACAGAACACGCAAAAAAATAAATTCAGCTATTCAAAGGCAGGGCCTAAAGTAGCAGCTCAGAAGTTCAAAGTGCCAGAAGAGGCAGGAGGCTGTTCCCAGCCTCTCTGGCAGCAGAGTGATGGAAGGCTCCTGGTGCATCCCTACAGCCAAGGACCACAATTTGGGAAGCAGCAAGGTGAGGAGAAACCCACCTGGGGTTTATGCTCAGCTCCTGAAAAGCAGAGCTGCTGGTTCATGGGCACTCTGGAGGCACTCCAACCAGAAAAGGAGAAAGCCCATGCTGGAGACAGGTCATGGCAGCTCTGCCAGAGGCTGAAGCTGCTGAAGGGGCTGAGACAGAGCTTGGTAATTTCACCTCTGGATGCTGAGATGGACACCATCACTCTGCTCATGCCTTTCCTCCAGTCCACCCCAGAGCACACCAGGCAACATCCAACTCCTTTCACAGAAGGGCAAAGAATCCCAGGATGGTTTGGGCTGGAAGGACCTTAGAAATGACCCCACTGCACCCTGGCTGGCCAGCCCAGGACCCCCACAACAGATCCCATGGCAGCAGCTGGGTATGGCACTGGGAGCCTTTGGCAGTGACACTGGGGAAGGACAGAGCCCAGGGACAGAGCTCTGAGGAGGCTGAGCTGCATCTCTGCAGAAACACCCAGCTCCACTTCCACCCTCACTGCCAGCCTGGGGCTGCTGGACCTCCAGGAAAAGTGCAAACCACACTTCCCAGGTTTGTGCTCTTCACCACTTCTTCCATTTCCATCAGGATGATTCACAGAGACTGACAGCACAGCAGAGATTCAAAGAGCCACTGCAGGCTGGCACTCCGAGCTAAGACTCTGCATTGTAAGCAACACACCAGTTACAAAATTTTCTATTTTTGCTTAAACCATCAGTTCACACAATGACAGCAATTAACACACAGAACTGCAGAGAAGAATTAATTGTAGGCTAGATTTAGTCACAGTGCACTTCTTTCCATCCTTTTCAGTCAAGAAAGTTGTCACGTTAGACTTAACTTCCAAATTGTTAACTGCAAGTAATCCCCTCTTCCTGCCTGAAGCACCCCGAGAGGGCTGCAAGAGTCTGACCTTGCCCAGTGCAAGAAGGGAAAGCATAACATGTTTTCCTTAGGTTTTCTCCCTAGTAACAAAGCTACAGATATAAAAGAAACAATGAAAAGCACCCAATGTATTTTTTTGTTCTATGAAATCTGTTTCTGAAGTGGTTGAGAAGTTCAACCTGACCTTATTCACCTTCATGTGGCCACCAAATGCATTTTGCCACAGGTCAAACTACATGAACTTTATGGCCAGAGGACTTTCAGATGTGCAGACCCCACTGCCTTGGATGTTTGCAAAGTCAAGGATGTGCTGGCTGAGTGGTCGCTGATCTGTAACCCACAGTCCTCATGACTGTGCAAGATAAACCCAGGCTTGTCACACACCATCCTTATGGAATTTAGGCCTCTTTCTACAACAGGAGCCAAAATTCCAAAGCCAGAAGTTAAAAGTGAAGCCAAAGCAGCCCAAACCATCAGCTCCCTGCTCCACTCAGTGATTCGAGCAGCTTTAGCCACATAGGAAAGGTGATAAATAAAGAATTACTGCACAGTAACGACATCTTTTTATAGACTGTTTGTTGCATATTAACCAGGAAGGAATGCATTTTCCTTTCAGATCTTCACGATATCCAGTGAAAAATGGCAGACTTGCACAATGAAGAAGTACAAAAATAAAATACTACGTCACTGTTGATGAAATGATGACACATCAAGCCTGAACACCCAACAAAGGTCCTGCAGGAACAAGGGATTGCATAATCCTACACTACCCCATCAGGATGATGAATGCTACATGGGCACACATTCAATGTGCATTTCAGTGTTCCCCAGATAAATCCTGTTTTTCCTCCAGTGACTGCTCTGCGTGGAAGGAAGCGAGGCTGCACCTGCACCACGTGAGGGATGAACACTCTCACTGGTGGGACACTCCCAGCCTCTGCCACCTGCAGCTCCCCAAAATATCACAGCCAGGATTGGTTACCCTCTGCATGCACCAGCAGCACAGAGGCAGCAAAAGCTAGAAACCCCCGTGTTCCAAAGTATTTTGGGGCTCAAGGAAGAGGGAAACTTGCCAGCAACGTTATTCCAATTGCCAATTCCTTCCACCCCATGCTTTTCATTTATTCTTCCTTCCTAATTAGACTGTGCTCCTTCCCAACCTAGCACAGATTCAAAACTTCCAACCCTTTCCTCCAGTCCAAACCCAAGCAGTCACATCTCAAACACCCAATTCTTGCTCTCAAAGCACAATGAAAAACCTGACAAAGACTGAGCTTTTTCTTTTTTTTTACAATAGACTCCATCACAAATTTAGGCTGCATTTAGGTCGTATATTAGTAAGATCCTTTGAAAATATAATGCAAGACTTGCCCAAAATTGCAAATACCAAGGTTAGAAAGCCTGTAATGGTATGGAGAAGGGAGTTGAGTATTTCAGAGCCCACCCAAGACATCATCACCTTCTTTCACACAAACCTGCTTAGAAATACCCAAGTCAAACATTCCTATGCAATTCCAGTCTGCCCTTCGGAGGCTTTTCCCACTGTTTTGGGCATTAAGAGTTGTGATTATGTCAATTCTACCCTTGGTCTCTGAGGACAGCTCAGAAAGCTCCTGCACAGGCACTGCTGACACCCAAAGCTCCATCAATGACCACCAAACACCTTTCTGAGAATGGCAAAGATCCAAGGAATGTTCTGGGCTGGAAGGAACCTCAGAGCTCATCCATCCCACCCCTGCCATGGCAGGGACACTTCCATTGTCCCAGGTTGCTCCAAACCCCATCCAGCCTGACCTTGGACACTTCCAGGGATCCAGGGCCTGCCCACCCTCCCAGGGAAGGATTTCATCCCAATATCCCATCCAGCCCTGCCCTCTGGGAACCCTTTCCCCTTGTCCTGCCCCTCCAGGCCCGTGCAGTCTCTCCCCTGTTTTTATTTTTAGCTCTTTCAGGTGCCATCCTGGCTGCTGGCAGAGCTTAGCTCAGTTTTGGGGGCCCCAGCCCATTCTCCTCCCTCTGCCCCTCTCCAGCACACAGAAAGATCTGGAAGCAGTTTCAGCTCCAGCCAGGCTGGTTGTGCAATACACCACTCATCATTTTTTCCAAATCTCCACTGCCTATTTTAAGCACTTAGAAGGTCTTCACCAACTTTTCTGCAGTTGGAGAGAGCAGGAATCAAATACTTCGTTGGCAACAAAAAGGTGTGTTGTGTTATTTCGGGTTTTAAACCCAGACTCTCCAAAATGCCAACTGGAGAAAGGTAAGAACCAAGAGAAATTACTCCCCCTCATAAAAATCATACTTTAGGGTGCTTTCAAATGAGGGAAATCTTATAAAGATGAAGATCTTTAAATAAGTCACTTACAAATCCATTGAATATTTAACACCAACACAGCTGTTTCTTCATTACTTGGAAAAAACCAAACACGTTTTTGCACAGCAAAACTAAAATTAAAAGAAAACCAGCAATTCCCTGCAGAAATTTAGCATTTTCTCTTCTGACTTTTCTATACTTAGATACCTGATATTTTCCCAAGGCCAATGCCTGCTCACAGGAGAGAATAAACACACAGATAGTATCTTCTCTTTTTGTTTTAAATATGAAAGAATAGCAGCAATGAAGAAGTAAGGTAGCTGGCAATGATGGAGATACTGCAAACAGAAGTTGTTGACTTTGTATTTACAAAATTATACACTCAATACACTCAAAAGGATGGTAATGCTCTACAAGATGAGGAGTTTATTTGAAGACAAAATGAAGACCTCCCTTGTGCTCAAATGCAGTATTTTCACACAGGAGACTTAGAGAATAATACAAAATGCACATATTCAATCACTGAAAAGTTTCACCTTTTCAGAAACCCTTGGATTACTCCATCATCTATTTCTATACTTGTTCCTTCTGAGAATTAAAATTAATAGATGACAGCCCTAAGAGGTTCAAAGAATATAGAACAAAAGCAGCCACAGAAATGTGTTGATTATTAATCATTCCTGCATTTCCATGAAGAGGGAGAAAAAAGAACCTGATCCTACTGAAATGACTCTCTTTGTGATGAGAAGACATCCTTTCATTTTCAATTTGCAGTGACCAAGCTTTGCTGGGAGCAGACCAGCTTGGATCAGAACAGGGTTTTTGTGGTCCCAAAGAGACTCCATCC
This sequence comes from Alethe diademata, assembly GCA_025584955.1. Classification (NCBI taxonomy): domain Eukaryota; kingdom Metazoa; phylum Chordata; class Aves; order Passeriformes; family Muscicapidae; genus Alethe; species Alethe diademata. The sequence continues at coordinate 1,303,536 of JANRMJ010000020.1, forward strand.
ATCCACAGCTCCACCCCAGCAAGAAACCAAACCTGGACCCTGCTGGAAGAACTCAGCTGAATTCCAGCCTCAGGCTGCCAACAGTTCTGCCATTCCACGAGTGGGGAAACTGAGGCACAGGTGAGCAGGGCACTGGTAGAGAACAGGGAAATCTGGGGCTGCCCTGGATCCTGGCAGTGCCCAAGGCCAGGCTGGACACTGGGGCTGGAGCAGCTGGGACAGTGGGAGTGTCCCTGCTCCCCTCCCAACCCAATCCATTCTAGGATTCTATCCCAGCCCCAAAGATCTCATAGCAATCCCATCCCTCTGCAAAGCAGCCCCATCACTCAGGATCCAAACCCTGAACTAATTGCATGACAAAATTTATTAGTGGTTTCTGCTGTGTTGACATGTGTGAACACCCTGCTTTGTGCTGCTGCATCTTGCTGCATCAAGGGCTTTCAATGCTGTGCTTTTTAAAGCAGAAGAAAGGGGGAAAATCACCCTTGCAACCAATATTTAAATTGAGAGCGTGCACCATTTGTGATCTAAATATATTTTAATTTTTATGTTAAAATAACCACCCTCAACTCCTATCTGCAAGAGGGTAACCACCCTCTTGCTATTATATTCATTTATGCAAAGCCCCACCAATGGGAATTGCTGCTTCATTTGGTTCAAGCTGTAACAACACAGGAAATAATGTAATTGTTATTAACTTGGAGCTGAGCTATCAAAGCAAAGGGAGAAGACTGAACAGAGATTTCAGAGAGAGAAAAATTATCTACCCTAGAGCTGGACACTGAGTATCAATGTCTGGTAAAGCTAAAGCTGACCTGAGAAATGCACCTTTAAGTAAACACCTTGTGTTCCAAAGAGTTCAGAACACACCAGTGTTTGTTTTATTTCTACACGTAACCTCTTTGGTCTCCTTCAAAAAGAAAACTGCTACTCGAAAAGAGAGAAATATTTAGACACTGGATATACAGGCAGTTCCAAAAGGAAACATTTGCAGGAAAGACCAGATGCTTTTTTCTATCTCTGGTACTGAGGGAAGATGCTGCGTGAAAACACAGAGCCAGAAGGGAGAGCAGCACAAGGAGAAAGGAAAAAAACCCTAAACCCCACTGATTTAACTACAACATATCCCATCTGACACCCATTCAGGCTAAAAAAGCAAGAAACCATTCCTCTCCTTGCCATTCCGATGGATAATGTGTCCCTGGATGGGAAACACTGGCTACAAGAGATCTGAGATGACAGAACAGAGCAGTTCCCCCAGGGAAATCTGTTAAGGACACAGTGAATGCAGCAGGTGCCCCTGGAAGCTTTAAGGTACAGCCTCATTTATGGACACAATGGGTAATTTCAACCAGGAGAAGCTACTTAACAATCATCTCTTTAGAAATCATCAAAGCACCTTGATGGCTCCTGGCTAATAACAGATACAAGTCAGGAAAAAACCTCTTTTTGTTAAGAAGAGGGAAAAAGAGAGGAAAAAAACCTCAAGTGAGGGGTTCAGAGCTGCACAGACTAATGTGAATTAAGCCAGGTTCCTAAGGAAGCTGTGGTCCCAGTGAGTGTTCCTGTCTGAGCTCAGCTCCATCTCTGGTCCAGCATGAAAACAAACCCTGAACAAGAGACTGAAAGGCCATCCCTTTCCCTCCCTCACAAGCACTGAAAATCAATTTTTATACACAAGGAGAAGGATTCGTACTTGATGTGCAGGGAATTCAGCAAACTGATGACATACGAGCTGCAGAAGCATTTGTAAGTGAATTGTTGTGGCTCCAGCCTTTGTCCAGCCTGAGAGCTGGATCCTTGGCCCAGGAAAGCATTCCCATCTCCATTTTAACAGTTTCCATGACAAACCTCCCTGTGAGACACCAACACAATTCTCAGGACAGGAACCCTGCGACATTCACTCCTCAAAATCTTTAGGGCTTTTCAGTCTACATTTCACCCTGGAAGTAAACCAAAGCATATTTACTTTCTGGCCAAATTTCATTTAATTTTGGCAGCTCACCCCTTGGATTTCACTCTCACATTTGCTTCTTCACTTGCTCCTGCTTTTCCGGATTAAAGTTCCTGCTGAAAACAGGGCAGGAAGTGGGGGCAGGAGGCAGGGAAAGCTTGGAAGCTCTAAGCACAGGAAGAACGAGGAAGATCAAATTTCAAACCCCCTCTGGAAGCATCAGTGTTGACCAGCATGGAAAGAACACTGTTGTGCTATTAGACAGAGCTGACTGAACAGCATAATAAAAGTCACTTCTGTTTAAAAATGTCTCGTGTGCGTGTCACAAGGAATGAGGCACCACAGCATCATGCAAGAAAAAAGGCAAATTTTTCAGCTGTTCAATAAAGCAGCTCCATTTTCAGCTCTTAAATGGATTTGGCTTAAAGAAAAACTGCATTGCCAAAAAAAGACGTAGGGAGATTAAATAAATATTTGATAGTATTATTGAGGTCTTGGTTGGAAGAATGGAAGAAATAATAAAATTTAATTTAGTGCTTCAATTTTTCTTACGCTAATGAAGCGCTTGGGATCCCTTGCCTGAATTACTTGTTTGTTTCTTCCCTTCTGCACCAGGTGCTGCCCTCCTGAACTCCTGCAGAATTCCAAAAGCAGGTTCACAGGGCTGGCAGAGCTCCCTCAGCTCATCCCTCCTCTCCAAGGGCAGAATTTGCTCCATTCCTGGCATAGCACCTGAAGTGATCCCTTCCAGCACTCCACTATTTCTGTATCTAACCTATTCATTTTTACAGTTTCATGCCATGATTTTTTTCGCTCTCCACAGGGGCATGGCAGGAGAGAATGTCTCCCTCTCCCAGCAGTATCTGCAGTGTCCTCTGTGCCACAGATACCAAGATACAAGACTGGTCAGTGGCATTCCCACCCATTTCCCTCCTGGATTTTCTCTCATACCTTTCTGGAAGTACAAGAAACTTCACTTGAGGCTCTGCCAGAAGGCAAAACTGGAAAAAATAATTACTGGTTTTCAGCAATGTTTCTTTTTTTGTATTTTCCAACTGCACTTTTTGTCACAGCACAGCATTGACAACTCCTTTTCTAACCACAGTTCCCACACCATGGATGCTTCCCCATGGCACTGCCATGTGCCCATCCTCCTCCTCTCTGCATGCAGCCAACTGAGAGCAGTCTCTGACAGATCCTGAGTGAATTCCCAAGCTGGTGTCTCCTCTGCAGAGCTCACAGAGCACAGCCAGCTGTGACCAACACTGTGGGCAGCACACAGATCTGAGATGCCACAGATGTTCAGCTTTCCAGAAACTGGCTAAATAAAGCAAAGCTCAATGCAAAAAACCCGTAACTGCCTCAACTATAGGCAACAACAGCCTGGAGCTGAGCAGAGCAGAGTCCTGCTGCCCAGGCAAAGCCAGCAGAACACCTCTGCCCACATCTGTTCCGAGTCTGGAAGTTTTATTCCTTGCTTTCTGCTGCTGGGCTTGAGTCTTTCACCTCCCGAAGGCCTCTCCCTTCTCTCCACTTTAAACAGTCCCATCCTTTTTGGCAGGGGCCCAGAGATGCTCTGCTGAGGCCCATCAAGTGATGCAGCTCAATCTGTCCAAGCTTGCTCGGGCGCTGGGCGCCGCTTCCCCTCCCGGGAACACAGCACGGAAAACGCCAACAAATCATGCAGCTAATTAAAACCTGGCCTCCAGAACATAATCTCAGCACTGAAGGCTGCACTCTGGAAGTCATTTTAATAAGCAGGTTATGCTGACGAGGTGTATATACCCCATAAACACAAGTGCTGCTGTATATTGCCTCTGCAGCAGCAAGGAAGAGCATTACACAGCCAGCAAAACAGCCAAGCACTTCTAAAAATCACAATATTCCAGTCTGACAGCTCTTAAGAGTTAAGCTGTGCCAGCACCGCTGCTGAAACACAATCCACGGCTTTAGAGAACAAAAATGAAAGTGGAAAACAGTCCCTAAAGCAGCAGAAGAGCCTGCTGCAGGCAGGGCTGAGGAGCTGAGCGTTACCAAAAAAGGGAAGCCTTGGCGGGAGCCAGGGCAGCAGACAGCTGGATCAGGGATGGGAGGCAGCCAGCCCTGCTGGGCTGCACTGCAGAGGGGGAGAACAAATGCTCCACGGCCCTGGGAGGAAGCAGAGCCTGCCAGGAGGGGCCTGCAGGCCTTCACCCCACTGGCAGCACGGCCTTGGGGGGTTCTGTGGGGCTGGAGATGCAGGGCGGCCACTGCCAACAGGGAAACCCCCAGAGACTGAGAGACACCCATGGGGACTGGCCATCACCTGAAGCACCTGAGTGTTTGTGTTTCTGAGTGTGCCCAAGTGTGTGTCACTGCCTGAGTGAGTGTCACTGTGCCTGAGCGTGCCCAAGTGCCACAGAATCACTGGGTTGGAGAAGACCCTCAAGATCATCGAGTCCAACCCAGCCCTAACACCTCAACTAAACCATGGCACCCAGTGCCACATCC
>JANRMJ010000020.1:1311631-1339957 GCA_025584955.1 Alethe diademata
TGCCACGTCCATTTTTTCCAAAGGGTTTAAACAGTGCAGAAATTCATACAGGATGGACAAGGAACTTGACTGAACTCAAAGGCCCACGAAGGCCACCATGCCCATGAGCTCCTCACCCTCCTGAGCAGAGCAGGGAGATCCACTCTGTTCCCATACCAGCTCCTCCCCTGCCCACCACCCACGGGAGCTCTCCCCAGGGAAGGTGCAGAGCTCTGGGCAGCACAAGTTCCCAGGATTGCCTGCAGGAGCAGGATCCTCCCCCAGTGCCTGCAGCAGCTGCCTGCTGCCCACTCCCACCCCACGCTCCCTCCATGGCAACCCCTCCACGCACACCGCGGAATTCGGGGAGAGAACTGGAGGTGAGGCTGCGAGCGCAGCCCTGCACAGCACAGGCAGCAGAGCTGCTGCACAGCCAGGGCAGCACCCCAGCACCCAGCCCTTGCAGGAATCCCTGCCAGAGGCTGGGCTGAACCCCAAAAGCCCCAGCTGGGAATTGGGAGCAGCACCCAGCACAGCAAACCCTCACGGGATGCTGTGCCACAGCCCCATCGCAGATGGGTGAGGAATTCCTGTGGATCCACGTCTGAGGAAAAGGTTATTCCAGTGGACACCTTCCCTTTCCCAAACATCACAAGTATCCAGCCCCCATCAGCTATTCCCACCATCCCCAGGCCTCTGAGTGTCAAGCAGGGAATAAAAATATTATTGCAGCCACGTGGTCCCCTCCTGTACAGTCCATTAGTTCTGGTTTGTGTTGGTATTGACACACAAATTTTGACTGTTTTGCTCAGAAATTCCCTTTGATACATTCAGGAACTCTAACTGGGTCTGACTGCTTCAGCAAAAGCTCTATCCAGAACCAGCACCATTCCCAAAGAGTTCGAGGACAAAACAGCACAAGGCAAATCTCACCCTCCAGAACACTCAGTCTTGTGCAAGGGATCTCAGCATTTATCAGGAACAAAAATCTAGATAAGCTTACCTTTACAACTGCAAAACAATAAATATTTCTAAACAAATGTTCTCCTTTCTACTTACCAATATCAGGGCACTGTGCCTTTATATTTTAAAAATCTAAATATTGGAAGAGTGGCTTAAATTAGCACAGTGCACAAGATCCTGCCAGTGAATTATCCACCAATTAAAACCACATTTGGAGGCGGGAGAAACTCTGGGAGCTTCCAACCCGCGCCACAGAACAGATATTCAAAGTGGCTGAGTCACTGTGGTTTTTTGAAATGAGCCCCCAAACAGGACTTGAAGGAAGGAACATTAAGTGACATGCACTTCAAAATCCCTGACAGATAAAAGTTTTTCTTTTAAAGTTCCTGAGTCTTTCAGTCTAAGGCTGCAGCTTCTTTACTTCACACTTTTTCCCCCTTTTATTTTTGGTTTTTGAGTACTTTGATATCTAGCTCCCAACACAATGTTTAACTTCAATCCTGCATTAAACATCAGAGCAAGGAGCAGGCTCAGCAGACTTCTAAAAACCCAGAGCAGACAGGCCAATCCAGCATTTGTGCAGAGAAAAGGCACAAGAAAGAGAACAGCAAATGTAAACACTGGAAACACCTGCAGGGAACACAAGGTACAGCGGGGTGGAATTAATTCAGAGTGAGCTGCAGACTGCTCCCCTCAATCCCTCACTGGTTTGAGGCAGGAACAAACCTCGGTGAAGGATCACAAAGATCCCCAGCACAGCACAAATGTATGCAGCCATCAGGTATGAAAATAACACTGAGAGCTCAAAGAAAGGAACTTCTGCTCAGAAAAATCCCCTGGAAAGGGCCTGAAAACAAGAATCTATTTTTATGTTGGTTCTTCCCCCCCCCCAAAAAAACTTTACTTTTTCTCTGAGGTTTTGGGTTGTGCTTCTTTTTTCTGCTGAATTTCAGAAAATGAAAACCTTGGATATTTTCATATTCTTTCTCAGTAAGGGATTCATGGGGAAGTTGGAAGAACAGAATATTTTCTCCTGCTCAGCTCTGCACATTGCTTTACTCATCAGTGGGAAGAACAAGAACTCCATGTGGATTCCACATCTCAAAACCCTGCGAGGTTTTTCCTCCCATCCTGACATCCCTCTCCCCATTAGTGGGTGCAGAGGCAGCACAGGGAGTTGTGACCCCTCTGGACACACATCCTGAACCAGCTCAGCCTCAGCACAGCTGCAGGGTTTTCCCTCCATCAAACACCCCAGAGGGGCAGAGAATTAATCCCATTTCTTCCCTTTACAGCTCTCCCTGCTGCTCCTCTGCCTTCAAGGTCCTCCCAGTATTGCTCAGCACTGAGGACTGGGAACACTGAGCAGCTGTGCTGATGCCTTCTGATCTTTCAAGGTAACTGCACCTAAATACTAAAATACAATCATGGAAACACATCCTCTCAGTTATTTTTCTATCAGATAAAAACTACAAATTAAATGTCAACTGTGATATTAAGATTAAAAGGAGCTGCCATAAAGTATTAGTGGGTATTCACAGCATAAGCTACTAAAATTAAATATAAAATTATCTCTATATACTGTACACCTTTCTCCTACAATGTTTATTTGTTTATATATACATATAGAAACATACACATGAACCTGTAAGAAGACTGCAACACAAATAAGCTGTTAAAGCCCAGAGTTCTCTGCAGGCAAATTCTGATCCCAATGCAGAATTATCATCTGTCAAGTTGCCCCAAATCTTCACAGAACACAAAAACTTGCAGCACATGACAGGCTGCATATGGAAAAAATTATATTTGGGATTAAATTTTATAGATCATATTTGAAGGATCTTCTCCTCATTGTCATTCTTCATGACCAAGGCCATCTGCCTGACAGGGAGTGGGAGGAAACAAATTCTTCACTTATTTTAAAGCTTGTCAATGCCAGCCAAGAAGGTTATTTGTAAAATCTATATTGCCTTCAGATTTACCTCCAATGCCCAAGGCTGGAGCTCAGGGTGCTGCCAATTCCTATTTATTGAGGGTGCACTTTGCAGCAGGAAAGCATTATTCTTCCTATGGAGCCACCATCCCGTAACACTGCCAAATGTTCCTACAGCAAACATAAAATTTTCACTTGTGTATTTCCACCAGGAAAAATGTGGTGACCGAGTCACTCTTACAGGACCTCAATTTCTGATCAGTTTCTGTGGCAATTGCCTGAGCATGGGACAGGATTTGCTTTCCAGGCAACAAGGAAAATGCACTTCTGAAGGTCAGAACAAAGTCAGTCAACACTGCCCCCAGCAAAGCTGCACCAAAGTGTCTGCTCCAAAATTTGCTCAATCCTGAGCAAGAAGCCAAAGGCACCCTGATGCATTTGCCATAAAAATCCAGTTCAATGTTTATGAAACGCTGTGGTTGGCAAAGGCTCTGTGCTGAAGTCAATTGTGACCAGGCAACAGCACAACCCACCACTTGGTGCTGGTAAAGCAAAGCTGTGAGTCTGGAGCATTTGCCAGATCAGCACTGCTATCCCTGCCTTTGGGAGGAGTTTGGGAAAGCACCCAAGCCAACAGCCAGCTCAGCCCTCCCTGCTCCTGTCTCCCCTCCAGAGGGGACTGAACTCTTCTCCTTCCACGCTGGTGCTGGTTACACTCTGAAAATGCTGGGATTTATTGTCAGAGAAAGGGGAATAAAGCACAGCTTTAGGGCAGCAGGAGCAGCTGTGGAATCCCCAGCCCAAAGCAGCCCCTTTGGACTGGGTCCCAGAGATCTGGGCCACCACCAGCCCCAGCCTCTGCCCCTGGGGCTGGCCAAAGCCAGCTGGTGCTGCCTGGAGACCACGTGCTGCTCCAAAGGGGAGGGAAAGCATTTTTGCAGCTCTAGCTCAGATTTTTTCCTTTTCAGGATGGCTGCTCCCTCATCCAGCTCCCTCACTTCCTCATGCCTGCAAGTTCTGTGTTTATTTTTTCCCCTGTATAATTTTTAACCTCGACAAATAAAAGGGTTGACAGTCACTAAATGCAAGGTCTAAGTGCTACCAGACTGCTTCTGCATGGCACAGCTCTCTGTATCCTCAATAAAACCCAGCTCAGGCACAATTTGCTCTGGTTCAGGCAGGGGAGGATCCTGTAGCAGTGTTTTCAGCACTGTCATGGTTTCTCTGCTGGCAGTAGAGCTTGCAGGAGATTTCTTACTCTGAGCATCACTGAGAGCTACAGAAAGGCTCTTCAACCACAACACAAGGAGTTATGTTTTCACTGAACTTCTGTACATTACATGATCAAAACAGATGATAATTGCCAACACTAAGGCTCAGTGCTGACTGCTTTCACAAGCTGGGAATGAAGAAGTGTCAGCCCTAACACTCAAGTCCCTCGAGTCCCTCTCTGAATAGTTGTTCATTAGAATAAAATTGTCAAGGAACACTGCACTCAGTGGCAATCTGCAATGGCAATTCTGGTGTTTCCACACTCATGTGAGACTCAAGGCTTCTTTTACACATTTGTCAGGGGCCACTAAAGCTAATCCAGGATTTTTGCAACTCCCTACCCCCAGCCAGCCAGCCAGTTGCCAAGCAAGGAAACAAACAGTTTATTCCTAAATATCCAGTCAGGTGCTCTTCAAGAGTGACCTCAAAGCAGCAAATTCCTCTCTGGACAGCAAAAAAACGCAAAGCAGTTTGCAGAGACAAGAACCTTCAGCAACAGCTCATTTGTTTCCTGGAGTTTGGATCACAAACTCTCAAGTCAGGCAAGAAAGACTGGAGGTTTTTATCCACTCAGGCTCCCAATCAGCAGGAGTTTGACAGATCAGCACTGGCACCTCCATCTCCACCCAGAATGTGAAGAATGAAGCCGGAGGTGCTGGAACTGCAGCAGGAATTGAAAGAGAAGGATCACACTCAGGTGCTGACACATTAAACACCACACTTCATCCTGAAGGATGAATCCAGATCCTGTAAGAAGGGCAGAATATTCCATCTCCAGCAGTGTGGGAAGGGAGGAAGGTGTGAGTGGCACAGAGTGTTTGCTGAAGACACCTGGCAAGGTTTGCCTTCCCTCACAGCACATTTTTATGGCTGGCTCTGCTGGCAGCCTCTCCACTTTCCTCCTCACTGCTCTCAAACACAAGTACTCACAGCTTCACCTCCCTGAGACACCACCACAGCAGTCAGGACTCTTGCTCACTGAAGAACAGCCTGCCCAGAAAATCAGAAGTGAAATTATTTAACTTCTGGGTTGGGCTCCTCTTGGACTAATGGCTTCCATGTGGCACTTGGGCACAGCACCTGTAAGGCCTCCTTGATACAGGTACTTAACATATTTATCTCTTGCCTTCTTAAGTAAATAACCTAAACTGAAAATATTTTTGAATTCTAACTCATTTCAAAGTATAAAGCTTTCTTTTTTAAGTAAAGGAATTGAAGTTTTTAGTATGACTTTGCTACTGCAAGCAGCACAGAACGTCACTGAGTCCTAAAAGCAAGAGAAGGCAGATGACACAGAACAGACTGAAGAGCTGGACACAGATGGGCTCCCCAGGGGTGTCACAATGCACCCACCTGCTCCCTCTGAATAACCAAACACCTCAAGGGATGAGAGGAAATCAAACCTGGCCACAGAGAAATGTCCAGGGAAAAAAGCTTGAGAGGCCAGGCTTGGTTCCTTAAGCTTCCCTAAAGCTTCCTGGGGAAGGCAGAGCTGAAACCAAAACTCCTGAAGCATCAACATGCAAATGCAGCTGTGAACTGGAGGATGCAGGAGCAGGGATCACACCTTCCCTGACTGTGCTCATCAGGAGTCACCCAAGCCAAGCTCAGCCCTGCAAGTGTCAGCACTTCCAGGCTGGAAATGCTTTCCTGAAACAAACCTGAGGGAGTTTGGCAGCAGATGTTTGTGCTTCCACACATCCAGCACAGCCCACAGCAGCCCTGGGAATGTCTTTAAGGGAACTATAGCTGCATTTGAGTGAATAAAAGCACTTTGAACCTCAACTGCAAGGCCCTGCCACAAGAGGGGATGATCCCCTGGTAACTCTAACTCACTGGATATCAAATTCCAAAAGCTCCCACCAAACTGGGAAGCATAATTTAGATGATCCTTGTCTGAAAAACCTTTCCCTGTGTATTTGGGTGTCTCAAGCACCCAACAGCAGGTGAACACAGCTCCAAAGAACTCCAAGCAGAAGTGAAGAACAAACAGCCCACCCAACCTCCCACCCCAGCCTTGCCTATTCCGCATTCTTTGTATTTATACCAAAATAACCAACCTGCACATAAGAAAACAATAATTCATCACAGTTCTTGTACTGCAAAGAAACAAATCTTTGGCACTCGGTTACCATAGCTGGATAAAATCTCACCCAGGGCCAGGTCAGTGAGCCTGGGCACAAGAAATGCACTCTCAGTGAGGTGTTCTGGACTGCCAGCAGGATTTTACAGCCCAGACCTCACCTGAGGCTCTCCCTTAAGTCTCTCAGCACTTTAGATAATGAATGTACAGCTCAAGATGTTCCCAGTACCTGGGAGATTTCTGTCCTCACACACAGGGTTTTTTCCACACAATTTATGACATTATCCATCTGCCTGCATCCTTCTAGAGCAGTGAACTCCTCCCTCTGCAGAGCACTCGGGCTGTGCTGGCAGAACACACAGCACCCACCCTGAATTCACCTGAAGGTCCTCGGGAAGCACTTGGGACTGATGGGACTCCCCAGCATCCCCACCTTGCCAGCTCACAGAACAGACTCTGAGAGCCTCTCAAAAGCAACAGAGCAAAATACACGGGGTGCAGAGAAGAACACACTTGACTACTCTAAATATTAAGCAAGCCCCAAATTTTAATAACTTTGCTATATTAAAAGATAGGCACCAATGTCACCCCACCCCCACAATTCATCAAGGCATTTCACTCCCTTGGGCTCTTGTGACTAAGTATAATATTTCATTAAATATCCTGTTCATACTGGCTTATGTACTAGGGAACACACTAATTTTAGAAAACTGATTAGCTAGTTCTTTCTAACCGAATGTTATTGTAGCTAAGGTCAGATTTTGCACTGAAACTATGGCAACAAAGCCACAGTATTCTTTTGTCTACAAGGTTGGGACCAGGTTTATTAACAGAACTGCTCTACTTAATAGCTCAGCACTGCTTTCTGGCAATCCCTTCCTCGATCCTACCTGAAATACCCTGAGCTTTCCACGGGGAAAAGGCTCAGACCTGCAAGAGTTGAGAAAGAATACATGCTCAGAAGAGCATTTTGCCCAGTTCTTCCATTTTAGGGCACAGTCAACCCCCCTTGTCCCACACAGAACTTGTCAGACGAGAACTGCCCCCATTTCCAGAGGGACCAAGTGCAAAGATCAAACTTCTCCCAGGAGTTTAAATAAATCCCCCCTCCTTCCTCTGCTGTACCTGAACCAACAGATGGGGTTTCACACAGAGCTCCAGTTATGAATATTAATGGCACTTTCTGTTCCAAGGGGGCTTTGCTCTGCCTCCCCCTCCCTGCACAACGTCCCAGATGAAAGCCCTGAAGCCCAGAAGTTGGCAGGCAGCTGTTTGGGCACAGAGCAGCAGAGACACAGCCCAGCCAACCTCTGCAGCTCCTCCTCACTGTCCCCAGGTCCCACTGAGCTGGACAGACCCTCTGATCTGTGCCAGACCCTGCCCCCTGATCCCAGCACCCCACCAGAGGGACACAGGAGAAACCCTGACCACATTAATGAAGCCAGCAATTATTTAGCCAGTCATTTATCTCTGCTAAGCACATCAACACAGAATGCCTGAAGGGTTTGGGTTGGGAAAGGACCTTAAAGCTCATCTCACTGCCACCCTGCCACAGCAGGGACACTTTGCACTGTCCCAGGCTGCTCCAAGCCCTTTCCAGCCTGGCCTGGGATGTTTCCAGGGATGAGGCAGCCACAGCTGCTCTGGGTAACAAAGCACCACAGCCTCAGGATGCCTTTGGGATATCCTGGTACTCCATCACAAATCATTTCTGACTGCAGCACAAACTTGTCTGGCTTCACAGACCAGTAAGGAACCACTGCAAGAGATGCAGAAATGAAAGAAAAACAGCTTTCCAATTCACTCTGCACGTTAAAAAACCCAACCAAGCCTCCCTTTGATTCCTGCATCCCCCTGATCAGGCTGTCCCAAGCTTAGCAGATAGAAAGAAAACTTGTCTGCATGAAAAAGCAACACTCCAAACTCCCCAGCTTTTTTTAAATACCTAAATGCTGCAGTGACAATTGTCCCCAACATCTGCTTGCACGTAGGCTGCAGTGGGCTAAAGTTTCACAATTCAGAGCCAGGATTCAGGATTTCTTCATCTTATAAAGGGCAGCAAATTCAAATGTGTACGAGCAGTTGGCAGTTTTCTAGTGCAGCTCTATAAATACTGAAAGATTCCTCATCAAGGCAGCAAAATGTATTTTAGATTTAACTAAATCCTAATTCAGCAAGACTGAAAGTTTTCTTTACTCAAAATGCTCAATGCTTAAATTTTTGTTCAAAAAAAATTATAGGCACAACAACAGACTGTATTTTTATCATTTTTCTCTTCCATCAAACAACCTAAAAGTTTATTTTGATTTTACACTTCTTATTTTGATTTTTACTCTTTTTGAAAAGGGGCTAAGGGGCATCTTTTTTCTTTTTATGATGTTTGGCTGCAAAACAGAGAGGTTGTAAGTGGGTATTCACTATTATGCTCCACTTTCTGCTCCTGGTATTCAGCACAGGCATTTTAATCTAACTTGGACATCTCAAAACTGGAAAGGAGTTTTTATTGCAAGTGATGGATGTCTGCAAGGAGACTTTGGCCTCAGCACTCAGGCACTCCCCAAAGTTCTGCTTCCTGCATGAAAAACAAATCTTGCTATTTGAACTGCTAATATCAGAAGGGGAAAAAAAAAGCCATATTTAGACTGTAGTTTAAATTTTCCTTAAAGGAATCCAGGCACTTTAATAATTAATGCATCCAAGTATTTCAGCAGCATTAGAAACTCCACGTTCAGAAGGAAAAGAAGCCCAAACTTGACTGTGCAGCTCAGGTCTGTCCCATCTTCTACCATCATTCCAGCTCAAACCTCTGAAGAACACCCACTCCAACTCAGCTGAGAGAGTCAAACAACTCAAGGATACTTCACATCAAAGTTTAAAAAGCTGATTTCATCCCTTTCACCACAGCAGACCAAGAAAAGCGTGTGTGGAGAACACCAGGATTCAAGGCTGCCCACTTGCTGGGAGCTGAACAAGGAACCTCAGGCTGATCCCAAAATTCGTGACCAACACAGGGGTGGCACTGAACCCCCCCACAGCCTACAAAGGACACCCTCTCTGCTGCTCATACTCCTCCAGAACCAACAGGCAGAGGGACCTGGGCATTGCTTTCAGCTTGTTTTTTAATTTTCTGAAGTCTTTGGGAAAATTACATATGTGACCCTTCAGCTGAAAGCATCCCTAATCTCAGCCCTGATGGCAAACTATAAACAAGCCTGCCCTGGCTAAATAAGGGTAAATAATGTGTATGTGTGCAAGAATTCCAGAGCCTCCAGCAGACCTACATGAATCACAGATTTCCTTCATATTTTTCCTTCATATGGAGTTTCCTTCATGTAACACAAAGCAGGAGTGGGGAGGATTCAGATCAGTGATGGCAAAGCTATGAAAGACAAAATAAAAACTCTGCTGGGGAGAAGCACATTGACTTCATCAGTGCCGAGCACAGGGATAACTCAAGAACAGCCATCAAAACTGTGGATTTTGGGTAGGAATTGTTCCCTGGGAGGGTGGGCAGCCCTGGCACAGATTCCCAGAGCAGCTGGGGCTGCCCCTGGATCCCTGGCAGTGCCCAAGGCCAGGCTGGACACTGGGGCTGGAGCCCCTGGGACAGTGGAAGTGTCCCTGCCATGGCAGGGCTGGGATGGATGAAACAGAAACCATTCCCAACCCAAGCCATTCCATGATTCATACTAAATACAGTTTTCATACCCATATAATTATAAATTAAAGCAGCCTGGGAGCTCCTCCTGCTGCAGATGCAGCTCTGAGGCTGAGCCCCCCAGGGCTGGCCCCCAACACCTGCAGAGGCACCAGCCACAGGAGCACAGCCTGCATTAGGATCAAAAGAACAAACAGAATTTCAACTACTCCTCTTCTGCCTTGCCATGAGGGTATTTTAAGTCTAAGATATGGGTTCATTCCTTGAACATCTTGCCAAAAAAAGAGTGTTGCCCAGCAACTACTAAAACAATGTTCTGGAAGGAGGGAGCTGCTGGACAAATTAACCCAGTGAGTGCCCTTTTTGCCAGGGCTTCAAGCATCTCTTGCAGAGCTGCTGGAAGCCTGGCAGCCAGCTCTGCATCCCAAATAAAGAGCTGTAAGGAATTTCCTGAGAAGCCTGTCAGACAGACTGTTTTGCTGTAGTAGCAGTGTCTTGCATTAAACAAACACGTTTGGCTTCGGCAGGGCTGCGCTCCAGTACAAATGAACACAAATAAACCTCTGCAAATGCCCAGCCCAGCTCCCAGACACAGAGCCAGCAGCCCCAGGCTCTGCTGCAGCTCCAGCACCACAGCAGCTCTGCTTCTCATCTGCAGAACAGGGATCTCCGTGTGTATTCCAGCAGGAATGATTGCCAGTGAAACCTGGGGCTTTGGCCCAGCTGAGAGTCAGCTCCAGTTCACACTGCCCACATCAATCCATGCATATTACAGGGAAATTCATTTACAGCCACTCTTGAGCTGCACAGTCACACTCAAAGATGGCAATTAGAGCTTAATAAAAACATTAAATGTCTTTTCTGTTTAAAGAAGAGCGGATAACTAAGGGAATGTCACACTATTTCTTTTTTTAGAGACTCATACAAGTACAATTTCTTCCAGGAACCTCATCTATACACAGTACATTTACAACAGTTAAGTATAAAAAGCCTCTTATGCATATTAACATTATTAAAAAGAAACACCCTAATGAATGCACTCTTCAGTCTTCACATTTTGAAAAGCAGTTTCAGAATTGTTTGGAGCTGGAGGCACAAAGGGCCAGAGAAATGCTGTACTTGAAAAAAAAAACCCAAACACACCCAAACCACTGTGTTTAAAGTGGACAAAGAAATCCAGAATTAAAAAAAAAAAATCCACTGAAACCTTAGACCATAATTACCATCCAACCTCAAACCACTGACCTCAGGTGCTAAGTAATTCTGCTTGGGATGGAAAAAAGTACGAAAAAGAATCAGCCTTCACACCTTCAAGTGATCAAATGAATATTTCAATGACCTAGAGGCACCACAGCACTTCACATGTGAAGTAACTGCAGGTAAACACACACAGGAATTGAGTGTGCTGCACTAACTTCCTCTGGAGCTCCTTCCAACTCCAGCACTTCACTTTTTTCCATCTAATAACCCTGGAATTTTTTTTTTTTCCAACCATCTCATTTACACTTTTGCTCCATGCACTACCCCCTCTGACTCTCAGCTGCCTCTTGCACCTCACCCTTTGCAGGGCTCCCCCACCACCAGCTCCATCTGTCAGCCAACTTCTTCCACAACTTTTGTCAACAAAGCCAGTCCTGGTGTCCTCAGGAAGCCTCTGCTCTCCTCCCTCCCTGCAGGCTGAGCAGCTCTGTCCCTCCCAGCTCCCCCTGCTGCACATCCCCCTGTCCCACCAAACACATCCACATTCCCTGGCTGCCTCCAAGCTATCCTTGTCCAAGCAGTGATTTCCCAGCACAGGGAAGGGGCTGTTTTTAGGAACAGGTTGCTCAGGCAGGGCTGTTTCCACACCACAAGCAGTGTTTAGTGACACAAGATACACAAATTTAAGCACTGGCACCAAATGCAAGTGATTAAATGTAGCCTTGGCAACATGACCTTTTACAACCTGAAGCACCTGTGGCTAGGGAGAAAAGCAGGATGGATTCATTCTGCCACTGGATAGACAGGCTTGAGCTTCACACTGCATTTTCTTGGAGTCATCTATGCATATCTAAGCAGTCAATCTTGCTTCTAGAGATCTCTCCTCACGTTGATTAAGCATGAAATTTGTATTTACCACTGTTTTACATCTGCACACAGGAGATAGATCTGCTCTAAGAAGCTCAGAATGACACTTCTCAAAAAATGATACCAAAAACAAGACTCCCAAGCCTGGCCAAAGGTGACAGGCTCAGTGTCCCTCCCAGGAGGAGACTGACCTGCATGTGGACACCCTGGAGCACAGGGACATCAAACAGGTCACAGAACCACAGAAGTGTTTTTCCAGCCCTCTGTAAGGGTATAATGAAAGTCATTTCCATTTGATTTATTTTCTTCTTGCTCCAAGAAGATTTTGGAACATTCCTTCACCATTACCAGTGCCTGACCCCACTCCTCAGGCCTGCAGCTGCTGGGGTGACCAACATGACTCACAGAATAGTTTAGGTTGGAAGGAACCTCAAAACTCATCCCATTCCACCCCCTGCCAGGGGACACCTTCCCTATCCCAGGTTGCTCCAAGACCCACACAGCTTCTGCATAAAACTGGTTTTTTTTTCCCATTTTCCCTTTCTGGTGAAGATGGGGTGATAAACTCCACTATTACTTCTTCTGAACATGTTTATCATGGAAAGCATTTTATCTCAGACTACACTTACAAAGTATGTGTATAAATAAGAGAAAAGCCTGCTAAAATTTTATGACTTTTGTTGCCATTTACCATTAAGCATAAACTTCCCCATGAAAGCTTCACTGAAGTAACTACAAAGGTTGGAAAAGGTTCACACCATTCTTTCTCTCCCTGTATAAATTATAAGTAATATGAGAACATTTACAATGTCTAACCACTGTGTTTTATGTCAGACAAATGTCTCACTCTGTACTTGCAGTTCCTAAACTGTGCTAGCAAGAATTGCCTTTTTCTCATTCTTTTCTCTCTCTCTGTCTCTCCCTCCGCCTCCTTCTGCACCCAGCAGTCTCAGTCAAATCTGGCTTTATTCTTCCACACGATTTTAACATCAAGAATGCCTCAAGTCAAGGCTCCACATAACAACATTGTTCTTTCTTGGAGAGCTTACCACTGAATGCTGAAACTTCCCCAGGTTGCCTCTTTAGTGTTTCAATTATCAGCTCTTCAGTTTTCCAGGAAAAAATGGAGAAAAACCAACTAGAACTCACAGACTTCAGCAATATTTTAAAGGGAGAGTTTCATTATATACAATATCATGTCATGGCAAAAACAAACCCCAAACCACCCAAAAAACCAGCAAGCAGTACAGACTGTACATGATTTTCACCTGCAGTCCTGGCCAAACATGAATAGAATTATGGCGATTCTGAGACAACACAGTTCTGCTACATCTGAGGCAATAACATCCAGACCAAAACCGTAGAATATTTGGCTGAGTTATCCTCTGGGTAAAAGATGCAATCCAGGGGTGAGAAAAAGAATTCAAGATCTTTGCAAACAAAATCCCAAATTCCCAGAACAAAATTCTCTTCCTGTCTGAGCCTTTCTTGAACGAGTCAGCCCTTGCCAAACTGTGCAAAGCAGAGCTCTAATTGCTTATCACTGAGCATAAATTTCCTGGCAGAAGGAAAGCAAAGCCCAAGGTAGCTCATATCAAATTAGGTCAGACAACAACAGTCATGGCAAACACTTGCCCCTTTTTGTTTTCCCACTCCCTGAGGTTTGGTACTGGGCAATTAGAATGTGTGATAGAATGGAGAAAACAAAATTAAATTCCCAGGGATCCTGAAATTTTGGACAGATCTGAAAGGCAAACAACTGACAAGCTGAACCTCATCCCCTCACACAGCTTTCTTCATCCTGGGTTTGGCTGGGACAGAGTTAATTTTCTTTGCAGCAGCTGGTAGAGCCACACTTTTTGGATTTGTGCTGAAGCAGGTGGTAACACAGGGATGTTTCAGTTACTGCTGAGCAGATCTCTGCTCCTCACCTCACCTGCAAGGGCTGGGGGTGCACAAGGAGCTGGGGGCACAGCCAGCCCCAGGGATGCCCCAGACCATGGGGCACAGAGCTGGGAGTGCCTGTGCAAGTGGCATTGGTCTGGAACAACGCCTGCCTGCCCTTGGGAAATGGGGAATCAATTCATTGGTTTGCTTTGCTGCTGTGTGAAACTCTTTCTTTCTCTACTAAAGTGCTTTATCTGAACACTCCTCCTCCCCAATTCCCTCTCCCATCCCACTGGGTGGGGATGACTCAGGTTAAACCACCACAGTCCCACAGCCATTCAACACACACATTTTTTCCTCATGAGCTGTCACTCATGGAAGAAGATGACACTAAAATATGCTACAGAAAGCACAGAGGTCAGGATTGTTACACATCACTGCACTAAACCAAGAATCATTTCTGAGCAGAAGGGTAAGGAGCTGTCTGACCAACTTACCTCTGAATTTTTTGGGTGGGTTGTTAAGATCACCTGCTTCTGGCTGTACAACACACCGATCATCCACAAGGCTGCAAAGAAATGAGCAGTGAAGTGAGATTCCATCCCCCTGCAGCCCTTCCATCCTCCTCAACAAAACCAAAGTTGTTCACTTGCAATATTTCATCCGAGTGGCCACTTCAGCAGAAGACATTCCCCAAATGCCAATTTATGCCAGATCTTTCTAAGAAGCATGCAGCTGATTTTTACTGTTGCCCAGAGCTACGCTCCTGGTAGGTGGGACAATAAATAAGTCATTGCTCCTGTGTTCTGCATCATCTTTATGTCCCCTGCTTCAGGTGCAGACAGAACAGCCCATATTCTAGAGAGGTGACAGACAGCCTCAGGACAGGTCCTGCCTCTTGGACAGATTTGAGTCACGCTGCAAATGTGTTTATATGAATAGAGAATGGGAAAATATGGCAGCTATGCAAACGGGACACTGACCCTGTGACCCTTCAATATTAAGGAATGGCAAGAACAGTCACTGCCACAATAAAAATTGACTGCTGAGAGAAAGGAAGGCACAAATGGACCCTCCTGCTCAACAGCCAAACACAAGGTGAGCTGAGGGACTGAGCCAACTCCTCCTGTTCTGCCAGGAAGGGGGGAGCTGGACAGGCAAAGCCAAGAGATTCCAAGGGGGAATGCCAGGACAGGGCTGTCTGTCCCTGCACAACCCCCACAGGGTCAGCTGAAATCCCACAGAATAAAGGGAATTGTTAAGAAGCAGCTGCTCCCACTGCTCTGCCTGAGCAGCTTTGGGTCAAGGTGGAATTGGGATTTTCCCAAACACCGTTTCCAAACTGGAAAATTGCCCATGACCAAACACTTTGGGGTTTGATTTGATCCTGAATGACTCAATTTGGCCCCTTACAACCAATCTGTCAAAGAGGCTTTCTACACAAACGTAGAAAGTAAAACTCCAAGGTCAAAGGCTTGAAAGGTCCATTCTCATGCAGAATCAGCTTGAGAAAGACTGAGACCTAGAATATGAGAGTTGTTCCTTGCAGAGGCTGGTCACATGCAGGGAGCATCTTGACACAACAATTAGGGAAAATAAGGAAGTGCATGAAAATTAAGAGATCAGAGAAACTAAGAGGGCTCAACAGTTTTATGCATCTAAAATCTGCATATGCAAACATTCAGAGTGAATTGCTTTTTCCCCATGGATTTTCTCCCTACTCAGTACTACATACAGATATATATAGGTGCTCCAACATGAATGGTATTAACATTTGAGCTGAAGCACCTGCTTCTGGTGAACAAAGGGCCAAAAGTATCAAGGAGGTAGGTTACTCTGATCATCCCATACAGATAATCTCAGTGCAATATATCCCTCTCATCTGAGATTAAGTTGAAAGTAAAGAGGAACTTCCCAAAGCAGTAAAAGGAAAATTTGACAGGGTGAGAAACATGGAAGAGGATATATTGTACACCAGTAATCATCAAGATGACAGCACTGAGTTTGGGAAACAGCAAGAGTAAAGTTCTGATTAAGCAACACGTCATAGGAATATTAAATAGGAGCACTCTTCATAGATTTAGGACAGCTTTAGAATGTAGAGTGGTATCTGCTGCTCAACCTTCAGTAAGCACATAACAAGTCATTACACATGGTTATGATATCAGACTGTCAAAACTCCACATGGGCTGGAGGACAATTACACCAAATCTTTCCTTTGCTGCTTTAATTTTCTCCAGGACAAAGACTAAATTAAATATGGGACAAAACTAATTCGATTACGAAGGCTTATTAAGATGATAATGCATTTCATGTTTCACATAGCAATTAGGATTTCTGGCTTCAATCAGGCTCAGAGATATGTGGCCATTATACAATGCAGTTACCTTAAAACAGCACTAACCAAATCAGAGAGGAGCCTTGAACACTGAGGGGTCTTTAGGCCTGCCATGAGAACATCTCATCAAGCCTAGGAAATACACGTGCTTGGGGCCTGCCATGTCCAAAAGGACTACCCATGGTGAAAAAAATATCTGCTCAGCAATGCCATCAGAAGCCACAGCCACTGCATACTGGTCATCATGCACCGCGTGGGATTCCACATGGCAGAACAACTTTCTACTTGGCCTGGAATTATTTACTGCCAAACCCGCTTCAGGGCTGGGAAGAAAAACAAGAGGCAGATGTAGAGGACAGTTCATGTTGCCAGTGTTCAGCAGATAGTATTTGGCAGTTACACAGCTGATCCAGGACTGCAGAGTGCACGTGTCATATTTGACGAGGACCTGGGAAATTTGTCAAATACATTTGCCAAATACTATTCGACCAACCCTACTTACTACATCCCCTGCTTTTATCATACCTTCTTTCCTTTCTGGCAGCATCCCATATTTTCTTCTCTTTCCTATAATAGATCATGGTGCATCTTCAGTGTCTGCTTCCTTCTCTGCCCCCTTATTTTCCAGAATCCTAATAGCTAGAGGACTAAACCTACAAGTTAGTTTGGAGGCACTCAGGTGAGATTGCAGCCCATCGTTTCCTGCCGAGGCACTTACCAGGATGCTGGCTCTGTACCCTGCTTGGGAGCTCCATTTATCAGATTCATCTGGACTGTAGGCATCAAAAAATGTGCTGTGACTGAACCCACCCTGAGGCCCTTAGGGCTACTGGAAATGAGAAAGAGCAGGTTGTGTGCGTGCCCCTGGGTGGGCACATCCCCGTGTGCCCCACAGGAACAGGGGCCAGAGGCGCTCCTGGAGCTTCTCACCCTGCAGGGCTCCTCCCCAAGCAGCACCCAGCTCCTGGTGCTTGCAGAGGTTCCTCCTCAGCAGGATCAAACATTCCCTGGCCCTCCTCAGAGCTGCGTTCCAATGCCATGGCTCTGCCAGCTCATCCTTTGGTGCAAAGCTGCTTTTCTGGTTAATGGAGCAGCACTCCCTGCTCCAGAGCACCTACCCTGTGTCCTTGTGGAAGGCAGCACAAAGGGGCTCTGTGGGGGCAGGAGCTGGCACAACACAGCTCCTACTGCAGCTCCAGAGCTCTGGCAAAGCACAAGGGTCAAAACATGAGCTCCTTTGATGGGAGAAAATTTTGTTTGTAGGAGAAACCTCCAATTAAACCTCAATTTTAAGACCAAGCTAGCTGTAGTGGTGAGTTACTGGTATTTAAACCACTTGGCTCAGGGATTTTTTTTTTTTTTTTTTAAGATATATATCTTGTTTAAACTACTTGCATTGCCTATGCTACACCCTTGGAGCAGTCAGCAGAGTGCACTGGGGTCTGTCCATCCCTGACTGGGGGAAGGGGCAGGGAGGGACAGGACGGGACACACGGATGGACACGGGACAGACAACAACATGAAAATCATTGGATTGCATTCATTCCCCCTCTACCCCTTCACCTGGATAAGGTTCTTCCTCCCCACTGCACCACAGCCACTGATACACTCTCCAGCCTCCCAAAATCGACCTTGCCATATTCACTTTAGGCCATTTTTACATTTAGGGCCAAATCTATCCATCCAGCTCCCTTGCTTTAGCCAATATTCCCTGGGACCAGGCTCAGGAGAGCTAGCTGAGCTCTGCTAGTCCTTCTTATGGTGTTTTTAATACAAGAGAACAGCTGTTCTTACCCCAAAGTGCTAATAAATCCATTTGTTGAGCCCTCTGCATAGAGAGAACAAATATCTCCAATATGAAGGAAGCTCGACATCTTGTCAGTCATCTCTGGCTTATTGCCCCTGGAAGGAAGAAGAAAGAATAAAGCACAACTTTAATCAGGCAGAATTCCTTGGTGCAGCTACCAGAGGTTACAGCAACAGGGCCCTTTGCCTTTGATTGTTGGTTTGTTTGAAAAACAGCACAAGTTCTCACAGCGGAATTTCAGGTATCAAAGAAAACCCAGCACGCCAGAGTGCTTGCTTGGAAAAATAAACCAGGGAAAAACAAGCAGCTACTGGCATCCCACAGCACGTGGGACTGTTTCACAGGCAGGCATTCATCCCAGAGGATGCTGGATTTCAGTGCAGCTGTACCAACCCATGCCATCCCTCTGCCAGAGGGAGAGGGGGAGAGGGGACTGCTCCATTTTAAGGCATATTTGTATCTAAATCACATCTCTTTGCTGGAATTAAAGGCAGGTTTAAGCATCCTTTAAAGGCTCTCCTTTGTGCTGGAATGGTGCTTCTGAGAAATTCCACATATTGACCTGATTCATGGCAACATTTTTTGGTCATGTCAAAATTTTGATGTGACACCAGCAGCCTTCTGCTTACACCTGCAAGCCCAAAAGCAGAATTAGGCAAAGATACACTCAGCATGCCTGACAACAGATTTTGCATGTAAAAACATAAAGATTAAGATTTTCCAAAGTCAAATGCTTTATCAGGAAACCAAATCCCTGTGAAATCAGTAATACTTCAGTCCTGGGTTTAAAAGACATGGCTTAAATGTAACACTGAGGAGGCAGACACTGAGTGTTGCCAACTTCCACTGTATTAAGAACTTGATTTTCTCTAAAGCCCCAAGTCCAAACGACACAGGACCCACCTGTCATTTCAATAAATACAGAAAAAAAGGGAGTTTCAATCTGTCACAGCAACACGAGCCCAGATTAAAAAAAACCCAACTGAACAGATTTTCAAAGACACTTCTCCAAGCCCATTTACTGGTTTCCTGGAGATCCTCCCAAGCCCTGCTTTTTGATCACTGAGTTCAAAAGGCCCAAGCAGCTCCTGTGCTTGAGGTTTTAAACAGCAGGAGCACAAAGCTGCTCCTCCTGGCAGGCTGAGAGCCCTGCCAGCCAACACTGCCCAGGGCCACGCTCCCACAGGTGAGGGAAAAACAACCCAAAGCACTTCCAGCCTCTCTCCATCACACCCAAAGAGGTTCCAAAAGGTCTAAGAGCAGCAGAACAGAAGCAAGAAATTCTGCTTATTCCTGACTGTACAGGGATAAATATCCCCTTGCCCTGGACATGATCTTGTTTACCAAAAGCATAAGGATCAGGTTGTTAGGCAAGGTTGGAGCTCAACAAGGAAAAATTCATGGAGATCTAAAAGGTGATGTTTGCAGCTATGAAAATAAAAACCTAAAGTTACACTTTTCTGCTGAAAAGCTCCAAGCAGCTCTCTCTTCTCACTCCCAAAGGATCTGTGCTGCTGGGAGTAACAATAACAACTTTCATTATTATTAAATCAAAGCACACCACAGACATTCTATCCTCGTAAATCTGTGCCACTGCTACAGTGAAAAACAAATCCAGGAAAACCAGGAGATAACAGGCCAGGCTGATATGCAGGTAAAGGGGTCTCAGCTCCCCTGGAATCAAATTTAAATGCATAAAAAAACCAAACCCTTTGGCTCCAGGTTGCTTGTTGAATGCCAAGTCCTTCAGCCACTGCATGCTACACAGTCTGTTCCCATTCTTTCTTGATAAGTGGACAGAAAAACACTGCTACCTATTTTAAGATATATGCCACAAAACATACAGAAATATGCAGAGTGACTGAATTAGCAGCACTGGAAATACAACTTTCCTCATTTCCTGACTTGGATGTTAAACTACCAACTTCAGACTAAAAAACTTTTCATGCCTCAAAATTAGGCTCAGCGCTGAATTAATACAGCCCAAAACAAAAACCACAGACACTTCCAAATTAACCCTTTCTACAATGGCATTAAGGTTTCCTTTCCAGGCTGTGAAGGGCATTACTTTTTCCTCACAAGAGGCAGATGTTCACCACAGCTGTTCCCAAAGGAATGTGAAGGTCGAAATTGACTTCCATCAGAGATTTTTTCTTGGCCAAAAAAAAAAAAAATCTCAGACCATTGCCCAAAATCAGGCTCAGGGATGGAGAAGCAAACTCCTGCATCACTTTCAAGAATACAACCTCAATTTTCTTACATTTTCTTCGCTGAGGAAGACCCCCATGGTATTGTAACTCTGACATATTGCAATAGTGCACACCCCTAAAAAAAGCTCTTCTGCAATTTACTGACAATTTCACTTACAAAATGTTTATAAACTTTACCCATAACCACCACAGAGTTCTGGATGACAGAAAGGTGGGTGTTAAGTTCAGTGAATTGAACCTCTGGGTTCTTCTCCACATCATCCTTAGAATTTTGGGTGAGCTTGCACAGCCTTCCCTGCAGAGCTGGGTTTGGGGTGCAGCCTGGAATCCCAGCCTGGAGAGCTGGGCTCACAGCTCAGCTCTGCTGGAGTTGGGCTTTACAAAGGGCTGATCTGGCTACAACAACCTCATTTCCCAAGGCTGAGGCAAGGATTAATCACCGTGTAAGTCCTCACTCCTCCTCCTCTTGTATTTCTGAGCACTGTTCTAACACCCATCAGTGTCATGCCATCTCCAGCACACCAGGACAAGCTCCAGCACCTCGGGAAGCAGGGAGCCAATTCCCACTGGGGAGAGCCTCTTGGAAAATACTGATTTATCCTCAGGCTTCCCCACAGCCAAAATGAACACTGGCTACATCTGTTTTTCAATAGCTAAAATCAGTGCCCCTGACACCCCTTCCTACCAAAGCTGCTGCTCAGCTTGGCCAGTGCTCAGGAACACGCTGGACTGGCAGATGGAGAAGGGACTGGGGACCCCACAGACCTCCCCACAAAGGAAGGAAGAGAATCACTGCTACACTAATCCAGCTTCAAAGCTTTTTACAGTCCCCTCACAAGGGACTAACAAAATCACTCCAGTTATTGGCACCAAGCACTAAATCAGCCACCTCAAATGGAGTGTTTTCTACCTCTGACAACTGGGAAATGTGAAGCAAAAAGTAAAACTGGCAAGTTTTCAAGAGTCAAAGTTCCCAGGTACTTAGTTTGAAAACCTTTTTTCTAAAAGATGCTGTCAACAACAGCTGACAACACTAATCCTCCCAAAATCAGACCTCTGTGGGGGTCATTTTTAAATATTTTCTTCAGCAGGACAAGCCAGAAGCGGAGGCAGTAAAAAATCTGTCAGCCTTGGCACATTTATCCCAAGTTCACAGCACAGGGAGACCAGAGGGACTGAGCAGAACAGGTTTGCTCCTGGGCAGGTCAGTCAGAGCACCCATGTGTGTCCCCCTGGCTGTGGAGGGGACACTGCCCTCCCCAAGGCACTGACCCCTGACAGGGATGACCACCACAACTCCCTGGAAGTGCAGGACAGGAGGATTTTCACAGCTCCCAGTACCTGGCTCTCATGGGTACAGCACAATCACACTGCTCAAAAGGCAATTGTGCTCCATAGACAAATACAACCATTACCCCACTATTTATTTATTTTAGATATGCCAGTGCCAAAAGCAACTGATTTATACTAGAGGAGGGGACGGCCCTAAGAGAATATTTGCAGTTATTCTGTGCACAATCCCAGTTTTAATGGAACTCTCACAGCCCTGAAAGAGGGGAGTCCTGCAGGAAATTCATCCTGTTCCAGCTGAAACACAGCAGTGTTACCCAGGGAGCATTGTTCTCCTCTTCCCCTTAAACACTGCAGGAAAACAAGATTCCCTCTAGGTAAACTCACTTTAAAAAAATCGAAGATGAAGCACTGATAAGCATGGCATTACCCAGCAAAACTGAAGTCAGATTTCTCCAAGCAGCTTAACACAGGTGGCAGCAATGTCAACAGCAGCAATCCAAACTTTAACAATAATGCTCTTTTCCCACTAAGCTGAAGGTTCTAATTTTAACAGACAGAAGGACTTGCCAGGGTATGAAAGAAATGTGAACTAAAAGTGGACTGTACATTGAGAAGTTAACTATCTGCCCATAGACATCAAAAAATTCCTGAGATAGGAACACATTCTACTGTATTTTTTAAGCCCTGAAAGCCTGAATTTTTGTAATTATCTTGGTGACTGTTTCTTCATGTCTATATCAAAGTTAGAGTATGTTTTATATACAGTTTATCTGCATGGGAAAACAAAATCAAGTTTCTCTTTAAGAAACTGAATAAAAGAAATAAACAAACATAGAAATATGATTAATTTCATGTGAATTTCAAGAAACTGGCCTACAAGTTTTTTCTGCCAGCTCTGCTCTATAGGGCTGGATCTGAACATGCATTAGTTAAATTAAACCCAGGAAAAGCTGCTATTCAGCCCAGGAGTTTCAGGACTTTCCCCTCCTGCTCTGGTGAGCACAAAGCTGCACCAGGAGTTTGATCTTCTGATTGAACAGAAAGTGACACAGCTCCGGGGTTCAGTTCTGATTATTTCCTGCTACAGATGATCTCGTGTGTACCTTCAGAACAAGCTGCTTGTCCTACAGCAAGAAGGACTGAACAGAACCAGCTCTGAGGTTTGTACCAGCCCTTGACCACGGTTTGTCCCCAGTGCCAAGGAGAAGCTCAGCACAGACAGAACAGTTCCCACCAGCTCTCAGGACTCTGTTGTATTTTAGGGCACATGCTCAGCCTAATGGCCTTGAATAAGCCAGGATAAGCTTAATATAGTCCCTGAAATTCAATCCTTTTCCTCATGAAAACACATTTCATAGCGGCAGTTAAAGCAGGATTAGCAGGGAAAACACTGCGAAATCAAACTGGCTGTTCAATATCGAGTACCTCAATGAGACAGCTGCCTCCTGAAACCCTCAGAGTGGAAATGCAACTGCTCTGTAAACATTTCACACTAATTCCTCCCATCACTCATCTCACTCCCGATGCTAAGTTAGAAAAAACAGGTTTCAAGAGCGACGCTGGGAGTTTGCTTTCCTTGAAGAGCTGAGTCAAGGCCCCGTTTGAAGTCCCTGCTCTCGGGGACTGTTTGTGACAACATCCCTGCACTGCCATTCCTCATCTCCAGCCTCTGTGAAAAGGCTTTTTCAAAGAATCCGAAGCTGCTTCCCCAATTTCGTGTCTCACATGTCTGCTTTGTGTGGGATTTTAATTCTTTACCCTGCGACTGCAAATCCTGTTTGTAAAATAAACCAACCCAAATGTGTCTTATTGCCGACTGCTTGACTCCCAGCAACTGGGATACAAATTACTGTGCCTAAGATGCTTCTAATGATGTTCGTTTGGAGGAAAAAACAAAAAAAAAATAGCTCCTTGCTGTGCCCTGTAGTCCCAGGATGCACTCAGATCCCTACTGATTTTCACTGTGGTTTAGTGCTCAATTCAATAAACACTGGCAATTTTATATGGACTGGTACCAAAACTGGAGCAGCACTTTATCAAAGTCTTTTTCACTATCTCAGTTGTTTAAGAATAGAATCTCAAACTGTACTTCAGAGCTTCAGCTTCATTACTGCCGACAGGAAATTCCAGAGTGAAAGTTTAATTCTGTTTCAGTTTTTGACAGAAACAAGACCAGAGTTTAAGGGGAGAGCGACAACAAAGAAGCAAACACAAAGAACTGCTTAATGGCAGAAGCAGAATCATCCAGAAATGAACAGATCTGAGAACCCCCAAGACCAGGTAAGCCTGTGCTTGAATTAAATGGAATCAGGCCATTAATACTGGTAAATTAGGCCAAGCAAGTTACCATTTTTTAAATGCAGCCAAACCCTGTATTATAAAAATCCAGTGCTTAGATAATCTGGTAAATCCAAATTTTACAAGATTACTTGGCTAAACATTTGGCCCCATAGAGTAATCAAGATTTCACGTGGGTTTTTTTTGGACAACATCCACACAGCATTCTGTATTTTCACAGGTGCAGATAACTTGAAAATCTGAACCCCAATATGATATTTCTCATTCTTATTTCAGAAAAAAAAAAAAAAAGAAGGAAGTTTTCCTCCCTGAGGACGCTAAGCAAGATTCCTGAGAATCCCATTAAAACAGCCAAAGAAGGGAGGAAGTGCTTTATTTAAAAGCTCACCCAGTGAATAATCACTGTGCTGGGGCTGAGGACAGAGCTCTGTCATCTGCAAAGCTTCTGACTTAGCAGATCTAAAAGGAGCTCTTTGCACTCGCCAGGGAAAGGCAAACAAAGGGATTTTGGGATGTGATCAGGCCATGTCCTGAACAGCAGGATCCTCACACACCTGCAGTGGGACCCAGCTCGGGGACAGTGCTGGGTGCTGGGAGGGCTCAGCACTGCTCGTTTTATGCACATGGAGTTCCATTTCACAGATTACACATTAAATTAAAAAAAAAAAAAAAAACAAAAACACAACTATCAGTGCAGTACATTTATCTACCACAGGATCTTGTTTTGCCTTCAGCTGCAACCTTTCATGTCCAGGAGGCTGCTATCTGCCACACATGGGCAGATGAACTGTTAGATTAAGGAGGAGAAATGCACTTTCTCAGACAAAGTATTTTTCCTCCCGACGCTTAAAACGCAGGTTTTTTTCCTCCAATTTCCAGGCTGAGCAGGCAAGATGGAGGCTGGGGAAGAGGGGAAGGAGGGAGAAGCACAGCACTGTGACTTTCTCAAGGACGTGCAGCAGGTCAGACTCAGAGCCCAGATCTGAATCCAGGTCTCCCAAATCCCCATCCACCAGCTCACACTCCTCTGCTCCCAGGAGGGAGATCAGTCTCACTGCACATCTAATCAAGCACACACTTCCCCTTCCTCTAAAAATAAGTAGGAAGAGGAGTGTTAATTCACACAGCAAGATGAGGGCCGAGTTAATTACGTTCTATTCATACTATTTGCCACTCCAGAGATAAATAGTTTTTATTGTACCAGTGATAAAGTTATTCAGAAGTTACTACTTCATAGGTGCAACAGCAATTTAAGAAAACCTCATTTCAGTAACTTTAACCTCAATAAAACCTCAGTACAGGAAAGCAAACATGCACAAGGTCCTTTTCTCCTTAGAAAAGAGCACCTGCCTTTTTTTTTTTTCTTTTAAAATGATTTGCCCAGTGCAACCACACAAGCTAGTTACAGCAAATTCAGGTCAAAAGCATGGAAATTACACTCTGACAGCAATCCCTTCCACAGCAGCCACTGACTGAGGTAAGAAACACGACTGACAGGTCCTATTGACAGGCATCTGCAGACAGCTGGAAAAAGAAAAATCTATTAGAGACACACTGTCAGGGGAAAAAGATCATTTTTTTGGTCCAAACCAAGCACAACCTGACAGCATCTCCTTAATCCCATTAAAAGTACGGAGCACTTAGTGAAGCTGATACTTCCTGAAGTCCACCCTCGCTGGCTCCAGCCCTGCTGGGAGGAGGCAGCCTGGATGTCAGCCTCTGGACGAGGCCCCTATGAGCACACAATGTTTTCCAGCATATTTCTGTCAGCAGAGAGCTGGAACACACCAAAAGGAGCAGGACAACCAATGTCACGGGGAAAGAGAGCAAGCTGGGTTTATTGCACCAACTGGAGTTTGGCCAAGGAACGAAGATGGCCAAGGAAGAAGAGGGCACAGAGCAGTCCCAATGCCACTTGGCGTGGCCAGGGACCTGCTGAGGGGCTGGTTCCTGCAGCCAGTGCCCACATCAACCCCCACCCTCCCTGAAGCAGCAGGCTCCATCCCTGCAGTGCTCCCTCCCTCACTCCCCCATCCCATCCCATCCCCTCCCCGGCACCTCGGCGGGGGCTCCCTCTCCTCCATGCTGGTCCCGCTGTCGGTCTCCAGGGCTGGGCTTGGCACGGCGTCCCCCAGCTCGCTTGGGTCCCCTCTGGCAGCGAGGCCAAGGCTCCTGCCAGCTGGCCAGCCCCTGCTCCTGCAGGCACCGAGGCTGCTGCTGCTGTCCCCAGGCAGGAGCTCCCGAGCGCTGCTGTCCCTCCCGGACACCTGCGCCGGCTCCGCTCTCTGGATAAAACCTCAGCCCGAGAGGAGGAGCCGCTGCCAGCACATGATGAGCACGTGTGGAGGGCCACTGGTGGCCAGGGGACCTACTTTGAGCTCAACAGCCCAGATGGGCAGGGCTGCTTTACAGATGAAGGCTCCAGTTCCCAGGCTGGCTTGTACCTGTTGGCCTCCCAACTGTAATTTTCTAGAAGGCTAAGGTTCAAAATGCTGAACCACCCATGAGCATTAGCATCTGAATCTACTGAACTCTTAACAGGGGAGCAGCCAAGGACTGCAGAGTTACTTTGATCAGAGATTTTCAATTAACCCTTCAGATCAAGCACCATCAGCCAGCTGAGGTCTGTGTCTGTGGCCATGTGTTTATCCTTGGAGTGGGATGCAGAGGGGACAGAGCAGTGGGATGGAGTGGGACAGAGCTGGACTGCAAACAAAGCTTTCTCCTTCAAAACTTCTTGGCAGATTTCTGAATTTCTGAACAAGTGGACAGGATGGGCCAAAGCACAAAAGAAATGTTTATAAAAGTTTCATGCGAAACTGCTACTAAACAATTCCATAAAATAAAAAAAACAAAGTACAGCCTTTGGGCAGCAGCCATTTTTTGGCCTCCTATGATCAGAAATTTCTTCCATGTGCAGGCTCAGAGATCATCATCTTCTGACCACAGACATCCTGCAGCAGGTGAGGAGAGGATGAACTGCCTGTGTCCATCGCCACACTGAGTTCAATCAACCAAGCCTCTTCCCTTAGAGCTCAGCATCACGTTACTCCAAAAGCAGAGGCATTACCCAACATCCTAACCCAGAAACATCTGGCATTTCCATTTCTCAGAGCTATTCCCCCTCCTCTGATCACCTCTGCAGCCAAATGACCACAGAGTCACAGGCTGGTTCGGCTTGAAAGGGACCTGAAAGATCATCTCATTCCACTCCCTCCCACTGTCCCAGGCTGCTCCAAACCCTGTCCAGCCTGGCCTTGGGCACTTCCAGGGAAGATTATCAGTGAGATACGAACACTCAGCTTCCTGCAGCACCCTTCATGTTGGCGTTCTGGCACGTGAGGATGCAATTACATTGCCACAAGCCACAAATCCCCAAATAACAGAGATTTCCATGCACGTTTCTAACCCATTTTTTGCTCCAGAGGGTTAACTTGCCCAGATATCAACTGACATTCTATTCTCCATAGAACGCTGCTAGGAAGTTTGATCCAAGTTTTCACAAGCTTAACCAAAACCACAAGCATGAAAATGAAACTCCTCTGAGTTCAGAGCCCACAGCTGAATGTTGCAGCTTTCCTCACTGGAATTTCAGTTCCTGTAGTTTCCATTTCATCTTCATCTTTTTCACAGAAGAGAATCCCAGAATGGTTTGGGTTGGAAGGAACTCTGAAGATCATCTCATTGCCACCCCTGCCACAGGCAGGGACCCTTCCACTACCCCAGGCTGCTCCAAGCCCTGTCCAACCCAGCCTTGGATACCTCTAGGGATGAAGCAGCCACAGCTTCTCTGAGCAAATCTGATCCCATAAACCACAGCTGCCCTGAAGACCTGGAAATGTACTTTTCTCAACAGGTACAGCACGGACAAGAGCCACACAAGGAGCCTCTGGATGCCTCTGCCAATCTAACAAGTAGCTGCAGCACCATGGAAAGAGGGATCTGCCTCCATCCCCAGCCACTGCCCGCCCTTGCCAAGACAGAGAATGAGGCAATATTTGCTGTTCTGCTTTTGTAGTGTCCGTGGGGAGCAGAAATTAGACAGGAATATCGAGCCAGATCAAAGCTCGTGCAGTTTTGGCATCCTGCCTCCTGCAGCAGCCTCCAGGAGAGGCCGGGCGGAAGAGCTCAGGAATCTCTTGGAACAGCCCTGGACACAGCCAGCATCCGGCCCTGCAGCACAGGGACACTCTGCTGCTCCTCCAGCCTGCAAAGCAGCACCTGGCCCCACCCAGCACAGGCCACTGCATCAAACTGGGCACCTTTTGACTCCCCCTGTGCATTACCACACACAAACAGCACCAAAAAAGGCTCCAGGCCACCCAGAGCACCTTCAGTTTCTGTTGCTCTCTTAGCAGAAGAAACCAGTTTGGGACATACAGTAATGCAGATTTTTAGGAATCAGGATTTACACCAGGGTCTCATTGTGATGTTACATTTACATAACCTTCTAGCAGCACATGATTTTCTGCCTCTAAACCCCTTGGTCTCCAAAAGCTGCTTTGGTGAGGCCACCTTCCCTCACTCTCACCCACAGG